>JASDQU010736641.1:147374-185706 GCA_032191745.1 Picea mariana | reverse complement strand
AAATCCTATAAGACTCTTGATGTTCTTAGGATTAGGACATTTTGTAATAGCTTGGATATTTTGAGGTTCCACCTTAACCCATTCCCTTGAAACAATATGACCCAAATATTCTACTTCTCATTTCCCAAAGGAAAATTTATATATTTTTACATACAATTGATTGTTCTTAAGAATTTGTAGGACTTGACCCAAATGTTTAATGTGGTTTTCCGATGATTTGCTATAGATAAGTATATCATCAAACAAAACCAACACAAACTTTCTAATATGTGGTTGAATTTTTTTGTTCATAAGACTTTGAAAAGTTGAAGGAGCATTATTCAACCCAAAAAGCATGACCAATAACTCATATCGCCCATCATGAGTTCTAAAATCTATTTTGGGAATGCCATATTTTCTTAATATGATCTTATGGTCTTCTAATTTAAGATCTAGATTTTTAAAATAAGCCACTCCGTGAAGCACATGTAATATCTCATCAATATTTGGAATAGGGATTTTATTCTTTATGGTGATTTTTTTTTAGATCTCTATAATAAATAAACATCCTCCAAGAATTATATTTTATTCTCACCATCACTACTAGAGCTGAAAATCAACTCCTTCTTGGTTGAATAATTCCCGAATCCAACATGTCTTGTACTATTTCCTCGATATCCCCTTTTTGTTGATGAGGATATCTATAAGGCCTTTTATTAGGAGGATTACTTCTTGGTATTAATTAGATTTGATGTTTACAATCTCTAGATGGAGGTATACCTTTAGGAATTTCTAAGAAGACCCTACAACATTTTCCCAATGTGCATCTTAATTCCTCTGGAATATTTTCATTTTTGTGCTTAACTTTCATAGAATAAATTTTAACAACAACTCCCTTTCTACCCTTTTTTAGGATATTTTCCATTATATGAGAGATGATGACTTGATAAGGTACATATTTTAACCCTTTGGGTTCATATTGAATTCCTTCCAATTTAAATCTCATGAATAATTCATAATAGTTTGTAGAAATTGTACCTAATGTTCTCAACCATTGAATCCCTAGAACAACATCTACTCCTCTAATGGGAATGGAATACATTGTGATTTCCAAATTATGTTCTTCCATAGTTAGTTTAATGTTGTGTCATTTTCCCACACAATCAATATTCCCTCCATTAACAACCAAAACTTTGAAATTTGTCATTGGATATACAAAATAATTGAGGCGCTCTGCTAATATTCTATCAATGAAGTTATGGGAACTACCCAAGTAAATGGGTACTAAAAACAATTCTTCTTATTGTAACTTACAATCTTCAAGGTTTGAGATGCTAAAAACCCTGCCAATGCATGGACATATATTTTACACATGTATGAATCAATGTTGTGCACAATTTTGGTCTCTATTTCTTGCTCTTTTAAGTTGACATGGTATTCCTCATTTATTTGTGTAGATGACTCCACTTCATCTTCATCATTATTTTCCAAGGTGAAAGATTTTTCTTCTTGACATTTATTCCCTTTTGACCATTTGTTGTTACAACCAAAACTTAGTCCTTTTGCTCTCCTTTCCTCCATTTCCTTTTGTGATATTCAAGTAGAGGTTGAGGTAAGGTTTTCTTATTAACCTGAAAACAATGCCTAGTTCATGCATATGCTCCATTGAGAAACTTGTGTGTATCCTTATTCTTGGCTTGAATATGATGAGAAAATTGCATATCTTCCATAATATTTTCAGGATGTTTTAGGAAAATATCATGTTTAATGTCTTCCTTTAATCCACCCATGTAAGATTCCAACAAATATTCATCGATTATGTTATATGCCCTTGTGGCCAATACCTAAAATTAGGAATTATAATATTTAATATCACCTAAGTGTTTGATTATTGCCAATTGAATGAAGTAATTTTGTTACCAACTTTCCCATATTGTTCTTCTAAGTCTCTTATAAATAAAACCAAAGTATAATGATAATAACGGGGCTTCCTTTTAACTACCCATTGATACCATTGATATGATTTTTTTATCAAAGTTCAAAGTTTCTACGTGAATCCTTTTCTTATCATCCGTGATATTATGCAATTCAAAATATTGCTCTATTTTGTTTACCCAAGTAAATACCTCTATTCCATCAAACTCCCTTAATTCAACCTTGGGAATGTTCACTTATTTTTGAGACCATCCATAAGTAACTCCATTATTGGAGTTAAATCTCCCTAGAAACATTTTATTATTGGAAAGTTGTTTGACCTGAATACTAGATTTATTTTCATGAATCCCTTCAAACATCTTATATGTTAGGGAACCTCCCATTTAAGGATTCTAAGATTTTATTTTCCATTTGTTCCAACTTTCCATCCATTTTTTGTTCCAACTATTCCATAGTTCTTTCCATATGTTCCTTATTTTCATCCATATTCCTTTACATTTATGTTTAAGTATTCATCGAATTAGCCTATTTCACTGACCTATCCTTCAATTCATTGATTTGAATATCCAATTTAGATAGCTAGTTTTTTATCTCCTCATTTTATTCATGAGACATGGAGGATACTTTCTAGAGGTTTAATTGTTGAAGTAAATTTTGTCTATTTCCTTGGATCCATGGAAATTTTTTATTGGTCTAAGTAAAAGGGAGTGTCATGTGATATAGCTCTATGATATACATGTATGGTCCAACAATAGTAATCGGCCCAATATCTGAAGGAACTAACTAAGGAGGATCAACTATGCCCTTAGTTGTACTATCCAACTACTCAGAGACTAGTGATGGTCTCCCCGAGTGTTGTTCTAGGTGTACTATAGAAACAAGATGAATGGATATCTTATCTTAGGCTGGTTTCATGTATACCTAGGGGAATTCCTATATACCCAAATATGTGTGGAATCGATACTTTGTATACAAGTACTATCTAATGTGGTACTACTCGAAGGCATACCGACAAGGGTTACAAGGGTTTCCAACCAAGAAAAACAATGTGTTTCCAACCACATGAAACCATTTGTATTTTCCTGCATGTATTCTTCCCCAATCACATTTTTACCCTCTTAATGATATATCTTGTGTTATCTGAAGATGCTAAAACACATCTCTAAATAGTTTTTTAAAATGAGCTTGCTAACCACGGGAAAAGATCATAAAATCACCAGAAAATAACTTGTTCAAAAACCCTATCTTCCATAAGAAATATATCATAATATATAATGATTCAAAATACAAAACAATTTCCACATCTAATTTGACATGTCAACTCAGGATTCTAAAATTTTCAAATTCTGAAAATTTACTGAAAAAAATTATAGTGAAAATTTCAAGCTAATTGATTTTAGGATTAGTCACAAACCTTGTCTTCCATGCACTATATTTATGAAAGTGTAGCGAACCAGAACTTGAAATTTTGACCACGCGTACTATAAAATTTCTCTTATGTCTCCACAAAATTTCACTATCATGAACTTCCCATAAAACAATTATAGAAAAAATTCCAGTATGACTCGTTTAAGACTGATTTCAGGATGGGTCAAAAACCCTATCTTCCATAGGCTATATCTCCAAAAGTATAAAAAAACATATTTTTACTAGACGTAATATGATATGTCTCCTAAGAAACCTCCAAATTTCAATGTATGAAGCATCCAATAATTTTTTTTATAGAGAAAATTATGAGATGACATGCATGAAGTAGAAAAACCCTAGGATGAATGCTTTGATACCAAATATTATGAATTGTAATATACCCAGCCACCAGCGGCTTGACCATGCTACTTCAAATCACACTTCAAGAACTGATATCGAATTGTGACAACAATTAATTAATAATGAAGCATGAAATGAATGCAATAACCACACATGCAATAATCACGATTCATGGTAGACTTAAAAATAATTCTTAATCATTCCATGCACAAAAATAACTAGCATTTTGTTGATGCTGAGAGACTAGAGAGTTCCCAACACCAAGATCTTGACCTCCCCTGGGGCTAGGTGGGAAAAGACGGGAATGTCGCCCTTGATTTAGAGCCACAACACGAAAACACATTAGACCCTAGGCTAAATCTCCTTTAACCTAAAATCCAAGCATGAATTCTTTTGCTTTGTAATTTTTTAATATTTAATTTTTTATTTGTTTTGTAATTTATGGTTTTTATAAGGTTTTTTACTAAAAGAAAGAAAAGTTGAAAAATTACAAGAATGATAATAAACAAAAAGTAAAAGAAAAACATTAGTTTGTTGCATTAGTAACAAAAGCTCCACCAACAAAATAATTTGTAACAGAGGAGGTGGGGCACTTTATGTCTGCAGTCTGCTTTTGCTCTAAGAAACTCATTACATATTTCCAATTCTTGTTAAATTCGTTATCCACCTTTGCATTCTTATTGAAGTTAGATGCATGCTACGAAGAAAATATCCATTTCCCTTAGAAAATATCCCATGCAGGTTATAACGGGTGACCAGTAGCACTGTTTTTGGCGAGCTGTCCTCTGAGATATCCCGAGAATTAGCACCTTACCCAATGGAATATCGATCAACTTCAACTGCGTTGACCTTTGAAAAATGTTTTTGACATAGGATCTTTTTTATGTATTTCTTTACATAAGTCATTACACGATCAAATGTGTAAAATCTCACTCAATTTACCTTTTATTAACATAGCGAAACTTTATTCGAGCTTTAGCTTTTGTTTTGGTATTGGAAAATGCCAAAACATAACTATATTTTTATGTCATTAAAATATTTAAGAGAAATATGAGATGTCTTTTTGGAAGGGTGGGTTATGAAAACGTAAGTCATTTGGAAAGGAACATGGAAACTAATGATAACATATAATATGTATTATATTTTGGCATGAAAAAGGCTAATCATAACCTTTGAAGGTAAATGTAGTATAAACTTCATGTCATAATTAGAATATTTGAGGGTGAGTTATTAGATATACCTGGGAAGGTGAGACATAGTAGTATGTTGGGTAAAATAAGATAATCCAAAAGTTGTAGTATAACATGGACTTAAATATTCTCTCAAAATTCATTTCATTCACTCATAATTAGAAGGTTATGTAGATAAAGTGAGGTATATGGTAAGAAGAGTGGCGAAAGGGTAATGTATATACGTAAAAAAAAATGTACAGAGTTAATATGCCAATTATGATTGCGAGATATGATAGCTCTTAATAAAAAGAGGAATGGGCCATATGGCGATAGGTCGAGAACCTACATGAAATTTCTGTCAAGCACTATGAATTTGTATTGAATCCGCTTTCATCTAAATATAACTATAACTTGTATATCAACCAATAACCATCAACAATACTTTGCCATAATTCATAAAATATTCTTGAATGACAAGATATCCGAAGACATCTTCCTTGAATGTGTAGCAACAACTCAGTGTTATTGCACAAGTATTTGCGCAATCAAATGTGAAATGAGGGGGAGCTTGGCAATTCTTTGTCGGCAAGGTATTGTTGACCAAAAATGTAGTCAACACATTCAAACATATTATAAATACATATCTCATAGATAATAATTAATACACAGTGGCATTAAATATACAAGCAAAGGAAACCATCACAGAGAAAACTTGTCTTAAGCAAAACCAATCACCAACTGGCTGCATACCAAGGACATTCCACCCAACATTAGACATTGTTGTTCCCAATATCAATAACATGTCACCCCTGAGTGAGGGCTTTGAATTCACAAAGACGGGTTCCAAAGTGTCGCTCAGCTTCCCAAGCATGTTAGCACTCAATCTCTCACAGGTTTCTCAACACACAACAATCCAAAGTACATCAAATCTCTTCTCCCCATCCTACACCACCCAAAGAAAATGAACCCCCTTCACTGCCATGTAATTCCATAGGTTGTTCACTTCTTTCCAGGGCTCCAGTGCATCTGGAAAAGAATTTCCATGTTGGGACTCTCAATATTTGCAGTTATGAACAAGGTTTAGCTCATGACAATGCATCTCATGCATACAAGCACCAATTCATGGATGGAATACACCAATAATTAATACAACCAACAAAACTGACTTCTTTCCTCATCAATTCATTCTTGTGTCCCAACCAAGAACAATAATGAATGAATGAACCAATTCAAAACTGACTGGTTGGTCGAGATGGATTGACTAGGTGAATGTTCAATTGGATGGTTAAGTCAAGTCGATGGTTTGCTTAAGTTGGAGGTTGGGTTGATAGCTAGAGCTAACTAAAGGTAGACAAGAGGTAAAAATATGGTCGATTGATAGCCGATTGGAAGAGTCGACTAGAGTTCGATGGGTAGTTGACTATAACAAAATATTGATATTTGTGGGATTACATCCAATAATTTGCATGGATATATAACCATTTTTAGATGCCATGAATTAGGGTTTTCATATAGTAAATCATATGAATATGGTATGTTGTAATAGTGTAAAAGGTTAATCTTAGTGATTGAAACCCTTAGGTTTAGAGGTGTGTAACAATCATGTAGATGTAAGCCAAATTGGTTTTAGGGTTGGTCTTGTGTAAAAGAAAGAGAGTTGGATGGCGATTGTGTCGTAGGCGTGGACCAAGGTTAGTCATGTAACTCTTTATTATATGAATGAATAAGACAACAAGGAGAAGGAGTCACTCAAAAACTGTTGTTTTTCTTGGATAAGGGTTTCTAGGGTAAAATATATGTGTACTATGATTGTCATTGATATTTTTTGTTTAACTTTGTCTTCTCTTTCCTAGTTGGTTTAGTGTGCATGTTATTTATCTAAAAGTGGTATCGAAGCTTGTTTTGGTTCTTTGTAAAAGTAATATCAGAGAAAGGTTAAGAATATCATGGATCTGAGTTAATCCTAGAAGTAGTGGGAGTTTTAAGGAAGTGATATTCAATCTGTGCTTAAAAGAATGGAAAGTAGTTCAAGGATAGAGATCGAAAAATTTAATGGCTATAATTTTTATCTATGGAAGCTTAAAATGGAAGATATCCTTGTAGATCAAGAACAGTGGGTAGATGTGAGTCCTAGAACAATTTCAATGGGTATGTTGAAGGAAGAATGGGATAAACTTGAAAGAAGGGAAAATAGCTCGATCCAACTTTTTCTTGTAGATTTAGTATTGTTGAATTTCACAAGCAAAGAAACTGCAAAGAAAGTATGGGAAAATTTGGGAAGCTTATACCTATGGAAATCCTTGGTAAAAAAGTTGTTTCTTATGAATAAACTATACCTTATTAGGATGAATGATGGTAGCTCAGTAACATAGCTCCTGAATGCATTCAATATTGTGATAAGTCAGTTATTGTATGTGGATATTAAAATCACTAAGGAGGAGAAATGTATCACTCTATTGTGTTTTTTTCCAGAATCATGGGATATTTTAATCATCGCTATTGGGAGTAATGCAACCACATTAACACTTGAACAATTTGTTGTATCTCTACTATCATAGGAAATGATGTGGAAGAACATGGAAGGATCGACTAAGGATGCCTTGATGGTGAGAGGTCGATTGGGAGACATAGGTAAAGGTAAATTCTCTGGTTGATGATCTAAGTTGAAGGGTAGATCTAAATCATGGGTTCAATCGACAAGAAAATGTTGGAAGTGTAATAAAGCTAGGAATTACAAAAGGGATTACAAATCGAAGGTTGGTGATAAAATTTCTAGATATGAAAATAATTAGACGACTAAAAGAAAGACTTCTCTAGACAAAGGAGGAGATGTGTATCTAGTGTTGACTAGTACACAGTCGAGGCATGATGTTTGGTTTATCGACTTAGGTGCATTTTTTCATATGAAACCTCATAGGGATTGGTTTTGTGAGTATGAGAGATATGAAGGATGATATGTGTTCCTGGGGAATGACTTGACAACCAATATTGTTGGACAAGGAAGACTCTAACTTATGCTAAACGATGGGAGGAGTAGAACCCTTCCAAGTGTGCTACATATTCTATGTTTGGAGAGAAATATAATATCTATCATCAAAATGAGTGATGTAGGTGTACACACTTTATTTCAAAAGGATTTGTGTCAGCAGAGAAATGGTCTTAATGAGAGGAGCTTAGATTGGAACCTTGTACAAGTTGTTTGGTAGTGTCGACTCGACTAGATGTAATAGAACTGTTGTCTTTGAAATCGTCTCAACTATGACTCAAGTCGACTTGATTGTTTCTCATCTAGTCGACCCAACCATGTTATGGCACCAAAGTACAGGACATATTGGGGAAAAAGGACTTCGATCTCTGCATAATAAATGTATGGTTGAAGGTTTTTGAGATTGTAATTTAGAAGTTGATTTTTGTGAAAATTTCATATATGGAAAAAAAATCATGTGAGTTTCCCATTTTGAGCTACAAGGGAAAAATGGATCTTAGAATTGATAGATAATGATGTGTTTGAACTTTATCGGTACCATTACTAGGTGGATATATTTATTATGCTTCCTTCATACGTGATTTCTCCAGGAAGAAATGACCATATTTCTTGATGAAGAAATATGAGGTTGTTAGCAAGTTCAAAGAGTTTAAATCTCTTGTGGAAAAGTAGAAAGAGAAAAATATCAAGGTGTTGAGAACTGACAACAGAGGTGAATTATGTGGTAAATAGTTTGAGCAGTTATGTAAGCAATATGGCATAGCACACCAAAATACCACTCCATATATCGTGTAGTGGAATGGATTTTTCGAGAGAATGAATGGAATGTTTTTGGAAAAGTAAAGGAGCATGCTCAGTAGTGTTGGGCTTGCATAAGAATTTTTGGTAGAGGCAGTTGACATTGCATGATATTTTTTAAATATGTATCCTGCTAGCACTGATAATCACCCTCAAATTGCAGGAGGATGAGCCCAGTAGCCATTAGAGTTTTTGGTGGATGTTTGGTTTATATGAGTGGAGGTTAATGGAAAAAAATCAATATATGAATGATGTTCAACACGGAACTCGACAAGAAATGTACAGGGAAGTGAGGTCCACAACTAACTTCGGTCGATGAATTGATTTTAAGTGTGAGCAGAGGGAAGACTTAGTGAGAAACATGAACAAGACTTCTATGAGCATCAGGCCTTCAAGCAGCTTGGAGAAGAAAAACTCAGACTCAAGATCACTCTTAAGATCAAGCTTCAGACACTGAAATATGTCCAAACAACACGGTCACAACAACACAATGATCAAAGCTACATCACCATGCAGCTCCATCAACTCGACTGGATCCTCCATGCCCAAGCCATTCAGTGCAAGAGGGGAAAATATCACAAATAAGCTGGCTAAAACTGGTCACAATACCACTATAATCAAACCTACATTACAACAACATAACAACCCTCGACTAGATCCTCCATGCTTGAGTGTTTTAGCACAGTTTTTACAAAGAGATGAAAAGAGGTTGACTTATATTAATCTGAAATTCTCAAATCCAATTCATAACCAGAGAACAATTCTAGCATCAACACATTGCAAAATAGGGAGCTCTGCTCAACCACTTGATGACCTTAACAAAATATTAAAACTATCTATTTATACTCAAAACAGTCCTCGACTATCAGGAGTGTGATCTGATCACTACAATCAAAGCTTTGCATTGACAACTTCTTCCGTCAGACTAAACGTACATCCCTCTGTCAGATGTGAACTCAGATCGGCATGGATCTGCAGGGAAATCTGCTTGCAGGGGTGCCATGGGCTGACGATTTAGTCCCCACGACCAGAATTTCCATTCCTTCCATTTATGGGGTGAGCCAAGGTATCAACCAAAAAACCTACCCTTCACTTACAACTTTTCGTCGGAGACTGAACAAGACTTAATTCTCAGGGGGTGGCCACCTGAAAAATATATAAGGGTGCCACATGTCCATATTGATGGCTACCACATATCTGGATCTTCTGGGCTTGGGGGCTAGCTCCCTTTCCTCTGGCTCCTTCTTCATTGTAAATCAAGACCATGACCCTATGCAAAAGTGCGATTGTAGGCGCGACCAAGGGTGGTTTGAAAGCAAACCGCTTTTGCACCTGCAATTGACCATGAACCTCCACGCGTCCCCTTCTCAAAACAGTGGTTCTGATTGTGGCCGGCCCTTAAAGCTTTAAAACTCGCCCACCTTCTGACCCCACAATGAAGCGTGACCATCGATCTTGTGGTTTGAGATGAGGCTTCCTGATCAAAGGTCTAGCTATGGCATTCTTCAGATCGGCGAATCAGATCTTCCTTTTTCGAATCAACGGTCGGGATCTATTTCGCGATTCAAGCTTCAGCCTTTTCAAACCTCAAACCTCCTCTACCTTATGTTTCTTTTACCTGGAGTTGTCAATCTGTTGACACACGTCCCTGCTGATGGATGGTCTAGATTCACTTCAGGCCTTCGACACTTCTGTCTTTGGGAATTCAATGCTTCGGCTCTTCGGGCTTCGGCCCTTCAGGATTTCTAATCACTTCTCATTTCAAATATTTCCAAGCTCATTTCCCCGAAGGATTGGATCTACTTCCACCTGTCCCCTTTGAGATCAACGGTTCATATTCACTTTGGGGCCTTTTTCTCTGGCGCTATACTTCGCACAAGTTTGCACTCCCGAACACCCGTGAGCCACTGATTTGGACTGTTCCTGGAATTTCCACCGCTGAAAGATTAAAATTGTCTTCTTCTTATGCCTCAATCCTGAAATAGAATATTAAGAAATTTGTGCTTTGTGTTCTTGGCTGTGGTCTGCACGATCAAGGATTTGGAAAAAAAAAATTGGGTTGGGGAGAACAAAGAGAACATCAACAGAAACAAAGGAGACGGGTGTTCATCCTTAGATAAAAATAGAGAGGTTTAGGGTCGAGACTTCCTTCCGGTATGACATCAAGGGGAAACAGGGTGCTCAAACTGAAAAGGTGCAAACATGCACCAATTTTAACAGTCGAAAGGGACAAATTTCAAGACCTGGCCTAAGAAAAAGAGAGAGACAAGGAAAAAATTTATAGACTCGGGTATATCAACACATAGCTATGGCCTTTGAAAACCTTATGTTATAACATTTGGATCCATAGGGGATGGTATGCTCCCTGCGAGCTTCCAAGAACAAGTAGTTTCAGTGCCTTAGCTGTTGGGTTATGGGGTTGAGCTCAAAACTTTCGCTGAAGAAAACAGGGAAATATGTACACACTACTCTACTAAAAACGAAAAAAAAACACATGGGCTCAAGAAGGAGCTTATTTATGTACAATTCTATACTAATTGATTGTTACAAAGTGCTAGGTGAAAGTGGACTTCCACCAGAGCCAGTCAAGTAACCTCCTAACTGAAAACTCGTTTACTTTGTCACTGATCAAATAAAACGAATGCAAATATGACAACAAAATGATTATGCTTTTCATATCTCCTCCCAATGTTGAAGTCAGGATAAAGCTGAGTGGCTCCAATACATGAAGGAAATGCAACTCCATGTACTCCCTTACAGGTTCATAGAATGAATGGAAAAATCCACTGGGCTGGTGACAGAAAACATGCTCTGTCTTGCAATTGTTCACACCAAGTTGAATGTCTCTGGAAAGTGCAGGTAGGTGAAAGGTTGATGAAGACTGACCGATCCCAGGCAGTGCTTTCTCACTGAAAGGTTCTGAGTAGGCTATAAACTGCACCTTCAACTGCTCCTCTTCTTCTTCGCACCTCTCCCAAGGGTAAGATTCATAATAGTCATAAACAAGAACCGTGGGAAAGCTCTGCTCTTCAAAATGCTGCTTGGTGTCTTCTGTAGGTCCAGGATGGCTAATTTCCTCACAATATTTTTCATTAGTGAACAAAGGATAAGAATCTATTGTATGTTCTTGGGAATCCTGCAAATCCATCTCAGAAACTGATTCATAGCTATCATACATAGGATGGATGCTCCCCAAGTCATCTAAATGTGATGTAGGGCACTGCTGCTCTTCATCTGAATACACCATTATTTCTTCATTTAAATCTGAGAGAGCATGCACATCAGGAGAAGAATGTAAGGCCTCTACAGTTATGAAATCTTCAATACTATCACCATCTGTAGGGCTGTCAAGAACATCTGTCTCAAGGACTGGAGAATCCTTTGTGCTTTGTTCATATTCTAACCTTTCTATTTTGGTAGAGAGAGATTTTACCAGTTCCATCAACTCACCCAAAGCATCTTCTTCCTCCACATGGTCTTCATCCTTACAACTTTAATTAGAACCTACTGTATCTTGATCACTGTCTTCATATTCCTCACAACAATGATGACAAATAAACTCAGAGGAATAAAAATTTTAACAATGTCTATTGAAAGGTGCATGAAATTATCCCAGGGATGAGATGCTGGAAGGGAGTAAGAAGTGATACCACTGACGATCATCTCCTACTAATGATAACATGAACATATTCATTAATACATCCTCGTGATGTATCTCCCACTAATGAATGAGTTCATGAAACTCATGGAGATGCTGAGCAGGATTGTCCTCTTTATGCTCTCTAAATATGGGAAAATAATCGCCCCATTCATTTGGAGTAAGGACAACATTAGGAAAACCAGGAACAATAGAAAAATTAAAAGGAGCAAACCTTCGATCCAGGATTCTTTCCATTTCGAACCAGTGGATTCGCCAATCGATCCTTTAATCATGGAGTCACGAGGTGAATGATATGAAGAATGAGTGTGTCTAGTCTTTGTTCACCATCAAAGACTAGATCTGATCGTTGTGTCCCAAGGGGCTCCAAGTTTAGCTAGAGGCAGTCACACTAAAACAATGGAGTCTAGACATTGGAGTCGCCACTGTGGAGTCACCAAGTGAAAATGAAATCTTCAATGGTTCTAATATCTAATTCACCTGCATAATCAGAAGCTCGTTGTCATTCTACCTAGGGAAAAGTATTCAATTCATTCCCCAACAACGATGCCATGAATGGTAGCACTGATAGTCACCCTCAGATTGCTAGAGGATCAACCCAGTACCCATCAGATATTTTGGTGGATGTTTGGTTTATATGAGTGGAGGTCAATGGAAAAAACTCAATATATGAATGATGTTCAACAAAGAACTGGACAAGAAATGTACAGGAAAGTGAGGACCACAACTAACTTCATTCGATGAATTTATTTTAAATGTGAGAAGAGGGAAGACTTAGTGAGAAAGGTGAACAAGACTGCTATGAGCATCAGGCCTTCAAGCAGCTTGGAGAAGAAAAACTCAGACTCAAGATCACTCTTAAGCTCAAGATTCAGACACTGAAATATGTCCAAACAACACAGTCACAATAGCACAATGATCAAACCTACATCACCATGCAGCTACAACAACTCGACTGGATCCTCCATACACGATCCATTCAGTGTAAGAGGGGAAAAGATCATAAGGAAGTTGACTAAAACTAGTCACGACACCGCTGCAATCAAACCTACATTACAACAACATAGCAACCCTCGACTAGATCCTCCATGCCCGAGTGTTTTAGCACAGTTTTTACAAAGAGATGAAAAGAGGCTAACTTCTACTAATCTAAAAGTCTCAAATCCGATACATAACCAAAGAACAGTTCTGGAATCAACACATTACAAAATAGGGAGCTCTTCTCAACCAGTTGACGACCTTAACAAAATATTAAAACTATCTACTTATACTCAAAACAGTCCCCGACTATCAGGAGTGTGATCTGATCACTACAATCAAAGATTTGCGTCAACAACTTCTTCTGTCATACTGAACGTGTGTCCCTCTGTCAAACATGAAATCAGATCGACATGGGTCTATAAGGAAATCTTCTCGCAGGGGTACCATGGGCTGACAGTTCAGTCCCCATGAACAGAATTTCAATTCCTTCCATTTATGGGGTGATCTGAGGTTTCAACCACCAAACCTACCCTTCACTTACTTCTTTTCCTCGAATATTGAACAAGAGTTAATGCTCAGGGGGTGGCCAAGTGCTAAATCTATAAGGGTGCCACACATCTGTATTGATGGCTGCCACATATCTGGCTCTTCTGGGCTTGGGGGATATCTCCCTTTCCTCTACCTCCTTCTTCAATGTGACCCACGACCATGACCCTACATAAAAGCACGATTGCAGGCACGACCAAGGGTGGTTTGAAATAAAACCGCTTTTTCTCCCGCAATTGACCATGAACTGCCACGCGTCCCCTTCTCAAAATAGTGGTTTTGATTGTGGCCTAACCTTAAGGATTTAAAACTCATGCATCTTCTGACCCCGCAATGAAGCGTGACCATTGATCTTGTGGTCTAAGATGAGGCTTCCTGATCAATGGCCCAGCTCCGGCGTTCTTCAGATCAACGGATCAGATATTCCTTTTTCAAATCGACGAATGAGATCTGCTTCGTGATTCAGGCTTTGGCCTTTTCAAACCTCAAACCTCCTCTACCTTTTGCTGATTTAACCCAGATTTTTCAATCTGTTGACGTGCATCCCCACTGATGGATGGTCCAGATTCACTTCAGGCCTTCGACACTTCTGGCTTCAACAATTTGACACTTTGGGTCTTCGAGCTTCGGCCCTTCAAGATTTTTAAGAACTTCTCATTTCAAATATTTCGAAGCTCATTTCCCCAAAGCCTTGGATCTACTTCCACCTTTCTCCTTTGAGATCAATGGTTCATATTTACTTCGGTGCCTTTTTCTCTGGCACTATACTTTGCGCAAGTTTTCACTCCCGAACGCCCATGAGCCAGTGATCTGGACTATTCCTGAAATTTTTGMTGCTGAAATATTAAAAATGCCTTCTTCTTATGCCTCAATCCCGAAACAGATTGTTAAGAAAATTGTGCTTTGTGTTCTTGGCTATGGCCTACATGATCAAGGATTTGGACAATTTGTTGTGGGTTGGGGAGAATAGAGAGAACAACAACAGAAACAAAGGAGACRGGTATTCATCCTTAGAGAGAAATAGAGAGATTTAGGGCCGAGACTTCCTTCGGATATGACATCAAGGGGAAACAGGGTGCTCAAACGAAAAAGGTACAAACACACACACTGATTTTAACAATCAAAAGGGACAAATTTCAAGACCTGGCCTACGAAAAAGAGAGAGACAAGGAAAAAATTTATAGACTCGGGTATATCGACACACACCCATGGCCCTTGAAAACCTTATGTGATAAAATTTGGCTCCACATGGGATGGCAAGCTCCCTGCAAGCGGCCAAGAACAAGTAGTTCCAGTGCCTTAGCTTTTGGGTTATGGAGTCGAGCTCAAAACTTTCGCTGAAGAAAACAGGGAAATATGTACACACTACTCTACTAAAAACGAAAACAAACACATGGGCTCAATAAGGAGATTATTTATGTACAATCCTATACTAACTGATTTTTACAAAGTGCTAGGTGAAAGTGGATTTCCACCAGAGCCAGTCAAGTAACCTCCTAACTAAAAACTCATTTACTTTGTCACTAATCAAATAAAAACAATGCAACTATGACAACAAAATGATTATGCTTTTTAGCTCTCCTCCCAGTGCTGAAGTCAGGATAAAGCTGAGCGGCTCCAAGACATGAAGGAAATGAAACTCCATGTACTCCCTTACAGGTTCATAGAATGAGTGGAAAAATCTGTTGGGATGGTGACAGAAAACATGCTTTGTCTTGCATCTGTTCACACCACGATGAATGTCTCTGGAAAGTGCAGGCGGGTGAAAGGATGATGCAGACTAACTGATCCTAGGTGGTGGTTTCTCACTGACAGGTTCTGAGTAGGATATAAATTTCACCTTCAACTACTCCTCTTCTTCTTCATGGCTCTCCCAAGGGTCAGATTCATAATCATCATAAACAAGAACTGTGGGAAATCTCTTCTCTTCAAACTACTGCTTGGTGTCTTCTGCAGGTCCAGGATGACTGATTTCCTCACAATATTTTTCATTAGTGAATAGAGGATAAGACTCTGCCATATGTTCTTAGGAATCCTACAAATCCAGCTCAGAAACTGATTCATAGCTTTTATACACAGGTTGGCTGCTCCCCGAGTCATCAAAATGTGATGTAGGGCACTGCTGCTCTTCATCCGAATACACCATTATTTCTTCATTTAAATCTGAGACAGAAGGAACATCAAGAGCATAACGTAAGGCCTCTACAGTTATGAAATATTCAATACTATCACCATCCATAGGGTTGTCAAGAAAATTTGTCTCAAGGACTTGAGAATCCTTTGCGCTTTGTTTAGATTCCAACCTTTTTATTTTGGCAGAGAGAGATTTTACCAGTTCCATCAGCTCACCCAAAGAATCTTCTTCCTCCACATGGTCTTCATCCTTACATATTTCATTAGAACCAGCCATATCTTGATCATTGTCTTCATATTCCTCACAACAATTATGACAAATAAACTCAGATGAATAAAACTTTTGACAATGTCTATTGAAAGCTGCATGAAATTCTCCCAGGGAGGAGATGTTGGCAGGGGGTAAGGAGTTATACCACTGATGATCATCTACTACTAATGAGAACATGAACATCTTCATTAATACATCCTCATGATGTATCTCCCACTGATGCATGAGTTCATGAAACTCATGGAGATGTTGAGCAGGGTTGTCCTCTTTACGCTCTCTAAATATGGGTAAATAATCACCCCATTCATTTGGAGTAGGGACAACATTAGGAAAACCAGAAACATTAGAAAAATTAAAAGGAGCAAACCTTCGAGCTAGGATTATTTCCATTTTGAACTAGTGGAGTTGCCAAACGATCCTTTAATCATGGAGTCGCCAAGTGAATGATATGCAAAATGAGTGTGTCTAGTCTTTGTTAACCATCAAAGACCATATCTGATCATTATGTCCCAGGGGGCTCTAGGTGTAGCCAGATGCACACACACTGAAACAATGGAGTCTAGACAATGGAGTCACCACAGTGGATTCGCTAGGTGCAAATGCAATCTTCAATGGTTCTGATATCTGATGCACCTTCAGAATCAGAAGCTCGTTGTAGTTCTACCTAGGGAAAATTCTTCAATTCGTTCCCCGACAACGGTGCCATGAATGTTAGCACTGATAGTCACCCTCATATTGTAGGAGGATGATCCCAATAACCATCAAATCTTTTGGTGGATCTCTGGTTCCATTCCACCCCCTATTTGTCTTTTCAGGCAGGGACAACATAAAGAAAGGTCTCTTAGATGGGAAGGTTGGATTGCCTTGAAATATATAAATGGGGCACTTCAGTCTAGGTCGGGGCAGATCAAAACCAAACCAATGGAAAAGGGGAATTAGCAATAAAGTAGCCGCCAATAATGAGCAGTTGTCGTGTTGAGGTGAGTGAACCGGTCAAACCCGAACCCTACTATTATTCTTTAAGGGAGAAAGCCCCCTTCTTATAATAAATCCCCCCAATAAAGCAAACCTCTATATTAAATTGAATGGTTTATATGAGTGGAGGTCAATGGAAAAAACTCAATATATGAATGATGTTCAACACATAACTGGACAAGAAATGTATAGGGAAGTGAGGGCCACAACTAACTTTGGTCAGTGAATTGAGTTTAAATGTGAGAAGAGGGAAGAATTATTGATAAAGTTGAACAAGACTACTATGAGAATCATTCCTTCAAGCAGCTTGGAGAAGAAAAACTCAGACTCAAGATCACTCTTAAGGTCAAGCTTCAGACACTGAAATATGTCCAAACAACACAATCACAACAACACAATGATCAAACCTACATCACCATGTAGCTACAACAACTCGACGAGATCCTCCATGCCCGAGCCATTCAGTGTAAGAGGGGAAAAGATCACAAGGAAGCTGACTAAAACTAGTCACGATACTGCTACAATCAAACCTAAATTAGAACATCATAACAACCTTCGACTAGATCCTCCATGCTCGAGTGGTTTAGCACAGTTTTTACAAAGAGATTAAAGGAGGGCGACTTCTATTAATTTGAAAGTCTCAATTCCAATACATAACCAGAGAATAATTCTGGCATCAAAACATTACAAAATAGGGAGCTCTGCTCAACCAGTTGATGACCTTAAAAAAATATTAAAACTATCTATTTATACTCAGAACAGTCCCCGACTATCAGGAGTGTGATTTGATCACTACAATCAAAGATTTGTGTTAGAAACTTCTTCTGTCAGACTGAACGTACGTCCCTCTGTCAGACGCGAACTCAAATTAGTATGGGTCTATAGGGAAATATGCTCACAGGGGTACCACGGGTTGACGGTTCAGTCACCATGACTGGACTTTCCATTCTTTCCATTTATGGGGTGAGCCTAGGTTTCAACCACCAAACCTACCCTTCACTTACTTCTTTTCCTTGGAGACTAAACAAGACTTAATGCTCAAGAGGTGGCCACGTGCCAAAGCTATAAGGGTGCCACATGTCTGTATTGATGGTTTCCACATATTTGGCTCTTCTGGGCTCGAGGGCTAGCTCCCTTTCCTCTGGATCCTTCTTCAATGTGACCCAGGGCCATGACCCTATGCAAAAGTGAGTTTGTGGGCGCAACCAAGGGTGGTTTGAAAGCAAACCACTTTTTCCCCCGTAATTGACCATGAACCGCCACGTGTCCCCTTCTCAAAATAGTGGTTCTGATTGTGGCCCTCTCTTAAATATTTAAAACCAGCACACATTATGACCCTACAATGAAGCGTGACCATCGATCTTGTGGTATGAGATGAGGATTCCTGATCAATGACCTAGCTCTGGCGTTCTTCAAATCGATGGATCAGATCTTCCTTTTTTGAATTGATGACCAAGATCTTCTTCGCGATTCAGGCTTCGGCCGTTTAAAACCTCAAACATCCTCTGCCTTCTACTGCTTCTACCTAGAGCTTTCAATCTTTTGATGAGCATCTCCACCGATGGATGGTCTAGATTCACTCTAGGCCTTCGACACTTCTGACTTCGAGAATTCAATGCTTCGGGTATTTGGGCTTTGGCCCTTCGAAATTTCTAAGCACTTCTCATTTCAAATCTTCTGAAGCTCATTTCCCCGAAGGCTTGGATCTACTGTCACCTGTCCCTTTTGAGATCAACGGTTCATATTCACTTCGAGGCATTTTTCCCTAGTGCTATACTTCACAGAAGTTTTCACTCACGAACGCCCATGAGTCATTGATCTGGACTGTTCCTATAATTTCTTTAGCTGAAAGATTAAAACTGCCTTCTACTTATGCCTTAATCTCGAAACAGATTGTTAAGAAAGTTGCGCTTTGTGTTCTTGGTTTCGGCTTGCACGATCAAGGATTTGGATAATTTGTTGTGGGCTAGGGAGAATAGAGAGAACAACAACATAAACAAAGGAGACGGGTGTTCATCCTTAGAGAAAAATAGATAGTTTTAGGGCCGAGACTTCCTTCAACTATGACATCAAGGGGAAACAAGGTGCTTGAACAAAAAAGGTGCAAACACACAATGATTTTAACAGTCAAAAGGGACAAATTTCAAGACCTAGCCTACGAAAAAGAGAGAAACAAGGCAAAAATGTATAGACTCGGGTATATAGATACACACATATGGCCTTTGACAACCTTATGTGATAACATATCCTTCATTAGCACTATTTGAATTGACTCCAGATGAGGTAAGGTTTGGTAAGAATCCTTTGATTTCAAATCTTAGAGTCTTTGGTTGTGATGCATTTGTGCATGTTCCCAAGGAAAAGAGGAACAAGATGGACAATAAGGAAGTGAATTGTATTTTCATTGGGTACACGAATGGAATGAAAGGATATAAGTTTTGGGATCTTATATTGAGAAAAATAGTTTATTGTTGAGATCTGGTCTTTAGGGAAGTCAGAGGAACTTCTAGGATTGAAGAGGCTCAAATGAATAAAGAACCAGAGAAGCTAGTATTTGAGATGAGGAATGAAGAAAATGATTCAGACGAGTTAGTTGAATTAGATGAAGAGGTGGAATAGCCAACTCTTCATTTTTGTTATCTTCCACCGATGATGAGCCCAATTCGTTCAAGGAGGAAGTTAACTTGACAGAGGGTAAACTCTAAAAGGATTCCATGGTTGAAGAAATGGAATAATTGCACAAGTATGAAACATGGGATTTGGTTGAGAAACATAATGGAAGGAAACCCATCGGTATCAAGTGGGTGTTCAAGAAAATTTGAATGCATCATGTCAACTCTAGAAGTTCAAATCTCCACTAGTGGTGAAAAGGTGTTCCCAAATCAAGGGAGTTGACTTTGGTGATATTTTATCTCTCATTTCAAAATTAACTTCCATTAGAGTACTAATGTGTCTGGCTACACCATTTGATATTTAGAGAGAGAAAATGGATGTGAAGATAGAGTTCCTACACAGGGACCTGGAAGAAGAAATATACATCAAATATCCTGAAGGATTTGTAGTAAAGGGAAAGAAATATTTGGTGTGCAAGTTGAAAAGATTCCTTTATGGTCTAAGGAAATCACCAAGAATGTGGTACCAAAAGTTTGACACATACATCCTTAGTTTAAGATTTTTGAGAATTAAGGTTGATCATTGTGCATATTAGAAGGAAGAAGGAGTTCATTTCATATATGTATCTTTGTATTTCAATGACATGTTGTTGGTCAAAAACAACATGGAATATATAAAGGGGGTGAAGAGGCAGTTATCCTACAAGTTTTACATGAAGGATCTTGTTGGGCAGGTGGCTTTGGAAATAGTTTTATAGTTTTGATACAGTTTTTGGGAAAAATCCTAAGTATATCAAAAGTGCACGAAAGAAGAAGAGAATATAGAGAGTGTGTAGCTAAGTCGCATCCAAGAAGACAGTGCACAAAAGGAATACATCGAGAATACAAAGTAATAAAGAATACAGAAGGATAAATTTGACAAAGAATAAAGCATGACAGAACGATGATAGCCTGACATTCCAAAAATAGAAGAACAATAGAAAATTAGCATGCATATTGAAAAGTAGAAGAAAGCAGTCGAATAAAAAGTTGATTGAACTGGCCATGCATTGTAATGGGGTATTTTTGGGATAAGAAAATTAAGGTTTTTATCCCTAGATTTATTTATAAATATGTAACAGGTTGGGATATTAGGGGTTCTGCGAGGTTAGATTATATCTAGTATTGTTCTCTTGTGTTGGGTTTTGTGATGTTATGTTATTTTCCATGTAGAGTTCCAGAGTTCTTGAATGTAGCAGTGTTTTGATGGGGATAATGAATAAAAGGAATGTAAAAGAGATGCTATTGAATCTTGTGTTGTATGTTTGTTATATGTTTTCTTATGGATTATGGATGGTTGCATAGTAGATTAGTTTTATCTCATGTTGAATCTTTTACGCAATGATCATAACTGTTATAGCCATGAATTATAGATGAATCTAGAATATATTGATTATAGGAATTTTAATCATAAGTAAGTTAATACTAAATAAGAACCAAGTTACATGCATTGACATAATAAGAAAGAATGAACCGAGCGTTGGCATCCCATTCCCTTACTACTGCAGAAGCCTGGTTCTCGCAATCCCAATAGATACCTCCAGTGAGACATCATCTTCACAAGAAGGTGATGCTGAAAGGGTCGGTGTCTGGTGGGTTTTGTTGGTCATAGATAAATTGAACCTAGGGTCTTACAACTCGTGCACAATGCCAACAAATGGTTTCATTGTTGGGACCGAGAATTTGTGATTATGGGGATGTTTTGGAGGTCGATTAAGAAGGATATATCATAATGGTTGGAAATAAAGGAACGAGAGTTTGCACGAAAAGAGAACATGAATCCTCAGATGAGTGAAAATAAATGGATGCAAAGGTATTTGTACATGGATCTACAGGAAATTTTATTTGGTGAATTTCCAATTATTCTAACTGAGTGGCTAGAAATATTAGTGGAGAAAAATGGAAGATACAATGTTGTAGCACTGAGGAATTGGACTCCTAAATTGGTAAGACAATTGAATTCTTTAAGTAACCCAACTACTCGAGCAATTGATTTTTGGTTGGATAACATAGTAGGAGGTTATGTTACATAATTTGCAGTAGATTGTATTCAATCATATAGTGTCACAGAAAGGGAATTTTTTGAAGGTCCGTGCAAGAGGTTCTTGAAATCATTAGGTATGTGGATAAATATGATATTGTGTGAAAAGTAAGTGATGATCATGGAATATGACTGCTAGGGGGATTTTCACACATAGGGGAACTAGGGGATGACAAGACGATCATCTAAGAGAATGAAGGAAGTGATGAAAAGGGAATGGATGGGATGAGGATGCAAGAAGAGGGTATACTAAAGGAAGAATACGAGTTTGGAGAGTTGTGTAGAGGAAGGAGGTACAAGAGGAAAAATATTGGGGCTGAGAAAGGAGAGTCGCGTAGTTAGCCCAAGGGAAGAGAACCTTGCACACTAGTCTGAATCGTGGAGATACCATATATAGGAGGAGAAGAAGAGGGGTTTCAGTCCAATCCAATAATTGAAGAACTGGTAAGTTCTACTCAGACAAGATCCTGTGTCAAATCCACAACCATGTGTGCATCACCGCAATCAGAAATAACAGTTGAATATTTTTCAAAATCAATTGTAGTTATCCAAGGAGAATCGAGTAGTAGCAGTCATAGAAGTGGAAGTAGTGCAGAGAGTCAGAGTCAAAATCAAATTCAACCAGCATCACCAAGAGGAGTACTACACAAAGCAAAATGGCAGGGGTATAAAATACTCTTAGATTGCCTAAATTCTAGGGAGTTGGGTCAGAGGACCCAAAAAAACACTTTTTTGTTTGCAAGACAATTTGGGCCACAAAGAATCTCTAAGACGAAGCTGTGAATATTGTGCAGTTAGCGACAACATTTAGAGGTTGTGCACTAGTATGGTATATGGAGTTGCAAAGTATCACACGTACAAGATAGACTAGGACATTGACAGAGATAAGGAAAGCATTGTTGAAAGATTTCAAGAAGCCAAAGTTAGAGTTGCAATACATCACAAAACTCAAGGAGATCAAATAGGAATAAACAAATTTGGTATGGGAATTCGACCAGAGATATAAAGATGTGATGGGTAGAATGACTTTCCATATCCTAGATCAAAAAAATCAGGAATGGTTTATTGCAACGCTTACACCACACATTCGCAAACCATTGATCCATCAAAAGGTTTCGACGAAGCTTGAGGCACTAGAAATTTCAACGAAATTGGAATCATCACCACTGGGAGACAATGGAGGAGTGGAACAAGTTTAGACACAATTGGATACATTGAAAATTAAAATGGAAGAAGTGATGAAGGGAAAGGAGAAACGTGAGAAAGTTCGGTGTACAAAATGTAGGACACAAGGCCACCACAAGGATGAATTCTCAACATTCACATAGTATTTGGTGACAGGAGCACCGAATCCATTACTGGGAGGAGGATATTGCAAGATATGTAAGAAATGGGGCTATCACCCAACTAAGTGTCCATTACTGTAGAAGTATCATAGTATACCAAGGAACTTGTTTTGCAATTTTTGCAAGTCTGTAGGACATGAAGAGAAGGATTTCCGCGTGTTCAACTTAATGAGGGAGCGCACATAAGATATGTACAGGATTAAGAAGGATAATGCTAAAACAAAAGGGGGTGGTATGCAATATAACAATAAAAGAGGTTTCAATCAAGGGAACAGAGGAAACTTTGGTAGAGGACGAGGTAGAGGAAATTTCCATAGAGGAGGAAGAGGGATGATTATATTTTATAAATGTAATCAAATTAGACACTTGGCATGGGACTGTCAGAATCTATGTATGAAGTGCACATATTGTAGAGCATTGGATCACTGGACATAAGACTATCCCCAAATAGTTTTGAAGTGGCAGTCCAGAGGAAACCAAAACCAAAATATGAATCAGAATTTGCAGAAGATATCATCTGAACGATGCAATGAAGGACCACGAGTAGTAGTAGTTATGCGTGGAGGAGCTAGAATAGGGGATGATATGACGAATGAAGGGAAGAATACTGAGAAATGGGTAAGGAAGTTAGCAGAGCCTATGCCAACCTTTTATCCTCAGTGAGAGAAGGAGACATATCAAAACTAGAGAAAAGAAGTACTTGGGTGGGATTAGGAACCATCAACATCATATGCAGCTCATATAGAAGATCGTGTTGTGCCAGAGAAGCCAATTGGAAAGGTAAGAAAGATAATTTTTTTTATTGAAATGAAGTATGAAACTATGTTGATTACACTATATGAAACGATTGATCATTGAACACAAGGAAGGGAAACCCCCATCGCACAAAGGATGGTAAATCAGGTACAGCGTAGGAAGATAACCAATGACGAATTCAGATTCAGTGTGCAGATTGGAGAGTATGATGTGGATAATGTTATCTTAGAATTAGGGTCTAACGTAAATTTTTTACCTAAGTAGACATGGGATATTATGGGAAAACCCAAGTTGGTATGTTCTCTTGTTCAATTAAGGCTCACAAATCAACACAAAATACTACCAATTGGTCGTTTGGCAAGAGTACCTGTGAACATAGATGGGGTACGAGGCATGACAGACTTTGAAGTTATTAAGATCATGGAGGGTAGTCAACCATATCCAGCACTGATGGGACTGGAATGAGATTTTGATAACCAATCTATCATCAAATTGAAAATGAGGGAGATAATATTTGAGGTTGAATATTTGAAAGTTACTGCACCCTTGGATCCATTAGAAGGAAAAAGATACATAGAGCCAACAAAAGGGAATGATATTGACAAATTATATAAGATGATTTTGTGTATGGAGGATTATGTCAATCTGATAGWGGATGATGCACTGAGCTAGAGGAGAATCAGACTCATAAGAATGTCTAGAGCATTGGCAACAAAGGATGCATGAAGTATCAACTAGATGATGTGCACGTATAACCCGATCCTTGCATTGGATTGGTACTGAGTTGTGTGATCAACCTAGGTATGATGAATTAACTGATATAAGMATGCTTGTAAATGAATTTAAGTTGCAGGTACCYGAACAACAAAGGATGTTAGAAATATATGTTGCCCTGAAAGATACTCTAGCTAGATGGTGGGTTGCACACATAGAGGAAATGAAAGACTAGTCACAGTGCAACATATTAATGCAGATAAGGTTTGACTCTAAGAAAGAAAAGATTATGCAGAAGTACACAAGAGAGATTGATCCAATGGATCATGTTGAACAATGCAGGGCTTTATGGAGTTCAGTAATGGAAACATAATGGACACACACATTTATACACACACTGTACATAATTTCGAGGAACTGGTATTTCGAATTGGAGATGCATAGGGAGACAACATAATGGAAAGAACTAGTCTAGAGGTTCAAAATCACGTTCACATTTGAACATGAATCTCCATCAATAGATGCAGTGCTATAGGTTATCGAAACGAAGATCTTCTTGGAAGAAGAGACGATGGAGCTGGTACCTGTATGTAGTGTGAACAGATCCATATGATTGTCCATGAGCTATTGCAGTGCTACAATGTATCTAAGGAGGAGAATGATGAAGAGGATCTCAGGAATGTATAGGTATCTGATATAGAAGGAGAACGATTAGTAGAACTCCCATAACTAGAATATTTCACATATAGACAACCTATAAAGACATGGAAGGTAAACATTGGGATGACAAACAATCCCAAGTTTATGTAAATAGCAGATTATTGGAATGATGAGACAGTTGAGAATAGTGTATACTTACTATGAGAATATCAGGACCTATTCCCAACAACATTTTCATAGATGAAGGGAATAGTAGGAGACTTAGGAGAGATGAAGATCCCATTGAAACCAGGAACTAAGCCAGTGCACCAGAGGCCTTACAGGTTAAATATGAGGTACAAGGAGAAAGTGAAGGATGAAATAGATAGGATGTTCGATGCAGGAATCATCAAACCAGTAGAATAATATGAGTGGATAATTCCAATGGTGGTGCGGGACAAGAATACAAGAGGAATCGGGATCTGCGTAGATTTGAGGAAGTTGAATGACACATGCTTACATGACCCATTCCCAACACCATTGACAGATGAGGTACTGGATAACGTAGCAGGCCAATAAACTTATTCTTTCTCAGATGGATTCTCGGGGTACCATCAGATAAGGATTGCATGGGAGGATCGACACAAGACCACTTTTGCGACAGAGTGGGGGAGTTATCAATATACATGTATGCCATTTGGATTGAAGAATGCCCCTATGATGTTTTCTAGAGTAGTGGTTGAAACATTCAAGGAGTTCATTCATAAGTTCTTTGAAGTATAATTGGATGATTGGATGGTGTTTAGTTTACTGAAGGATCATATGGAAGTCCTTAGGCTCATGTTGGATCGGTGCAGGTAGTGTCATATTTTGCTGAACTTGAAGAAGTGTATCTTTTGTGCACCATTTGGAATTTTTTTGCAACATGTAGTGTGAAAACATGAACTATTAGTAGATCCAACCAAGATCGCAATAATTCTGGAGTTATAACCTCCTACATCAGTTAGACAATTGAGGGAAACGTTGGGTCATACAAGTTATTACAGGAAATTTATCAAAGGATATGCGCAGATTACAACACCAATGGAAAAGTTATTAAATAAGGAAGGAAAGTTTCAATGGAATGAGGACTGTTAGAAGGGGTTGGACACCTTGAAACAAAAACTGGTATCTACTCTAATTTTGATATTTCTCGATTGGGACAAAGAGTTCCATGTACATGTAGATGCATCATCCATAACATTGGGTGAAGTACTATCCCAACCAAGGGAGGGAGACATAAATCACCCAATTGATTTTGCAAGAAGGAAGTTGTCTATAGAAGAGAATAATTATACTACCATGGAATGAGAAGGATTGGAAATGGTCTTGCGCTATAGAATTTCAGGAATTATTTCTTGGGGTCTCAGTTTAAGATGTATAGAGACTATTCTACATTAAAATACTTAGTCAACAAGCCAGTATTGGGGGGGATAATATGTAGATGGATATTATTATTTCAGGAATATGAATTTGAGGTTGTAGTGAAACTAGGGAAGCTAAATGTAGGACCATATCATCTATCATGCATATTGTCAATTGAAGATGAAGGAAATTTAGATGATAACTTCCTATATGCAAATCTATCTGCAGTAAGGATGGTGCATAATTAATTCTCAGACATTGTGAAGTTTCTAAGTACATGCATGGCTCCATATGAGATGATAGTAATGCAGAAGAAACAACTCGTAGTGAGAGCAACAAATTATCAACGAATTGCAGGGAATTTATACAAGTTGGGTACAGATGGAATACTGAGACATTGTGTGCTGGAACACAAAAGACCAATGATACTTAAAGAAGAACATATTGCAGGAGGACATTATGGAGGGAGATAAATTGTACAAAACATTTTGTGCACAGTGTTTTGGTGGCCTACAATTCACAGAGATGCGAACGAATACTGCCAGTCATGTGTTGTATGCCAAAGAGTGGGAAATTCATCTAGAAGAGATGAAATGCCTTTAAATCCATAGGTCACGTTGCAATCATTTGATAAGTGGGCCATAGACTTTGTAGGGCCAATCAACACATAAGCAAGAAGATCAGGGGCAAGGTACATCATCACTGTGAAAAATTATTTGACAAGGTGGGCAAAAACAACCCCATTTACAGATTGCACCGCAAAGACTGTTGCAAGGTTTCTGTTTGAGAATGTAGTCACAAGGTTTGGATTTCTTTGCATATTACTTAGTGATCAAGGTACATACTTTGTGAACACGACAATTGAAACATTGACTGAGGAGTTCCAGATTCATCATCAAAAGAGTACCCATATCACACAAACCTTGAATGGAGAAGTATTTGAAGGAATGGTGAATGGAAGTCAACTAAAACTATATAGATACGGTCGAAAGTGTACACAGTAATATGGGTTGCACCAAAACACATGTATTATAGTAGTTGTACCATATTAGCAATAAAAACAAGGAAAAACAAATAAAAAGTATAAAAAGGAATAAAATCAAATAAAAAGTAGATATAGTGAAAATAAAAAGAGTGTTTGAGTACCAAGGCATAAGAAATTGCGTAGAAGGAATGACAATCACACATCAAAATAACACTGCACCAATTTAAGAGATAGTACATAGACGAGACAGACTGGAAAGTACACAGATAATATAACAAAAAACCAGTGGGCAGTTTGAAATGAAAATACCATTAAAATCATTAAAGCACAAAAATGATGGTTATGAAGTGGGAGTGATAGGTCATAAAAGCACCATATAATTCTTAAATGATAAAATCCATTGGAAATCATGACATATTGATAGCACAAGGGAAGAATCACCTGACGGATTTGGTAATCAAGATACAATTATGGAAAAACTCATCAACCACGATGGTGGATTGGAAAAGTTAGTTAAGATGGGATGATATAGGTACGGTTGGCATAAAAGAATGAAAATAGAAGAAGATCAATAAGTGTAAATCATTGTTTCATACAAATGGAAGAAAAATAGAGTGAACTGGAGTGAATCCAAGTGCACCAGAGCCGAGATACAGACACGGTGCTAGTTAAGGAACATGTCACCCAAGATGAATGGAACTGCCAATAGTTGGATTTCCATCAACAATAGTGAGGAAACAGGAAAAGCAACCAATGGTGACACCAGAGGTTGAGGAGGTAGCTAGAGCTTTGGCTTCAGATTCACAAGATAGTTTTCATAGAGATTATCGTCCACCAAGGAGGGATGACACACCACCAATCAAATTACGAGCACAGGGAAAGATCCACTAGCAGTATCACCAGTCCCACCTGGGGTGAGGAGGGAAGGAGATATGCTTGGAATTATTGTTAGCCTCAAGTTCAAGGATCATAATATTACCGACGAGAAAAAATTCCCGTAGCTATCTAGGGAAAAATACATGTGCACTAAGAGCATACCAAGTACAAGATTTCACATCGCTTACAACATAACTTTCACGTAGATGTGAATGGAGGAGGTAACAGGTTTAGGGGTTAATAACGCTCCATGTTAGTAAACGAGGATGAAAAGGATTAGGATCCCACTGAAAGAGAGGTTTCCTAGAAATTGGCCTCGTATACGGTGCCCAAATTGGTGCCCAAGGATTTTCTAAGAGGTGTAGGCGGGGAGGAGGATGATATCAGTCTCAAGAAACCTCAACAGATTATCGATAGAGAATATGATTACATGAAGAGGATGCTTAATAAAATTATTTCTCCCAATAGAAACAATTCCTTTTCCATGGGAAACACAATCCCCGATGCCATCGTCCTGACTTATGCTGATATTATACGGGAAGAGGCTTTCAAGAGGGAGAAGGAAGAAACTCTAAGGCTTATTGCGAAGAATCCCACCAGAAACTAAGCAAGGAACAGGAGGAGAAGACTAGGAAAGCATGAAAGGAAAAGGATTAAGCCGAGATCATGGTGTAGAAGACACAAGAAGCAGTCCAAAAGTTATATAAGGAAATTCCAGAAGTTCCCCTAGTTGTATAGGATACTATGGAGGAACAAGTCTAGAAGATCAGTGAAGTCATTAAGATATTCTGATAACAAATATAATATCTAAAATGATGGATCATGCCAGGAACACCACTAGAAGTGCATGAAGGCAGGGAGAGGACGAAAACCACCAGTTTCAAACATTAAGAAAGTAGAAGGAGAATGTGCCAAGCTTTGTGAGGAGATCACAGATATCTTGACCGATTTGGAAGAAGACCTTAATATGAAGGCAACATGCATGAGTGGCTCGGGACGAGACACATGTGAGTGTTGGGGGTGTGTTGGACAAGCAACATGCATTGAAGCAGAGGACAAACTTACAAAATTGACCTAGCAGGGGGCAGAGGAGATAACAACAACAGAGTCCACAATCATCAAAGAGGTGGAGGTAGCAAAGGCTACCTCTCAAAATTTCATTTCAACATGGAAGAGAAGGGAACATGCATGAGTGGATCGGGACGAGCCACAAGTGAGTATTGGGGGCGTGTCGGACAAGAAACTTTGGAAACAATTTTTCAGTTTTGATATAGTTTTTAGGAAAAATCCTAAGTATATAAAAAGTGCATGGAAGAAGAAGGAAATATAGGGAGCACATAGCTAAGGCGCATCCAGGAGGACAATGTGCAGATAGAAGAATAAAGCAGATAGAAGGATAAAGTTGTCAGAGAATAAATCATGACAAAAGGATGATATCCCAACATTCCAGAAATAGAAGAACAATGGAAAAGTAGCATGCAGATTGAAAAGCAGAAGAAAGTAGTTGAATGGCTAGTTGTCTTAACTGGCCATGCATTGTAATGGGGTATTTTTGGGATGAGTAGATTAGAATTTTTATCCCTATATTTTTTTATAAATATGTAACAGGTTGGGATATTAGGGATTCTATGAGGTTAGGTTATGTCCGGTATTGTTCTGTTGTGGTGGGTTCTGTGATGTTATGTTCTGTTCTATGTAGAGTTCAAGAGTTCTTGAATGTAGCGGTATTTTGATGAGGAGAATGAATAAAAGAAATGTAAAAGAGATGATATTGAATATTGTGTTTTTTTTCTGTTATTTGTTTGTTTATGAATTATGGATGGTTGCATAGTAGATTAGTTTTATCTCATGTTGAATCTTTTACGCAATTATCATAATTGTTACAGCCATGGAGTATAGATGAATATATAATATATTGATTATAGAAATATGAATCATAAGTAAGTTAATATTGAATAAGAATTGAGTTAAGTGCACTGACATAATAAGAAATAATGAACCGATTGTTGGCCTCCCATTCCCTGACTACTATAGAAGCCTAGTTCTCACAGTCCCAATAGATACCTCGGGTGAGACTTCATCTGCACAAACAAGTGATGCTGAAAGGGCTAGTGTTTGGTGGGCTTGGTTGGTCATAGATAAATCAGACCTAGGGTATTACAACCCATGCACAATGTTAACAGATCTCGGTGCTATGAAATTCATTTTGGGAATGGAGATCAAGAGAGTTTGGGAAGTTAGAAAAATTTGTTTAAATCAGAGAAATTATATTGAAATAGTATTGAAGTGTTTCAACATACATTATTGCAAGTCGATCAAGATACCAATTCCTATGGGGGGAAACTAATTTTTGAACAGTGTCCAAAGACACAGGAAGAAAAACTTTAGGACATGGCACATGCTCCCTATGCTAATGTTGTTGGTAGTACAATGTATGCAACTGTTTGTACTTGACCAAATATTTCTCATGCAATGGGAGTATTGAGTAGGTACATGTTGACACCTGGGTAAGAGCATGGGATTGTTTTCAGGAGAGTATTCATGTATTTGAATGGCATAACAGAATATGTGATATGTTACCAAGTGAAACATGAAACTGACAGAGAAGTGAATGTACATGGCTTTGTCGATGTTGACTAGGTTGGATATATTCATCGAAGAAGGTCGACCAATGGATATGTTTTCAATATGTTCGATGGAGAAATCAATTTCATGAGTAAGAGGTAGGTAGTTATATCTTTGTTGACAAAAGAAGATGAATACATGGTAGCCACTGATTCTAGCAAAGAAGATGTATGACTACATAGACTATGTTTAGGGATTGGTTTTGAGTAGCAAGTTATGAAGATAAATTGCGACAGTCAAAGTGCAATTTTCTTGAAAATAACCCACCTTACAATTCAAGGAGGATGTATATTGATGTACAATACCATTTTGTGAGAGACGTGGTGGAAAGAAAAAAGGTTCTACTAGAGAAGGTAGACACTTTGGAAAACATAGCATACTATTTGACTAATTCTACGAGTGTTGTGAAGTTCTCTTGGTGTAGAGAGGAAATGGACATTGTTTCCCTAGGTCAGTGAATGCAAGTTCAGGTTTTCCTGTTTCAACATAGAAGACAACAATTCATAGAATATTCAGTTGTTATATTCGTTGCAGTGAAAAAATAATCAATCGACTGGTTGTTCTAGGTGGATAACTAGGTGAATGTTCAATTGGATGGTTAAGTCAATTCGATGGTATGTTGAAGTCATAGGTTGGGTCGACAACTCAAGCCAACTGAAGGTCGACAAGAGGTTGAAATATGGTCGACTAGTATCCAACTAGTGTTCGATGTGTAGTTGAGTGCAACATAATCCTGTGATTCAAAGGATTTTAGCCAATCATCTGCATGGATATCTAATTGTTTTTGGGAACCATGAATTAGGGTTTACATGCAGTAAAGCCTATAAATATGGCATGTTGTAATACTATAAAAGTTTACTCTTAATTGAAACCTTCAAATTGAGAGGTGTGTAATGGTCATGTAGATTTAATCTGAATTGGTTGGAGGGTTGTTCTTGTGTAAAAGAAAGAGAGTAGTATGACAATTGTGTCTTAGGTGTGGACCAAGTATAGTCATGTAGTTATTTATTCTATTAATGAATAAGACAACAAGGAGTAGGATTCACTCAAGTAATGTTGGTTTTCTTGGTGAAGGGTTTCTAGGGTAAAATATTTGTGTATTGTGTGATTGTCATTTATATTTTATGTTTAACTTTGTCTTTTCATTCCTGGTTGGTTTAATGTGAGAGTTATTTCTCTACACCTTCTACCCTCTCATTTGATCAAATAAATCATCAATCCAAGGAAATATATACTTGTTATTCATAGTTACTTTATTCATCTTCCATTAATTATTTCATGGTCTGAGAGTTCCATATTTGTTTTTCATGAAAACGATGAGTGCTCCCCATGAGAACACACTTTGTCGAATTGATCCCTTCTTTGGAAATTCTTGCAATTGAATTTTTCCCTCCATTGGTTTTAAGGTGCTCAATCTATAAGGAGACCTAGACATTGGTGCAACTCCGAGCACAAGTTCAATTGATAAACAAATGTTTCTATTTGGGGGTAATCTTGTCACCTCATCACAAAATACATCTTTGAATTCTTACAACATAGGATGGTCTTCAATATTTTAACCCTTATCTTCTATTGATTCCAATAAATAGGTTTCATACAAATGGAACACATTTTTGAATCAATTCTTCAGTTGCAAGGCTGAATTTTTTATGATAGAGATTTCTTTCACAATACTTCATGTTGTTCTTGAGTTTCCATATGCATACATGCAATCAAAGGACATGTTGTAGCAATCAATATTAACTCAATGTGCTTCCAAACAATCCATACAAATGAGGAAATTATATGAACCAAGTGGGAAAATGTTAAAACAAACCCATTTGAAGAGTTCATTTATCTCTAGTGGACATCTCTCCACAATTCTATTACTTTTCTCTTGGTTCCCATGGTTAGCTAAATTAGCCATGACTTGTTATGATTATGTTTCTTAAGAGAACATGATTCAAAAAAATTTGAGGTAACATATTTGTTATTATATCATAGATCAATCAAAATGGAAAGGGATTTTTTATCAATCTTACCTTCAAATTCAACCACTACTTATTGTAGATCTTCTTGGTAGTCTACAGTGCATCATACATCCTACGAATAATCTCTACTACATCAATGGCAATTGTAGCCTCTAGAATGTTTTTAACATTCTTGGTATTCTCCTTTTAATTAGGAAATTATTGAGAAATTGATCTTCTCCACATCCCCAACATTGAATGGGCTCTCTTGGCCTATTTCCCACTAATTTAGTTGGCTTAGTTCCACTTTGTGTTGGTTGATTTCATTGAAAAATATTTGGTTGATTTTTATAATGCGGGTTGAACCCTTTCTTTCTTTGGTCAAGATTCTCCTTATTCTTGTATTTCCATGTCTTATGAACCCTTGTCTTATTTATGTTTTTCTCATTACAATAAGTTTCCATTATAATGGCCTCTTCTAGAGTTTGAGGTTCATCAAACACAACTCAATTTCTGTAGTATTGAGGTAATTTTCTTAAGAAACATTGAATATTTACCTTTTAATCTTTGATGTACTTGAAATAACTTGGAAGCTCCAAAAATTTATTGATCTATGATCATTTATCCCAACTTTAACTCATGGAATTATTTTATTTTACCATCATAGTATATATCAAAGAGATACTTTTGTTGGAAACAATTCTKGAATTGCTTCTAAAAAAACTTTTGTATGAATGATTCTCTTGACTTTTATAAGATGTTCCCACCGAATTGACACTCTTTCATTTAAATTAAATATGGACACTCTAGATTTCATGTTTCCAAAGTAGTCATGGACATGGAAATACTTCCTCATCTCAACAAGCCAAGCCTCAACTTTCTAACTAGACTTTACCTTGATATTAAAAGTGGGTGGTTTTTCTTTTCATAATTATTCCTCCAAATTATCCTTGGAAGACATATTCCTCATTTTCTTATGAGAATAAGATCTAGAAATATTCAATGAACCTTCAAAGGAAGATGATTTAGTATTAAATTAATCTAATGTTATATTGTCCTATCACTGGAGAGCTCTCTTTTGGTGCTATAGGAACTCTTATGAGTTTTGAAATTATTCCCACCTCCTCCAACATTATTTTAACTCTACCCATAGAATAACAACATATTATATACTTTAAATTGTGCAACATGGTAGTGTTTAACTGGTTATTCTCCTGCTAGGCTTTAATAAACCTACCATTATCTTCTCTGCAACTTAGGAGCTCTACCCTTAATCTCCTTGTGGTTTCTATCCCAAGTGATCCGTTAATTTATTCATCCAATAGATCGAGTCTCTACATTTATCCTATGTTGATTCTCACGTATGATATCTAGGGTTTTGTGCACCCTCGATGATGGCACGTTGCTCAAACCCACAAGACTAATCCTATGCTCCTCTACAACTCTAATGGGTCAGTAGGTATTATGTACAACAAGAATTTTCTTACCTTGACAAGAACATGAATCCATCATTTTAATAACTCTGTGCATTCATGATTTACGCCCATAATAGTTGAGTGTTGTAAATTTATCTTATATACCCTATCATTAACACTTGTTTTCCATAATAGTGCCAATGTCATAACAAAAGTTCTAAGACCACTATGTCACACACTTTATCCCTTTTGTAGCCTCATCTTAGGAAACATGGTACCTTTTTCATCGTTTACTGATCCATAATTATTACTAGGTTTCTTACCTCATTTCCATTTGAATTTCAATTCCATTACATGGTTTGGAGACCAAATTCAACTCTTTCTAATATTCGTTGGGATTGTTTTAATGAATCATGTTCATGCCATTGGCGTTATTCGAACACTGTACCTTTTTGGATCTTTTGAAAGGTTATCCAAATTGGGCCTTCTTGAATGAATTTCATTGGTCCACCTTTGTTTGAAAAACACCATGAACTCAATTGAGTCACATTATAACACATTTCCTGATATTTTCCAACCACTTTCAAAGAGATGCCCCAATCTCATCAAGCCACTTTAGAAACATGGCCCAACCTCATCAGGACACTTTTAGAAAAACGGTTTTAGGCCATTTTCAAAGATATGGCTTGATCGCATTAGGACACTTTCAAAGGTGCAACCGACTTCTTAGAGACAGGCCATCAAGGCTTATTTGAAATCTTTCATAGGCCACATTTCAAAGATGTTCCCAATTTAGGTAGCAAGGTCATCAACTTCATTTGGAAGAAGTGTCTTATTTGAATTTAATACATAAAGAGGAAAGTGGGGGAACCAACCCACTTCAAAGGTGCACATTGAACTTAAACAAAAAGGGAAATTTGAAGAAAATATGACTTTGAATGCAAACATTCCCATTAGGTCTACTTTGAAGAAATATGTTGAATCAAAGTAAATCCATTGTGCCCATCTAGAATAATGGCTTGATTTTGAAAAAATTAAGGCTAGGGGGTATTGAGCCTTCTTTTAGTAATACCTTGATCCCAAAGAAAAGACTACCAAGCCTTATTTAAATTACACTTTGAACTTAAACATAAACAGATCAAACTTGAATACAAAATCCCATAGGCCTCAAATAAGATTCTAACTTAAAAAGTATTGAAGTCTATTCGAAGGGTCTTGCTTCATTTTGGCATTTTTCCTATGATCATACCAATATGCATGAATAAATCAAACTATCTCAACCATCAACAACCACAAATCAAGATACTCAACATAAGTTTGAATCCATTATTCCAAAATTATTTGAATTCATAAATGCATGTATGGGGCCATTCCAACATGCATGAGTAAATCAAATTGTCTCAACCACCAATAACCCAGAATTAAGATACTCATCATAAGTTCAAAGAAAATACTCTAAGGTAATTTTAATTCATTTATGCATGCATTTAGAACCATGAATGAAACTAAGTATGTAGATTTCGTTCACAATAGAATTAAATTTTGATTTCATAAAGGAATTTAACTAAAACAACCAATCATGGCAATTTAACATCATACAACCATGTATTTCATTTCTAAATTCATACATAAGAAAATTACAAGTCTAAATTTAGAATTAGAATAGGACTTCCAAACAAATATAGAACACTTATCTTTTGAATAGATTGTTCCAAAAAAATTATTTGCTTGTGAGCAATTTCTACATCCACTATGGATGCCACCCCAAGTCAAGCTAGGAGGATACCAGGGTAAAGGAAACTAGCTAATAACTCTCAAGTCACTCACCCAACCAAATTTCTATTAGGATCAACCAAATTATTCACCATAAAACACTTCAAGAAAACATCTAAAAAACACAACATGAACACTCTCTTCCAATGCTACACACAATACAAGGAATATATTTCCCTTCTCTACTCAATATCCCCTTAGGAATGTTCTTCCCACGAATTCTCTTCAATATGAACATAAAGAGTTTATTTGTTGTGTGCCTTCAATAATAGCTTAACAAAGTTATACTTTGGCTCTTTAGCACTATGTGAGAAACAATTGATAGGAAAATGGGAAAGTTTCCTAAGCTTTATGTTCATCTACAACCATCCATATATTTTATAATTTCCATGTTGTTTTTCTCTTCCATAGCTCTCTTTGGTCTTCTATGGGTTTGAATATCATTGCCAACATGAGAGCGCAAGTCTTAAAAGTTCAATAATGCATAAATATGAAAAAGAGTTCAAGTGAACGATGGTTAAAATGAGTCCATTCCAATTTGCATGGATGAAGACTCTCTGGGATTACAATCTAGGTTATTCATCTTAATTATATTCATTTGATGATAATAACACAACTACCCTTCCCAGAAATCAAATTTAAATAATAAAAATCAAATGAAAGAAAAAGAAATGAAAAATGTATAGAGAAGAAAATAAACACATTATTGAGACATTAAATGCGGGATGTGTTGACGAAGACTAATCTTCAAATGCATTTATAACTTTGTCTCTTTAATAAAAAGATGGGTCACTCTTCCATCAATTTAGAATTGGTAAATTAAATTATTTAATTCATATAGAAAATTTTTGTTGTCATATATCTGGTTTAGGGAACGGAAATGTGATGAAAACGTTTTTTACATAAATATATATTTTCAATCATTATTGTACATTGAATTATATTACTACCGACTTGTATTTGGAATCCCAATTGTCTATAAGGGAACTAGGATGATTCTTATTTTTTTTTGAGTCTAAAATAATCTTATTAGTTAAAGTTTGGGAATTTTAATTTTTTTTAGATAATATTTAATGTGTATAATAAGCATAAGCAATAATAGGTATATAGGGTGGGGTGAGGGGTAATATTAGAGAAAGCATATTTATTTTTCTTTAATATCAACTCCCACCTCCATCTTCACTCTCTATATATGAGGGTGAGGGTGAGGGTGAGGGTGGCGGTGGAGGGTAATATTAGAGAAAACATATTTGTATTACTCCCTACCATGAGGGTGGGGATGGGGGGTAATATTAGAGAAAACATAAATACCCTCATATATATGTTTTCTCTAATATTATTACCCACCCCCACTCCCACCCCCACCCTCATATAATATGAGGGTATTTATGTTTTCTCTAATATTACCCCCCACCGCCACCCATGAGGGGTAATATCAGAGAAAACATATTTATGTTTTGTTTAATATTAGCCCCCACCCCAGCCTTATATTTCCAAAAAATTATTGAATCAATTAACATCTTTAGTATGCAGTTTGTTTTATGTATCAAATTTTGTTATGGTGATTTGTGTTTACCATTCTAAACATTTTAAAACATGTACACATGATACACTTTTCAAAATATTCTAAATAAAATTGCATTTCATAAATGTTGAATATATATTCATAGATCATAAATGTTGAATGTATATCCATATTGGGAAAACAGGGTTTGAGATGGATTTTGGAAAATGATTTGGTGTTAGAAAATAGAGTTTATGATGGTTTTGGAAAATGATGGGTTTGGAAGATGTTTATAATAGGGTTTATGATGTGTTTTTGCTAAATATTTTAGGTTTTTTTAAGAAAATATTTTACCAAAATACTTACATATGATTTAGAGGTTTATGTGATTTTTTTGAGTTTTTTGTGAAGGATTTTCTCAGTATGGAAGATATTTTGTGGAGGAATGATCCA
>JASDQU010736641.1:107495-147354 GCA_032191745.1 Picea mariana | reverse complement strand
GAAACAATTCCTTTTCCATGGGAAACACAATCCCCGATGCCATCGTCCTGACTTATGCTGATATTATACGGGAAGAGGCTTTCAAGAGGGAGAAGGAAGAAACTCTAAGGCTTATTGCGAAGAATCCCACCAGAAACTAAGCAAGGAACAGGAGGAGAAGACTAGGAAAGCATGAAAGGAAAAGGATTAAGCCGAGATCATGGTGTAGAAGACACAAGAAGCAGTCCAAAAGTTATATAAGGAAATTCCAGAAGTTCCCCTAGTTGTATAGGATACTATGGAGGAACAAGTCTAGAAGATCAGTGAAGTCATTAAGATATTCTGATAACAAATATAATATCTAAAATGATGGATCATGCCAGGAACACCACTAGAAGTGCATGAAGGCAGGGAGAGGACGAAAACCACCAGTTTCAAACATTAAGAAAGTAGAAGGAGAATGTGCCAAGCTTTGTGAGGAGATCACAGATATCTTGACCGATTTGGAAGAAGACCTTAATATGAAGGCAACATGCATGAGTGGCTCGGGACGAGACACATGTGAGTGTTGGGGGTGTGTTGGACAAGCAACATGCATTGAAGCAGAGGACAAACTTACAAAATTGACCTAGCAGGGGGCAGAGGAGATAACAACAACAGAGTCCACAATCATCAAAGAGGTGGAGGTAGCAAAGGCTACCTCTCAAAATTTCATTTCAACATGGAAGAGAAGGGAACATGCATGAGTGGATCGGGACGAGCCACAAGTGAGTATTGGGGGCGTGTCGGACAAGAAACTTTGGAAACAATTTTTCAGTTTTGATATAGTTTTTAGGAAAAATCCTAAGTATATAAAAAGTGCATGGAAGAAGAAGGAAATATAGGGAGCACATAGCTAAGGCGCATCCAGGAGGACAATGTGCAGATAGAAGAATAAAGCAGATAGAAGGATAAAGTTGTCAGAGAATAAATCATGACAAAAGGATGATATCCCAACATTCCAGAAATAGAAGAACAATGGAAAAGTAGCATGCAGATTGAAAAGCAGAAGAAAGTAGTTGAATGGCTAGTTGTCTTAACTGGCCATGCATTGTAATGGGGTATTTTTGGGATGAGTAGATTAGAATTTTTATCCCTATATTTTTTTATAAATATGTAACAGGTTGGGATATTAGGGATTCTATGAGGTTAGGTTATGTCCGGTATTGTTCTGTTGTGGTGGGTTCTGTGATGTTATGTTCTGTTCTATGTAGAGTTCAAGAGTTCTTGAATGTAGCGGTATTTTGATGAGGAGAATGAATAAAAGAAATGTAAAAGAGATGATATTGAATATTGTGTTTTTTTTCTGTTATTTGTTTGTTTATGAATTATGGATGGTTGCATAGTAGATTAGTTTTATCTCATGTTGAATCTTTTACGCAATTATCATAATTGTTACAGCCATGGAGTATAGATGAATATATAATATATTGATTATAGAAATATGAATCATAAGTAAGTTAATATTGAATAAGAATTGAGTTAAGTGCACTGACATAATAAGAAATAATGAACCGATTGTTGGCCTCCCATTCCCTGACTACTATAGAAGCCTAGTTCTCACAGTCCCAATAGATACCTCGGGTGAGACTTCATCTGCACAAACAAGTGATGCTGAAAGGGCTAGTGTTTGGTGGGCTTGGTTGGTCATAGATAAATCAGACCTAGGGTATTACAACCCATGCACAATGTTAACAGATCTCGGTGCTATGAAATTCATTTTGGGAATGGAGATCAAGAGAGTTTGGGAAGTTAGAAAAATTTGTTTAAATCAGAGAAATTATATTGAAATAGTATTGAAGTGTTTCAACATACATTATTGCAAGTCGATCAAGATACCAATTCCTATGGGGGGAAACTAATTTTTGAACAGTGTCCAAAGACACAGGAAGAAAAACTTTAGGACATGGCACATGCTCCCTATGCTAATGTTGTTGGTAGTACAATGTATGCAACTGTTTGTACTTGACCAAATATTTCTCATGCAATGGGAGTATTGAGTAGGTACATGTTGACACCTGGGTAAGAGCATGGGATTGTTTTCAGGAGAGTATTCATGTATTTGAATGGCATAACAGAATATGTGATATGTTACCAAGTGAAACATGAAACTGACAGAGAAGTGAATGTACATGGCTTTGTCGATGTTGACTAGGTTGGATATATTCATCGAAGAAGGTCGACCAATGGATATGTTTTCAATATGTTCGATGGAGAAATCAATTTCATGAGTAAGAGGTAGGTAGTTATATCTTTGTTGACAAAAGAAGATGAATACATGGTAGCCACTGATTCTAGCAAAGAAGATGTATGACTACATAGACTATGTTTAGGGATTGGTTTTGAGTAGCAAGTTATGAAGATAAATTGCGACAGTCAAAGTGCAATTTTCTTGAAAATAACCCACCTTACAATTCAAGGAGGATGTATATTGATGTACAATACCATTTTGTGAGAGACGTGGTGGAAAGAAAAAAGGTTCTACTAGAGAAGGTAGACACTTTGGAAAACATAGCATACTATTTGACTAATTCTACGAGTGTTGTGAAGTTCTCTTGGTGTAGAGAGGAAATGGACATTGTTTCCCTAGGTCAGTGAATGCAAGTTCAGGTTTTCCTGTTTCAACATAGAAGACAACAATTCATAGAATATTCAGTTGTTATATTCGTTGCAGTGAAAAAATAATCAATCGACTGGTTGTTCTAGGTGGATAACTAGGTGAATGTTCAATTGGATGGTTAAGTCAATTCGATGGTATGTTGAAGTCATAGGTTGGGTCGACAACTCAAGCCAACTGAAGGTCGACAAGAGGTTGAAATATGGTCGACTAGTATCCAACTAGTGTTCGATGTGTAGTTGAGTGCAACATAATCCTGTGATTCAAAGGATTTTAGCCAATCATCTGCATGGATATCTAATTGTTTTTGGGAACCATGAATTAGGGTTTACATGCAGTAAAGCCTATAAATATGGCATGTTGTAATACTATAAAAGTTTACTCTTAATTGAAACCTTCAAATTGAGAGGTGTGTAATGGTCATGTAGATTTAATCTGAATTGGTTGGAGGGTTGTTCTTGTGTAAAAGAAAGAGAGTAGTATGACAATTGTGTCTTAGGTGTGGACCAAGTATAGTCATGTAGTTATTTATTCTATTAATGAATAAGACAACAAGGAGTAGGATTCACTCAAGTAATGTTGGTTTTCTTGGTGAAGGGTTTCTAGGGTAAAATATTTGTGTATTGTGTGATTGTCATTTATATTTTATGTTTAACTTTGTCTTTTCATTCCTGGTTGGTTTAATGTGAGAGTTATTTCTCTACACCTTCTACCCTCTCATTTGATCAAATAAATCATCAATCCAAGGAAATATATACTTGTTATTCATAGTTACTTTATTCATCTTCCATTAATTATTTCATGGTCTGAGAGTTCCATATTTGTTTTTCATGAAAACGATGAGTGCTCCCCATGAGAACACACTTTGTCGAATTGATCCCTTCTTTGGAAATTCTTGCAATTGAATTTTTCCCTCCATTGGTTTTAAGGTGCTCAATCTATAAGGAGACCTAGACATTGGTGCAACTCCGAGCACAAGTTCAATTGATAAACAAATGTTTCTATTTGGGGGTAATCTTGTCACCTCATCACAAAATACATCTTTGAATTCTTACAACATAGGATGGTCTTCAATATTTTAACCCTTATCTTCTATTGATTCCAATAAATAGGTTTCATACAAATGGAACACATTTTTGAATCAATTCTTCAGTTGCAAGGCTGAATTTTTTATGATAGAGATTTCTTTCACAATACTTCATGTTGTTCTTGAGTTTCCATATGCATACATGCAATCAAAGGACATGTTGTAGCAATCAATATTAACTCAATGTGCTTCCAAACAATCCATACAAATGAGGAAATTATATGAACCAAGTGGGAAAATGTTAAAACAAACCCATTTGAAGAGTTCATTTATCTCTAGTGGACATCTCTCCACAATTCTATTACTTTTCTCTTGGTTCCCATGGTTAGCTAAATTAGCCATGACTTGTTATGATTATGTTTCTTAAGAGAACATGATTCAAAAAAATTTGAGGTAACATATTTGTTATTATATCATAGATCAATCAAAATGGAAAGGGATTTTTTATCAATCTTACCTTCAAATTCAACCACTACTTATTGTAGATCTTCTTGGTAGTCTACAGTGCATCATACATCCTACGAATAATCTCTACTACATCAATGGCAATTGTAGCCTCTAGAATGTTTTTAACATTCTTGGTATTCTCCTTTTAATTAGGAAATTATTGAGAAATTGATCTTCTCCACATCCCCAACATTGAATGGGCTCTCTTGGCCTATTTCCCACTAATTTAGTTGGCTTAGTTCCACTTTGTGTTGGTTGATTTCATTGAAAAATATTTGGTTGATTTTTATAATGCGGGTTGAACCCTTTCTTTCTTTGGTCAAGATTCTCCTTATTCTTGTATTTCCATGTCTTATGAACCCTTGTCTTATTTATGTTTTTCTCATTACAATAAGTTTCCATTATAATGGCCTCTTCTAGAGTTTGAGGTTCATCAAACACAACTCAATTTCTGTAGTATTGAGGTAATTTTCTTAAGAAACATTGAATATTTACCTTTTAATCTTTGATGTACTTGAAATAACTTGGAAGCTCCAAAAATTTATTGATCTATGATCATTTATCCCAACTTTAACTCATGGAATTATTTTATTTTACCATCATAGTATATATCAAAGAGATACTTTTGTTGGAAACAATTCTTGAATTGCTTCTAAAAAAACTTTTGTATGAATGATTCTCTTGACTTTTATAAGATGTTCCCACCGAATTGACACTCTTTCATTTAAATTAAATATGGACACTCTAGATTTCATGTTTCCAAAGTAGTCATGGACATGGAAATACTTCCTCATCTCAACAAGCCAAGCCTCAACTTCCTAACTAGACTTTACCTTGATATTAAAAGTGGGTGGTTTTTCTTTTCATAATTATTCCTCCAAATTATCCTTGGAAGACATATTCCTCATTTTCTTATGAGAATAAGATCTAGAAATATTCAATGAACCTTCAAAGGAAGATGATTTAGTATTAAATTAATCTAATGTTATATTGTCCTATCACTGGAGAGCTCTCTTTTGGTGCTATAGGAACTCTTATGAGTTTTGAAATTATTCCCACCTCCTCCAACATTATTTTAACTCTACCCATAGAATAACAACATATTATATACTTTAAATTGTGCAACATGGTAGTGTTTAACTGGTTATTCTCCTGCTAGGCTTTAATAAACCTACCATTATCTTCTCTGCAACTTAGGAGCTCTACCCTTAATCTCCTTGTGGTTTCTATCCCAAGTGATCCGTTAATTTATTCATCCAATAGATCGAGTCTCTACATTTATCCTATGTTGATTCTCACGTATGATATCTAGGGTTTTGTGCACCCTCGATGATGGCACGTTGCTCAAACCCACAAGACTAATCCTATGCTCCTCTACAACTCTAATGGGTCAGTAGGTATTATGTACAACAAGAATTTTCTTACCTTGACAAGAACATGAATCCATCATTTTAATAACTCTGTGCATTCATGATTTACGCCCATAATAGTTGAGTGTTGTAAATTTATCTTATATACCCTATCATTAACACTTGTTTTCCATAATAGTGCCAATGTCATAACAAAAGTTCTAAGACCACTATGTCACACACTTTATCCCTTTTGTAGCCTCATCTTAGGAAACATGGTACCTTTTTCATCGTTTACTGATCCATAATTATTACTAGGTTTCTTACCTCATTTCCATTTGAATTTCAATTCCATTACATGGTTTGGAGACCAAATTCAACTCTTTCTAATATTCGTTGGGATTGTTTTAATGAATCATGTTCATGCCATTGGCGTTATTCGAACACTGTACCTTTTTGGATCTTTTGAAAGGTTATCCAAATTGGGCCTTCTTGAATGAATTTCATTGGTCCACCTTTGTTTGAAAAACACCATGAACTCAATTGAGTCACATTATAACACATTTCCTGATATTTTCCAACCACTTTCAAAGAGATGCCCCAATCTCATCAAGCCACTTTAGAAACATGGCCCAACCTCATCAGGACACTTTTAGAAAAACGGTTTTAGGCCATTTTCAAAGATATGGCTTGATCGCATTAGGACACTTTCAAAGGTGCAACCGACTTCTTAGAGACAGGCCATCAAGGCTTATTTGAAATCTTTCATAGGCCACATTTCAAAGATGTTCCCAATTTAGGTAGCAAGGTCATCAACTTCATTTGGAAGAAGTGTCTTATTTGAATTTAATACATAAAGAGGAAAGTGGGGGAACCAACCCACTTCAAAGGTGCACATTGAACTTAAACAAAAAGGGAAATTTGAAGAAAATATGACTTTGAATGCAAACATTCCCATTAGGTCTACTTTGAAGAAATATGTTGAATCAAAGTAAATCCATTGTGCCCATCTAGAATAATGGCTTGATTTTGAAAAAATTAAGGCTAGGGGGTATTGAGCCTTCTTTTAGTAATACCTTGATCCCAAAGAAAAGACTACCAAGCCTTATTTAAATTACACTTTGAACTTAAACATAAACAGATCAAACTTGAATACAAAATCCCATAGGCCTCAAATAAGATTCTAACTTAAAAAGTATTGAAGTCTATTCGAAGGGTCTTGCTTCATTTTGGCATTTTTCCTATGATCATACCAATATGCATGAATAAATCAAACTATCTCAACCATCAACAACCACAAATCAAGATACTCAACATAAGTTTGAATCCATTATTCCAAAATTATTTGAATTCATAAATGCATGTATGGGGCCATTCCAACATGCATGAGTAAATCAAATTGTCTCAACCACCAATAACCCAGAATTAAGATACTCATCATAAGTTCAAAGAAAATACTCTAAGGTAATTTTAATTCATTTATGCATGCATTTAGAACCATGAATGAAACTAAGTATGTAGATTTCGTTCACAATAGAATTAAATTTTGATTTCATAAAGGAATTTAACTAAAACAACCAATCATGGCAATTTAACATCATACAACCATGTATTTCATTTCTAAATTCATACATAAGAAAATTACAAGTCTAAATTTAGAATTAGAATAGGACTTCCAAACAAATATAGAACACTTATCTTTTGAATAGATTGTTCCAAAAAAATTATTTGCTTGTGAGCAATTTCTACATCCACTATGGATGCCACCCCAAGTCAAGCTAGGAGGATACCAGGGTAAAGGAAACTAGCTAATAACTCTCAAGTCACTCACCCAACCAAATTTCTATTAGGATCAACCAAATTATTCACCATAAAACACTTCAAGAAAACATCTAAAAAACACAACATGAACACTCTCTTCCAATGCTACACACAATACAAGGAATATATTTCCCTTCTCTACTCAATATCCCCTTAGGAATGTTCTTCCCACGAATTCTCTTCAATATGAACATAAAGAGTTTATTTGTTGTGTGCCTTCAATAATAGCTTAACAAAGTTATACTTTGGCTCTTTAGCACTATGTGAGAAACAATTGATAGGAAAATGGGAAAGTTTCCTAAGCTTTATGTTCATCTACAACCATCCATATATTTTATAATTTCCATGTTGTTTTTCTCTTCCATAGCTCTCTTTGGTCTTCTATGGGTTTGAATATCATTGCCAACATGAGAGCGCAAGTCTTAAAAGTTCAATAATGCATAAATATGAAAAAGAGTTCAAGTGAACGATGGTTAAAATGAGTCCATTCCAATTTGCATGGATGAAGACTCTCTGGGATTACAATCTAGGTTATTCATCTTAATTATATTCATTTGATGATAATAACACAACTACCCTTCCCAGAAATCAAATTTAAATAATAAAAATCAAATGAAAGAAAAAGAAATGAAAAATGTATAGAGAAGAAAATAAACACATTATTGAGACATTAAATGCGGGATGTGTTGACGAAGACTAATCTTCAAATGCATTTATAACTTTGTCTCTTTAATAAAAAGATGGGTCACTCTTCCATCAATTTAGAATTGGTAAATTAAATTATTTAATTCATATAGAAAATTTTTGTTGTCATATATCTGGTTTAGGGAACGGAAATGTGATGAAAACGTTTTTTACATAAATATATATTTTCAATCATTATTGTACATTGAATTATATTACTACCGACTTGTATTTGGAATCCCAATTGTCTATAAGGGAACTAGGATGATTCTTATTTTTTTTTGAGTCTAAAATAATCTTATTAGTTAAAGTTTGGGAATTTTAATTTTTTTTAGATAATATTTAATGTGTATAATAAGCATAAGCAATAATAGGTATATAGGGTGGGGTGAGGGGTAATATTAGAGAAAGCATATTTATTTTTCTTTAATATCAACTCCCACCTCCATCTTCACTCTCTATATATGAGGGTGAGGGTGAGGGTGAGGGTGGCGGTGGAGGGTAATATTAGAGAAAACATATTTGTATTACTCCCTACCATGAGGGTGGGGATGGGGGGTAATATTAGAGAAAACATAAATACCCTCATATATATGTTTTCTCTAATATTATTACCCACCCCCACTCCCACCCCCACCCTCATATAATATGAGGGTATTTATGTTTTCTCTAATATTACCCCCCACCGCCACCCATGAGGGGTAATATCAGAGAAAACATATTTATGTTTTGTTTAATATTAGCCCCCACCCCAGCCTTATATTTCCAAAAAATTATTGAATCAATTAACATCTTTAGTATGCAGTTTGTTTTATGTATCAAATTTTGTTATGGTGATTTGTGTTTACCATTCTAAACATTTTAAAACATGTACACATGATACACTTTTCAAAATATTCTAAATAAAATTGCATTTCATAAATGTTGAATATATATTCATAGATCATAAATGTTGAATGTATATCCATATTGGGAAAACAGGGTTTGAGATGGATTTTGGAAAATGATTTGGTGTTAGAAAATAGAGTTTATGATGGTTTTGGAAAATGATGGGTTTGGAAGATGTTTATAATAGGGTTTATGATGTGTTTTTGCTAAATATTTTAGGTTTTTTTAAGAAAATATTTTACCAAAATACTTACATATGATTTAGAGGTTTATGTGATTTTTTTGAGTTTTTTGTGAAGGATTTTCTCAGTATGGAAGATATTTTGTGGAGGAATGATCCAGGTGGATATTGGTGGCCACCCACCTATTCCAATTGGCTCCTCTTGTCAAATTTTAGTTCAACACGTTCTTTTGTACTTCTTTGTAATTGTGGGTTCTACACTTATGGGGTTGTCTGAAGCCCTACACATCTTCCAGGTGGATACTCATGGCCTCTCACTTAATCCAACTGGCTTGTTTTGTATTTTTTCATGTCAACACATCTTGTTGTACTTCCAGGGCCGTTTTGGATCCCTAAACTGTGTTTTTTTGGCTCACCACAGTCAAACTATAGACGGAGACGGAGTTTGATGGTGTAATGTGTAGTTCTCTAAAAGACCTTTACAATGGTCTATCATGTGCCTGAAACGGAGGTCATATGAAAAAGTTAGGACCTCGGGAAGTTGAGTTGCCAACTTACCCATAGGGGCCCACATAACTTTTGGTGTTTCATCTCCTAGGGTTAGGTTTTTTTATGTCTAGGGTTTTGACATTCATGAGTAATTTTAAAAAGGCCTCTGGAACCTCATTGTAATCATTCTACTCAGACAGATGTGCATATCAGCCACATCTCTTCTCGGATATAACTACCACCATTCAAGCAAGTGTTTTAGTTCTGCAGTTTTATAGCTTCAACCTATTTCATTTATTTAATAGAAAATATTGTTCACTGGATATTTGTGTTGTTCTTCATATCTTTGTGTTTATTGTATTCAGTCTGTTAATCAGTTCGTTCCGCTCCTAAATCCAGATCATTGGTATAAGAGTGGTTTGATCTTGATTTGTTTTTCTTCGTGCATGTCCTCGACAAGATCTAGGTACAAAAAGTTGGGTCTCGAATCAATCGATCTGTTGCAATATCGGTTGCGTCGAGTCTGACAACAACCCATGGGAGACAAAAATAAAGATGATGGAGTAGGATATCCTTTTAAAATGTTGCTCGAGGAATCCATTGCACAACAAAGGAATGAAATGATGGACAACTTTGCATAGATCCTTCGGGGGCTGCCCACAGGAGAAGCATTTTTGTCTATGGAATAATGGATGCTATAGATAAAGGACTGGTGGGACACTTAATTTGAGCAAAGGGCCATAGAGGAATCTGTAATATTTGTGGTTGCCCCTACATGGGATTCCTTCCGGGATGCCATTAAAGAACAATACTACTTTGTTGGAATCTATGAGGACCAACACACCAGATGGACCACCCTGCATCAAGAAAGGGACTAGACAGTACCATATTTCACCAATATTTTCCATACCCTGCACACCAAGTTGGTTATCAAAGACTCTGTGCGACATCTGGTGCTCAAATACCGTGGCTCTTTGCATAGATGAATTCAAACATAAATGGAGTTTCTGGACATCACCTCATTGGGTATGACTTATAGATATGTTGTCAAGATTGAGTAGAAATTTAAGCAGAAGAGGCGAGAGTTTGGATATACAAACTCTTCACAACTGAAGCAGGGCAAAGGAGGCCCCAACCCACACAACAAGGGACAGATAAAAGATGGCCACTCTCAGGATAACCAGTCCAAGCCGCAACACAAGAAGAGTAATGAGAAGATGAAGAAGGACAAGGGAAAATGGTGTGAATACCATAAAATCCCTTGGCACAACACTAAAGAATACTACTCCAACCAGTCACTCGTGGCCAAGCTGAAGGCTTCCGAGTCAGAGGTTGATTCTGATTCCAAATCAAATTCAGAAGGAGGGAAGTAGATTATCGATGTTGAACCTAGTTCCACTGTCGCTACCACCAAAGTCCAACCAAGCGAACTAGAAGAACCAGAGGAAGGGAAACACCTCTTTCACTCACAAATGTGGGTACAGGGGGCTCCACTTTATTTCATTGTCGATAGTGGCAGTATAATAAACCGATATCAACAGAGGTGGTCAAGCAGATAGACCTGCCGATGACACTACACCTGCATTGGATTTTCCAAGAAAGAGTTCTTTGTGTCATCCAATAGTGTCCTCTGCCCTACAACATCAAGCCCTTCAAAGATGAGCTATTGTGTGATATTTCTCCCCTTGAAGTTTTTCATGTTATTTTAGGACAACCATATTTGTGGAAGTGGATGTTGTGTATGAGTCTATACACCACTGTTTTATTATTACTTTGGGTAGACAATTGTACAGGATACCAGAGGTAGCACCACCTACCGCTATTTCTTTAATCTCTTCTAAGCAATGTAGTAAGGTCATTTCATGGACAGGGAAGTTCATCTTCTTTGTGATTCGTTCTCACAGTAAGAAGAAGGTCGCTACCACACATGTGACCTCTACACAAAGCCTTTCTTTATAGAAGAATCTAGTGGACAGGATCATGGAAGAGTACAGAGACATCTTCTCCTCACCCATCGGGGTACCGATGCACTGCCAAGTCAAGAATCCAATTGATCTAACCCCCGTTGCACCTCTGCCTAATGGACTGACCTATCATCACTCACTGATGGAAAATGATGAAATCAAGCATCATATCCAAGAGCTTCTTCAAAAGGGACACATTATACCTAGATCCTCCCCTTGTGAAAGCTCAATTGTAATAGTGCAGAAGAAGGACGAAACCTAACGACTCTACATTGATTATAGATAATTAAACAAAATAACAGTAAAAAACCGGTACCCAATTCCTAGGATTGATGACCTTATTGACCAACTCAAGGGGGGAAATTTCTTCTGCAAGATTGACCTAAAGTTTGGCTACCACCAGGTTCCCATCAAACCAACTAATGTCTAGAAGACAACTTTCAAATCTAAAGAAGGTCTCTTCGAATGGTCGGTCATGCACTTTGGCCTAACAAATGCACCAGTCACGTTCATGAGGTTGATGGATGATGTATTGAGACCCTTCACCAACTCTTTTGTGGTGGTATATTTGGATGACATCCTCATCTTTATCAAAACTTGGGAGGAGAACATGCGACATATTCACCAGGTTTTGAGCACTCTGCGGCTGCACAAGCTATATGCCAATTTGAAAAAATGTTCCTTTATCATGAATAGGGTCCAATACTTGGGATACATTTTTTATGAGCATTGGGTACATTTCGATCCCACTAAGATCAAATTCATCTATGATTGGCCAGCCCCTAACACACTAACTGATATTCAGAGCTTCTTGGGACTGGCCAATTTCTACTGATGGTTCATGTTGGGATTCTCCCATATTGCATGGGCCCTCAACCACGTGACCAAGGGAGGTGGCAGGGAAAGTTTTGTGTGGGGGAAGGAACAACAATGATAATTTGATGATCTGAAACATCGCTTGTGCTCAGCTCCAGTATTCTCCTTTCCTGATCTGCAATAACCGTTCGAGATTGAGGCTGATGCATTTGACTATGTTGTAGGTGCATTTCTCAATCAGAATGGTCATCTGGTGGCATACCATAGTGAGACACTCTCAGATAATGTCCAGAAATAACCTACCTATGACAAGTAAATGTATTCCATTTTACAAGCTTGACGTCAATGAAAACATTACATTTTGGGAAAGGAGACGATCATCCATGCCGATCACAAGCCTTTGTAGTTCATACATACACAGGGGAAGTTGCAGAATGACCTCCATTAGAAGTGGTCCACCTACCTGTAGCGGTTCCATATCAACATCAAGTATAAGACAGGGAGCACAAATCGTGTCCCTGACTACCTCAGTTGACCTCATGTGGTTGTACTCACCACTGTGCTCCATTCCTATGGACATGAGGCATATAAGTGGCCCCAACTTTATCAGTAAGATCTGGACTTCGCCACCACCTATCAGCTCTTGGGTACATGCGCGAATGTCACTGATTTTCACATTCAATATGGGTATTATTTCATCTGGTCCATATCTATGTTCCAACAAGCGAGCATGCAAAGCTTATTTGGGAATCCCACTACAGTAGGGTGGTAGGACATTTTGGCATGGAGAAAAATGTGGTCTTTCTCCATAAACATTTTTATTGTCCAAAACTTCAACAGGATGTCAGCAAGTATATCATATCTTGCACTTCATGTGTTATTTCCAAGCCAGCCATCAAGAAGCAAGGCTTATACACCCCTCTTCCTACCCCCTAGAATCCTTGGGAATCCTTCTCGATGGATTACATGTCTGGACTTTCATCCACCAAACACGACAATGATTGTGTATTTGTGGTTGTTGATCATTTTTTGAACATGGCCATCTTCACACCCTGCAAGAAGAACATCACAATGGGAGATACTACCAAGCTCTTATTCGAACGAGTGTGGGTCCATTTTGGGATACCATAGACCATCATCTCCGACTGGGACAGTAGGTTCCTCATCACATTTTGGTCGAGTCTCTAGTTGTTGTTGGACACAAAGCTCACTAAATCCACTGCTTTCCACCCCCAGACAGATGGCCAAACATAGGTTGTCAATCGAATGATTTTGCACATCCTGCACATGTACAACTCTAAGAATCCACGTACATGGGATGAGAGTATCCCCTATGTTCAACACAGTTACAAGAGGGCTCTCCATATCTCCATCGGCCATATCCCATTTCAGGTGAGATAGGGATTCCAACCCTTTGGTCCCATTGATGTTGCACTAGCTCTGGAAACCACACAGATAGACTCTTCCCATGTTTAGTCTGATATCGAAAAAGCCACCAAATTCATTGAGTGGATTCAACACATCTTCCAATAGGTCCATGAGATTTTGTAGAAAGCTAATGCTAAGTATAAGCAGTGCCATGATCAACACAGGGTACCACACCAATTTCAGGTTGGAGACAAGGTCTTGTTACACTTGCATAAGGAACATCTTACAAGGTCCCATCGGAAGATCTTCCCACTTCACTATAGGCCTTAAACCATTACCATGATTGTGGGTAACAATGATTTTGAGCTCAACACTCCACCCTTCCTTGGCTTGCACCCAGTGTTCAATTTGAACCTCCTTCACCATATTTTCCACCATTATTGGACACCTTAGAAATCGCAGAATAGTTGAAACCAAAAGAGATCAACCCTTACTTCATGGAACATGCATCATGTGATCATATAGTGGACACATAGGTCAAGGGAACTCTCCAGCATAGGATCCATCTTTATCGGGTTGTCAAGGCAGGGAAGCTCCTACACCAAGGAAACTGGCTCACCCAAGGCCAAATTCAACAGATTTTTCTTTACCTGATGGGGGAACTCAATGCAATGGATACCATTGCTTCCTAATGGGGGAGGATTGATCTAGGTGGATATTGGTGGCCACCCACCTATTCCAATTGGCTCCTCTTGATAGGTTTTAGTTCAAGATGTTCTTTTGTACTTCTTTGTAATTGTGGGTTCTACACTTTTTGGGTTGTCTGAAGCCCTACACATCTTCCAGGTGGATACCAGTGGCCTCTAACCTAATCCAACATGATTATTTTGTATGTTGTCATGTCAACAGATCTTGTTGTACTTCTAGGGTCGTTTTGGAGCCCTAAACAGTGTTTTTTTGGCTCGCCATAGTCAAACTGTAGACATAGTCATATTTTGATGGTGTAATGTGTAGTTCTCTCAAATGAATTTCCAACAGGATATCACGTGCCTAAAATGGGTTTCGTATGCAAAAGTTACAACCCCAAGAAGTTGAGGTACCAACTTACCCATAGGGGCCCACATAACTTTTGTTGTTTCATCTCCTAGGGTTAGGTTTTTGGATGTCTAGGGTTTTGGCATTCATGGGTAATGTTAAAAAGGCCTCTGGAGCCTCATTCTAATCATTTTGCTCAGACGGATGCACGTAGAAGCCACATATCTTATCATAGATAGCTACCACCATTCGAGCAAGTGTTTCTGTTCTGCAGTTTTACAATTTCATCCTATTTCATTTATTCAATAGAATATATTGTTCACTGGATATCTATGTTGTTCTTCATATCTCTGTGTTTATTGTATTCAGTCTGTTAATCAGTTCATTTCGCTCCTAAATCCAGATCAAGGAATTTGTTTTTTTAATGTGTTTAGTTAAAAATGCACTTTGTTGGATTTAGGATTTTTTTAAATATGAATCACTATCCAAGAGTTCCAAGATTCAATTTTCTATCTAAATTTATATGACTTCATCATTGGATCAACATTGTGATTTTTAGTCACTGGCACCTACTTATTTTTGCAGGCCTTTTGAGGACAAGATTCAAACGATTGAAGGACTTGTTTTCACTCAATAACGAGGTAATGCCTATATACTATCTCTAAATTTTTTTATAAACATGAAAGATTGAAAAAAAATTCAATTCAGTTTGTATTTTTCCTTACACATGATCTTATCCCCTATCCATATTCTCCATTGTTATTAAAAAAAAACTTTTCCCGTCCATTATTTTTCATTTTTCCTAAACATCCTATCCTTATTCCTTATCATTTTCAATATGAAAATCACTTAAGGCCTATATGGTTATCCTTTGAATGAGTAAAAATAACCAATACTAAATTTTCGAATTGAATAAAAACCATAGTCCAAAAGCTCACATAAGTATTCACCCTTGCTAAAAAAAATGGAAATTATTGTAGAAATTACAACTATGATATCATATGTGTATGGAAATTCATCATTAAAACATCGAGATATTATCAAAATTGATTGATTATCCTCATTACCAAGTTATCATAAGTCTCAAATGAGATAACTTGTGTGTCAAATAAGCAACAAAACATAGTAATTTTTGTGTGCATAGACAAACTTATTGAAGATGGGAAGAGCACAAAATCAAACTGAGCTTGATAACACTAGTATCATTCAAAAGAATCCAAAAGCAATGGATATTTTCATTTGGGTAGGTTAGCTAGCATTCTTTGAGCGATTTTAGGGTTCGAACTCAACTATAGCCATGGAATTTTCCCAAAGCTTGAATGGGAGGTGTTACAAAAACAGGATCATGGAGCAATAAAATAATACAAATGTGGAAATAAAACACAGAAGATACACAATACAATAGAGACACATATATACATGGTTCACCCAGTGTGGGATACATCCACTAGAGAAATTGTCAGGTCCTTCCTTTATTATTATCCAGCAAATGAAGGGATGCAACCTACATCACACCCGTTGTAACTTCCTCTTCTTTCTCTCATAGTATCCTCTCTCATAATACAATATTCACAATGATTCATAGCCACAATACATTTCCCTCATAAAAGAGGGTTTCCTTCTAGGGAAAAAAACCCTAACATAACTTCTACCATCAGATCTACGACCTTATAATGAAAGGTACATATTTACAATGAAATTACAATATAAATTTACAAGTCAATTTTTACTTCGGGGGCTTCGCCCCAAAACCCTCGCTTGCCCCCAGACCCCGCAGGGGTAACCCCGCCTGCACTCCCTTGCATGGAGGATTGTACATTATTTCGTGGTGTAAAGTCTTCATGGGGTATAAACACGACTGAAAACAAAGACCTTTGAATCAGGAAGATAATCAAGCTCCACAACCAACAATCTCTCAGTCGAAGACTGATATCAACAACTCCACCGCTGCTATATATGCTGGACTATGATCCTTCTTGGACCTGGAAAATTTCTCATATTCATATTCATTCTTGAAGACCAACTGAAACTGAGTAGGAACTCAATTTCTCCATGGTTACTCCCTTTGCTAACATGTCTGCAGAATTATGGCTAGTGTGTATCTTTTCCAACTTCAAATGTCCATCTTCCAAGACAGATCGTATGAAATGGTACCTGAGATGTATATTCTTAGTATTCGAATGGAAGTATGAGTTCTTTTCAAGATGAATGGTACTCTCACTGTAACAATACAACCTGTTATTCTCCTTCTTTTTTCCCAATTCCTCCATAAACCTCTGTAACCAAATCATATCTTTACTAGCCTTTGTAGCATCAACATACTCTGCCTATGTTGTTGAAAGTGCAACAACCTTTTGCAGTTTTGAAATCCAACTTATTGTTGTTCCACCTATAGTAAAAACATACCCTGTGATACTCATCCTTCTATCTTGATCACCTGCCATATTTGAGTCAACATATCCTTGTAGAATAGTGTCCAAACCTCCAAAACATAATGCATGAGTAGAAATACCTCTCAAATACCTGAGAATCCACTTTACTTCCTCCCAATGTTCTTTACCTGGATTTTTCATATACCTTCTCACAACTCCCATTGCATGTTCAATATTTGGTCTTGTGCAAACCATCGCATACATCAAGTTGCCAACTGTTGATGAATAAGGGACCCTGGACATGTATTTTATCTCCTCATGTGTCTTGGGACACATTTACTTAGTTAATTTGAAATGGTTGGCCAAAGGTGTACTAACTGATTTTTCATTCTGCATTCTAAACCTTTCCAACACCTTCTCTATGTACTCACCCTGAGACAATGTCAATTTGTGATTTTTCCTGTCTCTTGTTATTCTCATACCAAGGATTTTCTTTGCAGAACCCAAATCATTCATCACAAATGAATTAGATAATTTCTTCTTGAGCACATTTATATCCTACATATTAGACCCTGCAATAAGAATGTCATCTACATACAATAGCAAGATAATATAGCTTCCATTTTCTAGATTTTTAAAATAAACACAGTGATTAGAATGACATCTACTATAACCTTGTTCTATCATAAACCTGTAAAACTTCAAATACCACTTCCTTGGAGCTTGTTTTAGGCCATACAAGCTCTTCTTCAACCTACATACCAAATTCTCCTTTCCTTTGACCTAATACCCCTGTGGCTACTGCATATAAATCTCTTCCTCCAAATCCCCATGGAGAAAAGTTGTTTTTACATCTAACTATTCAAGATGCAAATATTCTACTACCACAAGACTTAAAATAGTCCTAATTGAAGTCATTTTAACAACAGGAGAAAATATTTCATCAAAATATATACCTTTCTTTTGTGCAAACCCCTTTACAACAAGTCTAGCCTTGTACCACTTTTTTCCTCCATCTTCTTCCTTCAACTTGTAAACCCATTTATTCTACAATGCTCTTTTTCCTGCAGAAAACTGAATCAAATCCCAAGTATGGTTATTTACCAGGGAATCCATTTCCTCTTTCATACCTTTCTCCCACTTCTTTTTGGTGTCTACCTTCATTACCTCTTCATAACATTCTGGTTCATCAGAATCAGTCAACAATAAATAATACAATGAAGGAGAGTATCGTTCAAAGGGTCTACTTAACCTGGTACATCTTCTGACAACACTTGCAAGAGTTTGAGGTACCTGCTGCTCCTGTTGTTGTACATTTTGATTTTCTGGTACCTTTGGAATTTATTTTTCAATAATCTCATCAAACACTGTGTATTATGGTTTTTCTTTTTCCTGTTTCTTTCCCTGCAACTGATCATTTTACATGACCTTCTCATTGAATATGACATCTCTACTCCTAATGATTTTTTGATTTTCATAATACCATAAGTGACAACGAAAATCGTTAACATCGTATCCAATAAAGGTGCACTTCTTGTATTTTTCCTCAAGCTTTGTTCTATTTTCTTTATCAATATGTACAAATGCTTCACAACTGGAAGTCTTCAAAAAAGAATAGTTATTGTTTTACCTGTCCATGCCTCCTGTGGAATTCCACCATCCAAAGAGCTTGAAGGTCCTTTGTTTATTAAGTAAACAAAAGTATCTACAACATCTGCTTAGAACTCTAAGGGAAAACCAACATGAAATCTCATACTCCTTGCACGCTCCATGATTGTCTTGTTCATGCTTTCTGACACACCATTTTCTTGTGGTGTTCTTGGAACTGTCTTCTCTCTACGAATCCCATGGCATGAATAGTAATCAACAAAATCCTTGGTGCAACATCCACGTCTATTGTCTAATCTGAGACAATTCAACCTTTTTCATGTCTCATTCTCAACTAAAGCTTTCCATTTCTTACAAGTATCAAAAACATCATTTTTTTTTCAAATGCAATAAACCCATTTTTTTCTAGTTGCATCATCAATAAAAGTACCATAATAATGAGAGCCACCAAGATATTATACCTAAGCTGGTCCCCATACATTTGTATGCATAATCTATAACCTTTCACTCTTGTTTACTTTTCAGAATCTGAGAAATATGACTCTCTTTTGTTTTCCATAAACACAATGCTCATAGAAATCCAAATCAATTTGTTTAAAATCTGGAAACAAATTTCTTTTGTGAAGTATTTTCATCCCCTTCTCACTCATGTGTCCAAGCGTATGATTCCATAGTGTTTTATCCACTTGTGTAGAAGCTAAAGAGATAGAAGAGTCAGTATTACCAGTACATAATTACAATGTACCTACCTTCTCTCATTTTTCTAGCACCAATGATCCTTTGGTGACCTTCCATAAGTTATCTGTAAATATGGATATACAACCTTCACTTGCCAACTACCCTATTGAAATTATATTTTTCCTTAGATATGGAACATGTCTTACCTCTTTCAACAACCATTGGTTTCATTCCTTTTCTTTATTTTTACCTTTCCCATTCCAACAATTTTGCATGGTGCATCATCACCCAAATGAGTCTGTCTAAAATCACCTTGAACATAATCTAGAAAATGTTTCCTATGGGGTGTGGCATGAAATGAATCCCCTGAATATACTACCCAAGACTTAGAAATGTTATCTACAGAAATAATGAAAGTATCTTGTAACACATCACCTGGTACATTTGCTTCTTGATTTTTCTCCTGGTGTCCATTTTTTTGTTTCTTTGGAGCTCTGCAATCTTTCTTCAGATGTCCTTTCTTTCCACAATTCCAACACTCTATCTTTCCAAGTCTGGATTTGGATATAGCCTTCCTAGAATTATCATGGTTCCCTGAGCCCTTTCCTGTAACCTTTTGTCTTCCCTTGTTCTCCATGTTTAACACATTACCTGATGTCTCACCTGTGCTTTTCCATCGCATTTCCTCGCTAAGGATAACACCAACAACATCATCAAATTTTAAAGTGTTTGAACCAGAGACAAAGTTACTTACAACCATGGCCAATTTGTTCCATCTTTTTGGCAATGAGCACAAGATTAGAAGAGCCCTGACCTCATCATCAAAGTCCACTTTTACAGAACTTAGTTGATTAGTAACCATATTAAATTCATTTAAATGATCTGCAACAGACCCACCTTCTGAAATCTTCATATTGAATATTCTCTTCATTAGAAATACCTTATTGGATGCTAAGGGTTTTTCATACAGTTTATCCAATGCGTCCATCAACTCCTTCGTTGTTTTTTCTTTCGAAATATTGAAATCCATCGACGCTGCCAGGCTCAGTCGTATCGTTCCTAGTGCCTTTCTATCAAGAACCTCCCATTCTCCATCCTTCATGGCCCTCAACTTCTTTTCTATTCCAACCAATGGTAGGAATAGATCCTTTTGATATAAATAATATTCCATGTGTATCTTCCATAATTGGTAGTTTTGGTCGTTAAATTTCTCGACCCTAAACTTTCAATCTTTCGCCATTGCTCCCACTCGAACCATGAACCCTCTTTTCTTGTGAGTTACCTTTTGCTCTGAGACCAGTTGTTAGAAAAATAGGATCATGGAGCAATAAAATAAAATAAATGTGGAAATAAAACACAGAATATACACAATACAATAGAGACATAGATATACGTGATTCACCCAGTGTGGGTTACGTCCACCAGAGAAATTTCCAGGTCCTTCCTTTATTATTATCCAAAAAATGAAGGGATACAACCTATACCACACCTGTTGTAACTTCCTCTTCTTTATCTCACAATCTCCTCTCTCAGAATACAACATTATCAATGATTCATAGCCGCAACACATTTCCCTCATAAAAGAGGGTTACCTTCTAGGGAAAAAAAACCCTAACATAACTTCTACCGTCAAATCAACAGCCTTATAATGAATGATCTAGATTTACAAGGAAAATTTTCCTTTGGGGGATTCACCCCCGAACCCCCACCGGGGGCCCGCTTGCCCCCTGACCTCGCAGGTGGGGTAACCCCCCCTGCACTCCCCCGCATGGAGGAGTGTACATTCTTCCAGGGTTTAAAGTCTTCATGGGGTATACACACGGGTGAAAACAAAGACCTTTGAATCAGAAAGATAATTAGGCTCCACAACCAACAGGAAGGAAACTACAGTCCAAGGGTTAACATTTCCAGTTAATGAAGAAACCATTAGCCAAGCTATTGGATTGATCTTGGAGGGTGAGTGATGGTCAAAGAACCTGAAGCTACCAGATGATATCTGGTCACAATTTGTAAGTATCCCTCTGCATATGCTTGATGTACAAAATAAAGGAGTTGTTAGAAGAGATGTATTGATTACACCATGGAAGGAAATAACATTAATAATCCAAAAATTCATTACATGTGAAGGTCGATTTAGCATTGTTTTCCATTATCATATAAGAATCCCACTCCATCTCAAGAATCCAAATTTGATTAATTGTCCCTACTTCCTATTAATTATTTAATCAAAATGACAAATTATTTCCAAAAAAGAGCCCGACTTACAGGGTTTTATCATACATATGTCATTACATTGTTGTTTAGAGGAGAAATGGATCAAATATGGACCAATTGGCAGGGGTATTGAAGTGGAATGAAGAGAAAACATAGGGCAGGGGTTTTACCATGCCAAGACAAACCCTCTCAATCAAAATAAAAATCCTTATAAAGAGACCACCAGAACGATGAGCTTATAGGATCATGGAAATCTCGTAGCATTGGAGAAATCAAATAGAGGGTTTCCTCAAATGTTCTAATTGAGTTTTCTAAGGATAATATAATCATCATAGTGACTAATTCTGAAGTAGAGCATGAGGTTTAATCCATAGAAGCACCTAAGGATGAATCTACAGAAGCACCCAATGAAGAATCCAAAGCAAGGATACTTTTAAGGATGGAAATTTATATTGAAATGTAGAAACCTGGGCTAATCTTACTAGTCCTTAATATGCAAAATGTAAAATGTTTGGTGATATTTTTGCAAAAATATTCAAATTTATAAGGATTTTATATAGTTTCTATAAAAGTTTGGCAATTTTTAACGTAAAATAATGTTATTCTATGGAATTTGGGTGAATCATGTTTAAAAAAAAATGGAAATTGTCAAATAGTTTTTTGAGAAAAACCATGGAAAATTAACCCATTGGTGAAATGTTTCCCTAAAATTTTCCTTGATCCATAGATGCATTTGAGGTTGAATCCACGGAAGTGTTTGAGGTCAAATTCATAGAAGCACTTGAAGTGGAATTAATGGAAGCACCTGTTAGTACACCCAAGAGAGTACCAATTGAAGAAATCTTAGAGGATAACATCCAAAATGAGGAACAATAAATTCTTAGCATCCAAAAGAAGGAAAGGAAAGGTAAAGTTCATGTATTTCCTCCTTTTCGAGGCTATAATTTTGATTATTTAAAATTTCTAAGAGAAAATAGGAGGATGAAGATGAAAACCCAAAAATTGAAGAGGAAAATAAGGAAGATAAAGAAAGAAAGGAATAGTAAAACGGATGCTTTATTGAATGCAATAGAAGCATAAGAACCTACTAAGAAAGCTATTGAAGGAGATATGATAGGCATTCAACAAATAGTGAACTTCATTCTTGATGACATCCTAGCTAATACATATACTTTCCTTAGTTGAAGCCAAACTTTCCTAGTTGAAGGAAGCAAGATGGTCTCTTTGATCTAGGAGTCATAGATCGTGAGAGTCACCAACAAGTAATAAATAAACTCAAATTAAAATGGTTTTCCATTTATATCACACAAGAAAATAGATGGAAAAAAAATTTGATATGCATAGGGACAGATTAAAAGAAATGGAATAGAAGATCCAAGATGCATGTTCATTAGAGATGGAGTAATTAACATGTCGAGCTCCTTCTAGAATACATTATGTATACTTACATGACAGATGAACCCAATTTATAATCAAATAGTTGGAAACTAGAAGGATCCACAAGATTACATCTCCCAAGGACTTAATCATTGTTTTCTTCAATGTTACAAAACACAGAACATGAGAAGAACTTATCATGTGAAGTATATCGTTTTAATTTTCTTCTAAAGAATCATTTGCATTGCAATCCTAATCCCTTTTTTGGGATGTCCAAATGAGAGTGTTTTCTTCTTTCTTCTATGGTTTTCTTCAATGGAAGGATTTCGATGACTTCTATACTCAAGTAGAGTTTAGCACAAACTTAATGGTTCAGGAAGAACACCTTATTCCTACTATTATTATACAAGACTATCATAGAGTACTCAGAGATCCTGGGGATTCTCACTATGCCAGAGTACTCAGAGACCCTGGGGATTCTCACTATGCGAACATTTTTGGGTCGCATTCATTCATTTCCAAGAATCCATAACAAGATCTATTATTTCTAATTTTGTCTCTTTAATAAAAAAAATGAGACACTCTTCCATCAATTTAGAATTGGTAAATTAAATTATTTAATTTATATAGAATTTGTGTTGTCATATATCCGGTTTAGGGAATGGAAATGTGATGAAAACGTTTTTTTACATATTTTGAGAAAATATATATTCTCAGTCATTATTACTTTGAATTAATGTTTATGGATATATATCACTATCGACTTGTATTTGGAACTAGGATGGTTCATCTTCTTAAGTTAAAGTTTGGGAATTTTAATATTTCCTTTACATAGTATTTAGTCCATTTTATGGATCAAATTTAACTATAGTGATACGTGTTTATCATTTTATTTCTTCCAAACGTTGTCAAAACATTTTAAAACGTGTTCACATGATGCACCTTCTAAAATATTCTAAATAAAATTACATTTTATAAATGTTGAATATATATTCATAGATCATAAATGTTGTTTAATATATATTCATATATCATAAATGTTGAATGTATATCCATATAGCAAAATAGGGTTTGTGATGGATTTTGGCAAATGCTTTGGTGTTGGAAAATAGGGTTTATGATGGTTTTGGCCATGATGGGTTTTGGGAGATGTTTATAATTGGGTTTACGATGTTTTTTTCTAAATGTTTTAGGTTTTTTTAAGAAAAGATTTTACTAAAAGATTTATAAATGAGTTTAGAGGTTTATATGATTTTTTTGAGTTTTTGTAAAGGTTTTTGTCCGTTTGGAAGATATTTTATAGAGGTATATGTTTTTTTAATGTGTTTAGTTAAAATACACATATTGGTGGATTTAGGAATTTTTTTAAATATGATTTGTTGTCCAAGAGTTCCAAGATTCAATTTTTTTTTGTCTAAAATTATATGATTTCATCATTGAAGTTATATGACTTCATCACTGGGTCAACATTACTATTTTTTACTCAGTGACATCCACTTATTGTTACAAGTCTTTTGAAGATAAGATTAAAATGATTGAAGGACTTGTTTTCACTCAAAAACAAGATAACACCTATATCATATCTCTAAATTTAATTTATAAACTTGAAAGATTGAAAAAAATCCAATTCAATTTGTATTTTTTCCTAAACACCTTATCCCCTATCCATATTCTCTATTTTTAATAAAAAAACATTTTCATCATCCATTATTTTCCATTTTTCCTGAGCATCTTATCCTTATTCCTTATCATTTTCAATATGAAAATCATTTAAGGCCTATAGGGTTATCCTTTGAATGATAAAAAGCATCAATACTAAGTTTTTGATTTGAATAAAAAGCATAGTTGAAAGGATCACATACATATTCATCATTGCTAAAAAAATGGCAAATCTTGTGTGAGGACTTTCATCATTAAAACATCGGGATATTATCAAAATTGATTGACTATCCTCATTACCAAGTTATCATAAGGTTCGAATGAGATAACCTATGTGTCAAATAAGCAAAAAATAATAGTAATGTTTTTGTGCATAGACAAACTTATTGAATATGGGAAGAGCACAAAATCGAATTGAGCTTGATAACACTAGTATCATTCAAAAGAATCTAGAAGCAATGGATATTTCTGCTCGGGTAGGTTGGATAACATTCTTTTAGCGATTTTAGGGTTCAAACTCAACTATAGCCATGGAATTTTTCCAAAGCCTCAATGGGAATACAACTATAGTCCAAGGATTAACATTTCTAGTCAATGAGGAAACCGTTAGCCAAGCTACTGGATTGAGATTGGAGGATCAGTGATGGTCAAAACTTGAAGTTACCAAATGAGAGTTGCTCAAAATTCGTAAGTATCCCTCTGCATATGTTTGATGTACAAAATAAATGAGTTCAAAGAGATGTATTGATTATACCGTGGAAGGTGATGATATTAATAATCCAAAAACTCATTACATCTGAGGGTCGATTTCATAGATGATTTTAGAGGATAAATTTCACCATTGGGCTAATTTTCCATGGTTTTTCCCATAAAATGATTTGCCAATTTCCATTTTTTTTAAAACGATTCACCCAAATTCCATAGAATAAAATTATTTTACCTTAAAATTGACAAAATTTTATAGAAACTATAAAAAACCCTTAGAAATTTGAATGTTTTTACAAAATGATCACCAAACATTTTACATTTTCCATATTAAGGACTAGTAAGATTAGCCCATGTTTCTACATTTTAATATAAATTTTCATCCTTAAAATTATCCCTGGCTAGTTTAGCATTGTTTTCCATTATCATATAAGGATCCCGCTGCATCTCAAGAATCAAAATTTGATGAATTTTCCCTACTTCCACTTAAAATATTTAATCAAAATGACAAAGGATTTCCAAAAATGAGCCCAACCTATGGGGTTTTATCATACAACTTTTACTACATTGTTGTTAAAGTAGAAATGGAGAAATTAGAGACYGATTGGTATGGGTTTCTATGTGGTATGAAGATAAAATGTAGGGAGAGGGTTTTACCATGCCAAGACAAACCCTCTCGATAAAAAAAAAAAAAAAAAATCCCTAAATAGATACCACCAAAATGATGAGGCTATAGGATCAAGAAAATCTCATAGCATTGGAGTAATCAAATCGAGGATTTCTTCAAATTTCAAATTGAGTTATATAAGGATCATATAATGATCACTATGACTCATTTTGAAGAAGAGCCTAAGGTTGAAGCCACAGAAGCACCTGATGAAGAATCCACAAATGCATTTGAGGTTGAATCCACAAAAGTGCTTGAGGTCAGATCCATAGTATCACTTGAAGTGGAATTAATGGAAGAACCTGTTAGTACACCCAAGAGAGCATCAATTGAAGAAATATCATAGGCTAACATCCAAAATGAGGAACAAGAAACTCTCATTGTATGTCAGTCAGTCCAATACGTGAAATCTGCTACATTAAATTATCAACCTAGGGATTGTAAAATGATGAAGTACAATGCAAAGTATATGTAGGACTTAGCTTCCAATCTATCCCTAAATTAATACTATTCAAAAAGGAAATTGTTCACTTCCTAATTAGTTGTATAAACCAAGTGATTGTTTTGTTCAGCTATAGAAAATAGGGGAATTTTCTGTTCATCTATGAAAAATAGGGGATTGTTCTGTTAACCTACAAAAAATAGTGTATGCAAAGTAATATGCAGGAAATAAATTATCTAAACATAGGAAAGATTATAATTACTTAATACTAAAAATCTACTGAAATTTTAATCACAATATTGTAATTACTAGATTCGAAAGAACAATCACAGATTCAATAAGTACTCTATGTATGCTAGTCTATCTTGTGCAATAAAACAAAAATGAATTAATTACAGGAAGTGAAAGAGAAACAATTATAAACCACAAAACTGAATACTGAAAACAATACCAACATAAATAAATCTAAGCAACACACTCCTCCTCAGGGGGCCCTCCTAGCTCAATGAGTGTTATTGAAGGAAAAACTATAAAACCAAACTTATAAGACTAAGCCATACAACTCATGTGATCAACAGTAACCAAATATTTGCATTAATATTGAATCAGTAATACAGAAGTACAATCATTTTATATCATCTCCCATCTATCTATGAATGTTCCCATAGCTATTATTTATACATGTATTTCCTCTTTCACAATAGGAAAAGAGTTACAACAAGATGAGGCTAAATCCTAGATAAGTGGATATACAACCAACCCAATCTAGGATTAAGGAAAAGGGTTTATTTGAATTGGTTGAATACATTAAAAAAATTATGAATAACAATATCATTGTCTTTAGTATTTGTTCATAGAAGTCATTGGTCAAATGATGGAGGAGATATCAGAATTTTGGAAATCCCTAAATAACAGTTGGAGGACCGTTTGGAAATATATTTGCTTCACCCATTATTTCATTGTTTTCAAGGATTTTCCTTTTTATAACCTAAATGACCCCATTCCTCACAAAACCCATGTTTTGGATTCTCTAGATTCATCTTCATATGCTAGAAATTGACATGGAAAAACTAAGTATGCAAATAATCACCTACTAGAAATTATGGAGATTGTCATTACAATCCATCTTGAAGATCCACCCATATTTTTCTAGTCCTACAATTTTTTATATATCTTCTCACGCATCATTTAGTTTATCATATTCTTCACAAAACCCATATTTTCGATTTTCCTAATTCATCTTTATATGTTCATAAATGGCACATAAATATCGTCTTTAAAAACAGACCGCTACAGGAAATTTAGTAGCAAATCTTTATTTGTTGACCTGAACTTTGACTTATCTCCTTTGATGAAGTGGTCAACTATCGACCTGGGATGATAGGTGGATGAGCTTATGGAATCAATCTGACATCTTCTCCAAGTCGCGACCATAACCTGGAATGTGTGCAAACAATTGGAACTACAATTTTTCTGCAAAAAATAGTTTAGAAGCTATAGAAACATATTTAAGTTTCTAAATAATATATGATTTTGTAATGACTTATAAAAGAAATAAAAATTTAAACTAGTTTTCATAAGGAAGAATAGAAATGTACTCAAGAACAAACAAACTGTCTTAAGTGTTCTTCAATGCACTGGTTATGTAGCTAAGCACTATAATCATGGAAAAAAGGTATAATAGGATGTGAACTAGATAGCAAATACAGGTTATGGAGGAAAGTTAATGATATGAAAGTGACAAAAAGAAGTGTGTTTTGAGAGCACAACAATGTCCAAAAGAAGACAAGGAAAGGTGAATTTCATGTCTTTCCTCCTTTTCGAGGCTACAATTTTGGTTATTTAAAATTGCTAAGAGAAAATAGGAGGATGAAGATGAAAAAACAAAAAACGAGGAGGAAAATAAGGAAGTTAAATGAAGAAAGTAATAATAGGATGGATACATTATTGAATTCAATAGAAGCAAAAGCAGGAGAACCTCCTAAGAAATCTATTGAAGGAGAAATGATAGGAATCCAACAAATAGTTTACACCATTCTTAATGACATCCTAGATAACACATATGCTTTCCTTCAATTGAAGCCAAACCTTCCTAGTTGGAGGAAGAAAGATGACCTGTGTAACATCCCCTGGCCTACAACTCCACTGGGTAATGCTACCAACACAACCTTAACTTAGCCTTTAAAGCTCTGATACCAATTTGTAACATCCTCAGCCATCAACCGGCCTGGGAAATGCCACTACTCAGCTCTGACTTAGCTGCAATACTAAACCGTAGCATCCTTGGTCAACATAGAGACTGGGTAATTCTACCACTGTAGAATATACAATTATATAATATATGCATTTTAATCAAATTAAAACACTTAATCATAATAATCACAAAATTACTGCTACCATACAGAATCAATGGAATTAACAGTAGTTCATGTATGCAATGAAATACATGATAGCATTCAAGCATCACATACATGCATAAAAAATAAATTAAACACATAATGATACTTATCTTTTCAATTGGAGTAACATCACCAATTACATGCAGACCTTCCACGAACCTCCCAGCCATAGACCACGTTGCTCATCACCCTCAGCAGTGGGTCACCCCCGAGCTGGGACTAAGCTCCACCTAGGTCAAGGGATTCCTAGACTAGGCTGAGGTTACAGGAAACTGTAGAGTGCAACCGAAATGATTCTATTCAGGAGCCTTCTTACGCCCACTACTCACAGACTCTCATTCCCCACATGCTTATTCTACCCGGGGGTATACACCTTCATTGTCACACAGTCCATTGGTTGCTTCACCTCATTCTGAAGGTCTCGGCAATAGGTCGGATCAGGAATTCTCAGAGCTCTGTAGTTGGTGCTGGACTCTCTCTGGGAGAAAACCACTTTCCAACAAACTCTCTCACCTGGAGAGAGCTTCTCACAGGCCTAACAACATGCCTCTTCTACCACGGGCCTGACAACCCGCTTCTTCAACCAATTTCAACTCAATTCCCGCAAGGTGAGGATAATAACAAAAACAATAGAAATTCGGTTAACTCACGGTGACAACAGCAACAGGAATTTGGGTATGGACATCCAAAAACAGCAACAGTCCACACTAAGACATAGCACGGTTCAGACATTTACAGGGTGCTCAGACTTCACAGGAGACATGTTTCAGTCCACAAGTTTTCCACTAGTTCAGGGTGCGTGACAAGGAATCAAAACACAAAGGTCGATGATGGAGGTCTCGGCTTCAGGTGGAAGATGGGAGAATGGCTGAATGAACAACCTTCCCATGAGGGTTTCCTTTCCTGTGCATGGGTAAGAAAATGTAGACGCAGAGGCAAAATGGGTTCAGAGGCCCTCGATCCCCGTGATCTCAAACGGAGGATGAAAGAATGATAGAATGACCCCAAAGATGACTGACTAATCAGTTTTAACTGCATGCGCCTAGGTCAACACTTGTCTTCCTGGAGCTGCATGAATTTCCTTTTGCACAAGTTGCCTCTCCCAGGACTTAGGATAAAAACACTCAACACTCAGCATGTCCACTTTAGCCTTCAGGAATTAATAATAAATATTATTTCTTTAGAGGTAAGCCCCCTAGATTAGCTCCTAGTCCCACACACATAGCCTCCTCCCTTACCCAACCTTGTGGAATCTTAGTTCCCCATCACTCTTTCTTCATGGTCGGTCTGCACGTAGCGATGTTTATATTTTATTAATGATCTACATAGTTACATATACAAAATCAGACTCTTTGCCTTTAACACTTATGCTCTCTGGCCTAATAAACACATAATCCCACCAGCTTATCAACACTCGGATCAACAACCTACAAAACATGTTTACAATTTATAAATACAACTGGGGCTCGTCCTTGGGGATATTACAATCCCCTCCCCTTATTTTTGCACTGTCCTCAGTGCAACTCTTTACATAGCATCAACAAGATTTCCAAAATCTTCAAAGAGACACAGGTATTATGCCCGCATAGCATCCTCATGCTCCTATGTCATGTCCTTAGGACCGTACCAGGTCCACTGGACCTTTACAGGTCCACTGGACCTTTACAAGCCCTGTGGCTCAATTCCGGATTTGTTTGTTCTTTCGGTCCAATTATGCACACCAGACGCACTTGCAAGATTCCTTCTTTCTCTACCTGAATCACATTCCAATCAATAACATGATTAGCGTTGGGTATATATTTCTTAAGCAATGAAATATGAAACACATTATGTACATTCATGGATGCAGGTAATGCAAGCATATATAAAATGTATATATATGTATATATAGGCAATTCTAATAACATTATAACCTGTATACAAGATACACAACATACAATAAATAGAGAATTGTACTTAACTTTTGATTGAGAAGACCTCCATATCAACATGGTCTAGGCCAATGTACCAAACCTCAGCAGCACTCCAACCAATGGTCTCTCCTTCCCCACATGTCTGTCCCACCCCAGGAGTGTACACCTTCACTGTCACACAGTCCATCGGCTGCTACACCTCTCTTTCCTTGGGCTTCAGCAATAGGCCGACTCAGGAAGTCTCAGAGCACCGTGGCTCGTGGAATTCAAACTGCCCTCAGATATTTCCAATCAACATCTTCCCGAGCTACTCTTTGTAGTAAACATTCCACTTTAATCAACATCATCTCATATGCATTTCCCACATGTCGTTATCATGAGGAAACATAAATTAATTCATTTAGAAAATCAAACTTAGTTCAAAAGTGAATTCAACTTTTTCCCCAAAACATGAAATTCCATTTCATAATTCTTCTTGGTTGTTGCCATATTAAGATTGCAACCTTTCTTGTGGTTTTCCACAAGCACCAAACTATATACCATTTTCCTACAAGGATTCATCTTGCATACTGCCAACAATTTCCAGTATTTCCTGTACATCATAATTCAATTGTAATATGTACATAACCATATGCAGTGAATTTAGAATTGTCTGCATCTAGAAATTCAATCATAATTACCAAACAATTTAATAAAATAGAATGACTTGTCATTCTATGCATATGCATGTTCACAACAATATCTGTAAGTTCATTACTTCTTTTTCTGAACAAGAAAATTTCCTGTAGTCAATGCTCATGTGACTACTTGACTTGCAACTTTCCTATTGCAATGTCTAACAACTCTTGAAATGTCCTCAACTTCATGACTTCACAACATTTCAATTGTTAGTAACAATTAATACCATGCAATAATATATATGCATGTACTTACAAAACTCATTCAGCCATTGCATTTAGTATACAATTCTATCACTTACTATTCATGAGTGAAATTCTCAGTGCATACTTATTCAACGCACCTTGCATTGAATTACATAATTCTCTTCATCTCAGTCATGTATCTCACCATCCATAAGTTGGAATTCTTGCCAATGTGTTGACACATTCTCTACACACTTCCTATTGTCTTCCCAATTAATTGGATGCCTTCCTTTTTGACTCGAACACTACACCAAGAATATAATTATGTGGTGTTCATTAGTGTTAGCAAAAAGGTTGTAGTCCAAGTTTTATTTAAAGGTATCAATATTTTAGTACCTGTGTGTATCATAACCTTTCCATATCCATACCTTGCCATATCCAACCTTGTCCTAGTCTCATACATGACTAGCTTACTAGCATTCATTCCTATAACAAGTTCTTATCTTTAAATTCTTTGGTTATTGCTCCATAACCAAATTAACATGACATTCTACTATGTCAGTGTGTGCATTCAGAAGCTTTGAATTAATACATGCCTCCAACCTTTACCACATCCAGTGGTATGCATTCAATAATATAATCATGTGATTTTTATAAAAGTAACTATGGTTGAGGAAATTCTTACCTAAATTTCCTTTCAGCAATTATGCAAAAAGAGTAATAAAACTCACACCTGCATGACTACCATTAATAAATTTTATACTACCTGAATGTATGATGGAAGTAGAAGCTTTCATGCTTCTTTTATCAAACTTATAACCAACACTTCATCTCTCTATTGCTTCCCTCCTTATGCAACAACATCACCAATAAAACTTGCAAACACACAAGCATTCTTTCCTCTGGATGACCCAACAAGCTGTAACAGAATTGCTGCCACAGAAATTGCAACAACTTCTTTCTCCCTATAAAACTTTTCCTTGTTGATCCCAGAAGTCTACAATTATTCCTAGATTCCCGAATCTTCTTCTTCTCTCACTGTGATCATTATACATGACTATTTATTCCCTAAGCACTTTCGACATAGTGCCCCTACCTCAGCGGGGTCTACTGACCTTCTGGTCAAAGGATATTTCCAAATGCTGAGTCAGATTGACTCTTTGGGCCTTTGCTAGACCCCTATTAATCTTACACAGGTCCCCTTTTTTTCTTTAGGCATAGGTCCTGACAGACCCGCGGGCTTATTCCTGCGTGCTTCCAAAACTCCAAGTTTCAGGCACTAGCCCCTTTTTCATTAGCCCTTTTCTTCATATGACTCTAGGCTATGACCTCATGGAAAACTATGATTGTGGGCATGGGCAAGAGTGGTTTTAGGCCAACCTTATTTTCGCCCCTCAATTCACCTCCAGCTACCATGCATCAATTTTTTAAAATTGTGGTATAAATTGCGGCATGCTCTCAAATTTTTAACATCCGAGCAAGTTCTGGCTCCGCAATACAGCTCGTTCGTCAACCTCCAATCCCTTGGCGATGATCTGCGATAAACGAATGCTATCTATCCTATGCTTTCTTCTGGAGTGCTCCATACCTGGAGTTCCAGATCTGGCACCACACGTCTACTTTTAGATCAATGACCAATATTTACTTCATTTGTTTCTCCTCCTCCTTGTCTGCAAACTTGCGAAGTTGTGTATCTTACGCCACCTATCCTCCTGGACAATGGACGGTCCCAAATCACTTCGGGACTTTGAGACTTTGACAAGTCCACTTCTCTTGGGCACACAAGGGTTAAGTCTTGTGCGCTTACCTCCGGATCCAACGGTTGCTGGTCCTTCATGCTCAGATCCAACGGATGGGATCTGTTCCTCTCCACTGTGCTTCCTTTTTTCTGTTGGACACTGATATAATGGTCCAGGCTCCTCCCCACAACCGATCTGATGGTTTTTTTCTCTCCTCCTCCTGAGATTTTGAATTCTTCTACCTTGGAAGATTTTGTCAGTGTTTAAAGGCTTCGGGCTTTGACCTTCTCTTGAGAGTCTGCCTCTTGGATCTCGTCTTCTCTCTCATAAGCGTTATCTCTTCTGAGCTTTATGACTTAGAATGATTTTGTCTCCCATGCACTCCTCGTGTTATCTCTTCTGAGATTTTTGAATTACTTAGTCTCCTAAGAGTCTTGGCCCTTCTATTTCCTTTCAAAGGAAAACTTTGTTCCCTCCTAGCAACCTTCTGCTCAAAGCACACCTTGTTGAGCGTTTTCTACAGAGTTTTCAACAGCTCTGTGAGTATCTTCCTTTGATACTCTTATCCCTGAACTCAACAAAGAGTTCTCTCTGTGCACACTTGCACTCGCTCGATGCCCGCCTAAAAGATCCTTACAGAGTTCTTAGTGACTCTATCTCTCACTGAACTCAACACAAAGTTCTTCCTGTGCACTCCTTGCACCTCCATTGATGAAGGTTCAACGATATCTCTCCTAAGCTTCTCTGAGGTTAACTTACCTCTATCAACGCACTTCTTGCAGAAAATGTGCACTTCTTTCACTCGAAAACTCAAAGAAGAGAAACAATTGAAACTTATTCAATACTTCACCAGTTTATGCATTCAAATCAATCTGATTTAAGAAAACTTTCAGATTTCATTTTCTTTCCAATCTCTTCTCTTCTTTGTAATCATTTTCGAGCACTAGCCCCTTTCTCTCAGTCCCCAATCCACGCAACCATGGGTCATGACCAAGTGATAGATCAATAAGCACTTACTTGGGCTTTCTGCCTTCGGCTTCATAAGATTTCCAAGCACCACACAACAATCTCTCGGAGTTCTAGATTACTGAACTCGCAAAGTAGGGAAAATCATCAGTCTAGGTCTACCTAACATCCGATGACTGACACTTACTATGGAACCTCAAGTGTCTGAGTTCTGGGTCTTTGGGTGATCGGGACTTTGGAGCTTCGGAGGATCTCGCATCCACACATCTGAACTATTAATCTCCGAACATTCCCAATCACCTTTGGTGATGTCATTACATCACATCACTTAATGTTTTCCAATTGTGGGGGCATCCAACGATGGTTTGGAGCAACCTGTATTTCATCCTGCAACTCTTCTGATGCTGACATGTAACCCCTCAGTGAAACTGTGGTTTGGATTGTGGGACCGCCTTGGAGAATTAACTCCTGTGCAACTTGGGTCCCCGCAATGCCTCCTGGCTGTCGATCTTGATGTATCGTGACCAATGCCAGTGTGGGTCCTCTGACCTTTAAGTACATTACGTAACCTCATCCCCACTAGCCATTCTCATATGGAAAGCCACATGACAAAATACTAGCGGTTGATACATGTCCCATTCAAATGGGTGACACACGTCTCATTCCAAATGCCATTTCAACCTTCCACGAGTTCAAAACCCACTGACACGTGGCACACATCCCATGTGTCCATGTCCATCCAAGTGACATCATCATGACTCACTACTTCGGCTCTTCAGGATATTTCTCCCTTCACTACTGCGTTTGACCTTTTAACATTGGCTTGATCCAATGGTCGATCTCTCCTCTCCAGATCTATGGTGTAGATCCACTTCAGAGCTTCGAGCTTCTAGCATCAGACTTCACTAAATTCATGAATTCCGAAGGGCTTCCGGTTTAACTCCTTTGCACCTTCCCCAGATCTGACGATCATAAGGGATTTCCCTTCCTTCTGAACAGATCCTACAGTGCAAAACAAACTCTGTTACTCTATTGATTTCCAAAGGAATTCACGATTAACTGCCTCACAACATTACTAGATCTGACGGTCGTGAAGGATTCTCCTTCTCCTAAATAGATCCTAAGGTCCACATTACTCTGTGGCCCAACACCACTTCTGTCATGGTTTTACGATACTGCTATTCCTCCTGAGCTTCGTAACACGGCCAAGGTAACTTCTTGGCACTTAGGAAGGTTTTGGGGTTCTAAATTGGTCATCTAGACACAATTTCCACCTGAAACTTTGGGTCCAATGGCCATTTATCCATCCCATCCAGGTTCGGCATTAAAACCTTGGCTCTAAACTTGAATTTTGTCCATTTCGACAATAATTATTTTCCGAAAATTTTTCTTAAACTACCACTAACATAGCCCATCTAGGCTCAGTGTTGAAACCATGGCTCTGATACCAATTTGTAACATCCCTCGGCCTACAAATCCACCGGGTAATGCTACCAATACCACCTTAACTTATCCTTTAAAGCTCTGATACCAATTTGTAACATCCCTAGCCATCAACCAGCTTGGGCAATGTCACTACTTAGCTCTCACTTAGTTGCAATACCAAACTGTAGCATCCCTGGTCAACACAGAGACCGGGTAATGATACCATTGTGGAATTTACACTTATATAATATATGCATTTTAATCGAATTAAAACACTTAATCATAATAATCAAAAAATTACTGCTACCATACATAATCAATGGAATTAACAGTAGTTCATATACGCCACATAATACATGATAACATTCAAGCATCACATACATGCATAACAGATAAATTAAGTGCAGACTGATACTTATCTTTTCAATCAGAGTAACACCACCAACTACGTGCAGACCTTCCACGAACCTCCCAGCCATAGACCAAGTTTCTCATCATGCTCAACAGTGGGTCACCCACGATCTGGGACTAAGCTCCACCCAGGGCAAGGGATTCCTAGAATAGGCTGAGGTTACAGGAAACCGCACAGTGCAACCAGAAGGATTCTCTCCAGGAGTCTTCTTATGCCCACTACTCACAGACTCTCATTCCGCACATGCTTGTTTCACTCGAGAGTATACATATTCACTGTCACAGTCCATCAGTTGCTTCACCTCCCTCTCAAGGTCTCAGAAATAGGCCGAATCTGAAATTATCATAGCTCCGTAGCTAGTGTTGGACTCTCTCTGGAAGAAAACCACTTCCCAGCAAACTCTCTCACCTAGAGAGAGTTGCTCATAGGCCTAACAACCAACCTCTTCTACCATGGTCCTGACAACCTGCTTCTTCAACCAATTTCAACTCAATTCCTGCAAGGTGAGGATAACAACAACAACAATAGCAATTCGATTAACTCACGGTGACAACAACAACAAGAATTTGGGTATGGACATCAAAAAACGACAACAGTCCACACTAAGACACAACACGGTTCAAACATTTATAGGGTGCTCAGACTTCACAGGAGACACGGCTCAGTCCACGAGTTTTCCATTGGTTCACAGTGCATGACAAGGAATCAAAAGGCAGAGGTTGATGATGGAGGTCTCGGGTTCAGGCGGAGGATGGGGGAATGGAAGAATGAAAAACCTTTCTGTGAGGGTTTCCTTCCTTGTGCATGGGTAAGAAAATGCATACGCAGAGGAAAAATGGGTTCAGACTCCCTCGATCCCTGTGAACTCAGGTGGAGGATGACAGAATGACAGAACAACCCCAAACACAGTTGACTCATCAATTTTAACTGCATGCACCCAGGTCGACACTTGTCTTCCTGGAGATGCATGTGTTTCCTTTTGCACACATTGCCTCTCCCAGGAATTAGGATAAAAACACTCAACAGTCAGCATGTCCACTTTAGCCTTTAAGAATTAATAATAAATATTTTTCTTTTAGAGGTAAGCCCCCTAGCTTATCCTCTAGGCCCACACACTTAGCCTCCTACCTTACCCAACCTTGTGGAAGCTTAGTCCCCCATCACTCTTTCTTCATGGTCGGTCTGCACACAATGATGTTTATATTTTATTAATGATCTGCATAGTTACATATACAAAATCAGGCTCTTGGCCTTTAACAGTTAGGCTCTCTAGCCTAATAAACACATAAGCCCACCATCTTATCAACACTCGACTCACCAACCTACAAAACATGTTTGCAATTTATAAATACAACTGGGGATCGTCCTCGGGGATATTACAACCTCTTTGATATAGGTGTCATAGATCATGAGAGTCACCAATAATTTATAAATAAACTCAAATAAAAATGGTTTTCCCTTTATATCACACAAGAAAATAGATGGAAAAAGAAAATTGAGATGTATAGGGATAGATTGAGGGGAATGGAATAAAAGCTTGAAGATGCATTTTCATTAGGGATAGAGGCATTAACACGTCGAGCTCCTTCCAGAATACATTCCACATACTTACATGACATATTGACCCAATTTATAATCAAACAGTCGGAAACTACAAGGCTATGCAAGATTACATCTCCCAAGTACTTAATCATTGTTTTCTATTGAGATTCAACAAGAAGATCCTAGTGAAAATTATGCACCTACACTAGGATGGAGCCTCAGGATATTTTTAGGTGGAAGTCTATTTTTAGATGATGAACAAATTCTATTTATAGATGATGTCTATTTATAGATGGTGAGTGAATTCTATTTATAGATGTATGTTGACTATTATTATCCCTTAATAATAGTTGGACGATAAATATTAGTCTATTCTCAATGGGCAGTTGGAAATAGTTAACTGAAGTGGAATCAGTTAGCTATAGAAAATTTGAGTTCAAAGGTTGACTGGTGGGACATGCAATTTGAATTATTTGTAACTGAGTGATTCAAAGTTGTAAGAGAGTTAGATGTGTAGTTATGTGAGTTGTGAAGTAGTTTAACTCAGTTAAGTGAGTTAAGCTCATTTTTACTAGTTGTAACTAAACTTACACTAGTGAGAGATTAGTGAATTAATTATTAATTAATTCAAACTAAGTGGTCTCACGTGAAACTGAATATTTACCACTGTTAACTACATGCATGTCAGATCCAGTGGAGACCCAATTGAGATAACAGGTGAAAGGGACAGTTTGACTATCAGTTGTGACATTAGTGAGTGCACTCATGCAACCACACACATAGTGGATGTGCCCATGAGGAATGTATAGCCTAGGCAAGAGGGATTCATTCATTGTAGGGATCTCCATCAACAAGGATTGTGCAAAGGAGGCAGGTTGTCTGGAAGCAGTAAATTGGCACATGAATTTGCCAATTTTTGTATGACAGTGTGAGATGATTGTATATTGTACTGAGAGCTCTTGGATTAGAGTTTTGTATGGGATTGTTTCATGATCCATGATATATACATAATATATGATAGTGGGGTTTTTATATTTATGCTTTCCTGGTAAAACATCTTTGTTATGTGTGATTGATCTATCTTCTTGATATTGCAATTGGCGATCGTGTTTTAAATTCCACAAGAATATTTGTAGAATTGATTATGTATTTAACAATGGCATATAATTGTTATATCAGGAGAATCTAGGAAATACATAATTTGTATTAAAATTTCTACATGGTATCAGAGCACAGGAGATTGCAGAAGCTGAGTTTGTGATTGGATAGAATTTGAATTTGCAGAAAGACTTTCTCGGTGCTACAACTGATTCAAGATCGAAATGGATTTCAATGGATTGAGGTTAGAGTATGTACTCAAGGGAAGGTCGAACTACATTGTTTGGAAGGACAAGATGGAGGCAGTACTCAAAGACAATGACTTGAAGGAATTCATTGACAAATATGTTTCTAAGCCAGATGTTGCAGACACTGCAAATCTTGACGCATGGAAAAAGAAAGTGGAAAAGGCGAGGAGGATCATGTTGGAGGGAGTACGAGACAACATTGTCTCAAGACTCAATGGGAAATTCACACCATATGCAATGTGGAATACTTTGACGGGTTTATTCCAAAACAACATCGACCATAGGAAATTGGTGCTCAAAGATAAACTCAAGAAGGTCAAGATGGAAAAGGACAACTCCATTCCAAAATATCTCACGAAGTTTGTCCAATTTCGGTATGAGATAGGGAGTGTAGGAATAACAGTCGTTGATGATGATTTGGTGAGCTTGTCTCTCCTAGGACTTCCCAAGAGTTGGCACAGTTATCAAGACTCTGTCAATGGAAGGGAAAAAATTCCAGATTGGGAATGACTATGGTCGGACTTGGTGCAGGAGGAGTTCAGGCGAAACACCAGAGATGGCTCTTCATCAAAGCATGATGATAAATAGGATTTTTCTTTGGATGCCAAGGCAAGGAAAGGAAAGGGGAAGAAATTCCATTCAAAATCTGAGTCTAAAGGAAAGAAGTTGGATTTGTCCAAAGTGAAGTGTTTTCACTGTCACGAACATCGACATCTCGCTACTAACTGTCCGCAGAAGAAGAAGAAGAAGAAGGTTGTTGGAGCTACA
>JASDQU010736641.1:91782-107047 GCA_032191745.1 Picea mariana | reverse complement strand
AATATTTCTTAAATCATAAAGTATGGATAATTATTTTATCCTAAGTTCTAAAGTTGGGGACAAGTGGGCCAAAGTAGCTCCCAACATGACAAGTGTCAAGTTGGGGACATGCATACATATTGTTGGGACTTACTTCATTTCGAATGATCTTCCATCATTCTTGCCATCATTCAACCATAATTCAGCCATGACTCCATGACCATTTCACTCACGCAGCCAGTTATCCTTCATACATTCATTTCACTGTACCATAATTGTATCCATAGCCATATCTGTTGGTGTACCTGGTTAGCTTGGTAGTTGGACTGAAGAAGCGGGTTGTCAGGCCCGTGGGATATTGAAGAGGTGGGTTGTTAGGCCCATGGGAAATTCTCTGGGTGAGAGAATTGCTGGGAAATGATTTCTTGAAGGTGCTAAATTGCAGCTACAATGCTCTGAGACTTCCTGTCCGATCTATTGCTGAAGCTCGAAAATGAAGTGGGGCAGCCGAAGGACTGTTGAGAAGAGAAGGGGCACACTTCCTGGGTGGGACAGGCATGTGGGGAATGAGGGACTGTATGCTGTAAGTTTGAGTTGACACCTGAGACAGAGTCTTTGCTGTTGTCTATGAGCTATTAGCTTGGTTAGAAATCCCTTTACCCGAGTGGAGTTTAGTCCCAGATCGAGGGTGACTCACTGTTGAGAGTGATGAACACTGTGGTCTAAGGTTGGGAGGTTCATGGAAGGTCTGCACGCAGTTGGTGACATTCGTACCAAGATAAGTGCCAATTGTGTTATAAATTTACATTATGCATTGTTATTTACTTGCTTATTTTTATGAGTTATCATATGTGCGGTTATAACTGTGTTTATTTTTATGGGTATTTCATGTGTATGCTGCATGTATATGTTTACCGTTATTTCAGTATGAATCCGTGCAATTACATAATGTATTTGTCTATTTATGTTTTATGTATATGTTTCTGCAAGAATTCTGTGTGTATATATTTTGATTGCATGCAGTTTTGAAAAATTTATGTGGCATAGCTCAGTTGGATGTTGAGTATGTTACGGTATGTTTTGTTGAGAGAACAAGAGCGTTCTCTCGTGTAGCATGGCTCGGCCATGGGTGGTCGGGGATGTTACAGGAGACGACTGCACATCCAAATCCGTACAAGGGTCTTGGTTGTTAAAACAACATCAAGTAATGGTAAGTCGACAATGCAAGGTTGAGTTTAAAATAGGTAGCTATAAAGATAAAGTTTTATGTGATGTCATACCTATGGATGTTTGTCATGTTCTGTTGGAAATACCATGGCAATATGACATGAATGAAATGCATTATGGGAGAAAGAATACCTATACCCTTGAGAAAAATGGGTGTAAGCATACGTTGTTGACAATAGAAGATAAAGGAGTGAAAGAAGAGGCTATTCCTAGTACACTTCTCATGATTGGGAAGGAAGTCTTAAAAGAAGTCAAGAAAAAACAAGAAATGTAGTTTTTTGTTGTAGGTAAGTTGAGAGTCATCCTTACAAGCAATTCTATGAATGATTTTCCTGTGAAAGTTCAAGAGTTATTGGTTGAGTTTGTTGATATTTTGGTGGATGAGTTACCTCACTCTTTACCACCCATCAAGAGTATCAGTCACCATATTGACCTTATTCTGTGAGAAATGTTTACAAACAAAGAAACATACAGATTGACCCCTCAAGAGAATGAAGAGGTAAAGAATCAATTCCAAGAGTTGTTGGATAAAGGTTTGATCAGAGAAAGTTTGAGCCCATGTGTCGTACCAATTGTGTTTAGTCCAAAGAAGGATGGAGGTTGGAGAATGTGCATAGATTCAAGAGCCATCAGCAAGATAACCATCAGGTATAGATTTCATTTACCCAAAATGGATGATTTAATGGATTTCTTGAGTGGAGCTAGTTATTTTTCCAAAATAGACTTGAAGAGTGGTTATCATCAGATAAGAATGAGAGAGGGAGATGAATGGAAGACATCATTCAAAGCAAATGAAGGATTGTATGAGTGGCTTGTTATGCCATTTAGATTAACAAAAGCTATGAGTACGTTTATGAGGTTGATGAATGAAATAATAAAAGATTTTATTGGTAAGTTTGTAGTTGTTTATTTAGATGACATCCTAGTTTTCAGTAAGACTAAAGAGGAGCATTTGAGACACTTGAAGATGGTGTTGAGGAGGTTGCAACATGAAAAGTTGTTGGTGAATTTGAAGAAATGTTCTTTCATGAAAACAAAACTTATATATTTGGGGTTCGTAATCTCTTCAAATGAGTTGAAGATGGATCTAGAAAAGTGAGGGAAATCAGAGAATGGCCTTCTCCAAAAAGTGTGTTTGAAGTAAGAATTTTTCATGGGTTGGAGAGTTTTTATAGGAAATTCATCAGGAATTTCAGTAGTACTTGTGCATCCATACTGGACACCATAAAGAAGGAACATAAATATTTTAATTGGACAAAAGAAGTTGAGAATGGATTTAGAGTATTAAAAGAAAATATAATAGAACAACCTATTTTAGTTCTGCCATATTTTAAGAAGACTTTTTTCAGGTTAAATGTGATGAAAGTGGAGTAGCCATTGGAGCAGTTTTAAGTCAATACAATAAGCCTGTTGCTTATTTCAGTGAGCATCTAAATGATGTTAAGAAAAAGTATTCAACATATGACAAGGAATTTTATGTTGTAATTCAAGCTTTGAAAAAGTGGAGGCATTATCTTATCCCGAAAGATTTTGTCTTGTATATTGATAATCAAGCTTTGCAGTTTATAAATAGACAAGATAAATTTAACCAGAGACATGCCAAATGGGTAGAATTCATGTAGAATTTTACTTTTGTTATTAATCATATTAGTGGAAATGCTAACAAAGTTGTAGATGCTTTGAGTAGGAGATGTTTGATCTTACATGGATTTCAAGTGGAGACCTTAGGATTTGAACACCTCAAGGAATGTATCAAGAAGATCCAGACTTCAAATAAAATTATGAGGCATGTGAGAATCCTTTGATAAGAGACAAAAATCAATGGATGGAGTATCTGATCCAACATGGACTGATGTTTAAGGGAACCGATTGTGTATCCCGAAATGCTCAATGAGGGATAACTTGCTAAAGGAGAAGCATAATGGAGGATTGGCTGGAAACTTTGGCCATGATAAAATGTATGAAAAACTGAGTTCTTCATACTATTGGCCATGTATGAGGTCTGATGTAAAGAATTTCATGGAGAGATGCATAATCTGCCAATATGCAAAAGGAAGGAAATAGAACACAGTATTGTATTAACCATTACCTATTCCAGACAGGCCGTGGGATGCTATAAGAATGGATTTTGTTCTGGGATTACCAAGAACCTAGAGGGGAAGTGATTCAATATTTGTGGTTGTTGACAGATTTTCAAAGATGACACATTTTATACCATATTAGAAAACCAATGATGCTACCCACATAGCAAATTTATTTGTCAAGGAGATTGTGAGATTGCATGGGTTTCCAAGGAGTATAGTTTTAGACAGAGACACTAAATTTGTGGGACACTTTTGGAGAAACTTGTGGAAGAAGTTGGTGACAAGTTTTTATTTTATTTTATCATATCATCCTCAGACAAAAGGATAGACTGAGGTGGTGATTCAAAGTTTAGGGGAATTTGTTAAGGAGTTTGGTCACTAAACATAACAGTCAGTGGGATCAAATTCTGACCCAAGCAGAGTTTGCATATAATGACTCATCGAATAAGAGTATTGGTAAAATCTCATTCCAAATAGTATATGGAATGCATTCAAGAGGAATTTCAGAGTTGAGATGTTTGGGATGAGATGAATTCCAAAGTGCAGGAGCAAAGAATTTTTCTAAGGAAATGCAAAAGTTTCATGATCAAATCAAGAGACATCTACATGATAGCAGCAAGAAATACAAAAGCAAGATAGATTAGAAAATAAGAGAAGTTAATTTCTAAGTTGGAGATAAAGTCTTAGCACACGTGAGGAAGGAGAGATTTCCAAAAGGGAAATATAATAAGCTGAAGATGAAAAAGATAGGACCTTGTAAGATCCTTAGAAAATTTTCTACAAATTCTTATGAGATTGAAATGCTAGCAGACATTGGAATATCACCAATATTCAATGTAGAAGACTTAGACCCTTACAGGATGGATGATACAGAAGGGACATATGGACATGAGGAGATTCAGTGGAAGCAACAGATGCCCATAGTAGAGAAACAACAGATAGAGAAGATTCTGAATCAGAGGAATGATAAGAAGACTAGGAGGAAGGTTTATTATGAGTATCTGGTTAAGTGGAAAGATCATCCAACATAAGACGCCAGTTGGATAACTGGGACTGATATCTAGAAGCATGGAAAGACAGTGCAAGAGCTCATGGACAAGATTCCATGAATATTTTTGTCCAGAGGACTATGATGCAGGAGCATCGCCATCAACATTCAATGAGGCCGAGTGGAGGACAACTCAACATCTAACGCGCATATTCATACTGATTTGAATTCCAAGGAGAGCACGTCACCTTAATATTTTGAACGTAATTTTAAATAAAGGCTCCATAAAGTTTCGAGGCAAGAGCCATTGTATGAGATCCAGGAGATGTATTTGATTTTAATACATTTAATATTTTACATATTTTGAGCATCAACTCATATCTAGGTTATAATTATTCATTTATTGTAATAAACTTAGTGGTAGGATTCTTTTACTGTGATATGAAAGAACTAGAATAATCCAGAGGGAAGGCTCGAGAAGCCCCTCATGTATAAATAAATTTAATCTATGCCCAAATGAGGTTGTTGATAAAAGAGAGAGATATAGAAGAGTTGCTGAAGAATATTGTATTTTACTGCTGAAGGTTGTGGAAGAAAGCTTGTTGGAGAGTTGTAAGAACCTGTGTACATATTTTTGGAATGAATATAATAGAAGAGAATTAATTTCAGATATCTGCACATGTTTTCCTTTGAGTAACTGGGTAATGTTGTGTTATTTTCTTTCTTTGTTTCATATGCATGTGTGTGCATTTTATGGTTGAATGAATGGACCTTTGATGTTTTATAAGTTTCGATCGCTTCTCTTCTGAAATCCTGACGCAAGTAGTGCATAGTGCCCATGAAAGGAGTGCAAAGGCAGAGTCATTACAAACTCGATATCTCAGGAGAGATAGTGTGAGTTGAGCCAAGTGAGTGAAAGGAGTGCATGCGTACTCATCTAAGTATATAAGCTCAAAGGATAGTCCCTTGCAAGGTGTGCACAGAGCCAAGACTTAGTGAACTGTTGAAAAGTTCCAAGGAGAACGAGTGCAAGGTGTGCATACAAGGTTTTCATAAACCATTAAGTTCCAAGGAAACTTCATCCAAGGAGTGTGAATAGGTTCGATTCACCTAGAGTGAAAAATATAAGGAGGAATAGTTGGAAAAAGTCATTGGAGGGAGAGTCCTTTTCATTTTCTAGGTCAAGCAGATGAGATCTATTCAGGAGGAACCAAAGTATTTCACGACCATTGGATCCATAAAAGAAGCGTGGGTGTTAACCCTTGAATTCCTTCGAACTTTGAGTGTTCAATGATTTTTGTGTGTTCATTGTAAAGGATACAGACTTCCTGAAGTCCCAGAAGCTCGAAGTAAATATGGGTCATTGGTAGACGGGGGACACGTGGCGACAGATCTCGTAATTGGGGGACTTGGCACTCTGGAAGAAATGGGGTGTATTTTGTTCGGGGTCAGGAACTCCTGAAGGCCAGATCCCATCTCGACCATACATTCGTAAGAACACGTGGACCGTTGATTGAACCCCTCGTATATTCGAAGTTAACAAAATCGGGGGAGGAAGCGCAAGTTGTGTAGTGAAAATCCCCGAAGTCCGGAGCATGGAGTAAATAAAGACCGTCCATCAATGTTGAGATTCAATAAGAAGATCCTAGTGAAATTTATGCACCTACACTAGGATGGAGCCTCAAGCTATTTTTAGGTGGAATTCTATTTTTAGATGATGAGAAAATTCTATTTGTAGATGATGTCTATTTATAGATGGTGAGAAAATTCTATTTATAGATGTATGTCGACTATTATTATCCCTTAATAATAGTTGGACAATAAATATTAATCTATTCTCAATGAGCACTTGGAAATAGTTAACTGAAGTGGAAAATCAGTTAGCTATAGGAATTTCGAGTTCAAAGGTTGGTTGGTGGGACATGTAGGTGGAATTAGTTGTAACTGAGTGATTCAAAGTTGTAACAAAGTTGGATGCATAGTTATGTGAGTTGTAAAGTAGTTTAACTTAGTTAAGTGAGTTAAAATCAGTTGTACTAGTTATAACTGAACATACACTAGTGAGAGATCAATGAATTAATTATTAATTAATTCACAATCAGTGGTCTCACATGCAACTGAAGATTTACTACTATTAACTACATGCATGTCAGATCCAATGGAGACCCAGTTGAGATGTAGGTGAAAGGAACAATTTGACTATCAGTTGTGACATTAGTGGGTGCACTCATGCAACCACACACACATTGGATGTTCCCATGAGGATTGCGCAGCCTAGGCAATAGGAATTCATTCATTGCAGGGATTGCCATCAACAAGGATTGCACAGAGGAGGCAAGCTATCTGGAAGTAGTAAATTGGCACATGAATTTGTCAATTTTTGTATGACAGTGTGAGACGATTGTATATTGTACTGAGAGATCTTGGATTAGAGTTTTGTATGAGATTGTTTCATGATCCATGATATATACATAATATATGATAGTGGGGTTTTTAGCTTTATGCTTTCGCAGTAAAACATTTGTGTTATGTGTGATTGATATTTCTTCTTGATATTGCAATTGGTGATCGTGTTTTAAATTCTGCAAGAATATTTGTAGAAGTGATTATGTATTTAACATTACATATAATTATTATATCAGGAGAATCCAGAAAATACATAATTTGTATTAAAATTTCTACATGGTATCAGAGCACAAAAAATTGCAGAAGCTAAGTTTGTGACTGGATATAATTTGAATTTGCAGAAATACTTTCTTGGTGCTACAACTGATTCAAGATCGAAATGGATTTCAATGGCTTGAGGTTCGATTATGCACTTGAGGGTAGCTCAAACTACATTTCTTGGAAGGAAAGGACGGAGGTAGTACTCGAAGACAATGGCTTGAAGGAATTCATTGACAAAGATGTTCCTAAGCCAAATGCTATAAATCTTGAAGCATGGAAAAAGAAAGTGGCAAAGGTGAGGAGGATCATGTTGGAGGGAGTACGAGACCACATTGTCTCAAACCTTCATGGGAAATCCACACCATATGCAATGTGGAAGACTTTGACAGATCTATTCCAAAACAACAACGACCATAGGAAATTGGTGCTCAAAGATAAACTTAGGAAGATCAAGATGGAGAAGGGCGACTCCATTCCAAAATATCTCACGGAGTTTGTCCAATGTCAGGATGAGATGGGGAGTGTGGGAATAACAGGAGTTGATGTTGATTTGGTGAGATTGGATCTCCTAGGACTTCCCAAGAATTGGCACAGTTATCAAGACTCTGCCAATGGAAGGGAAAAATTGCCATATTGGGAACAACTATGGTCGGATCTAGTGCAGGAGGAGTTCATGCGAAACACCAGAGATGGCTCTTCATCAAAGCATGATGATGAAGAGGATTTTGATTTGGCTACCAAGGAAAGGAAAGGGAAGGGTAATAAATTCCATTTAAAATCCGATTCTAAAGGCAAGAAGCTAGATTTGTCCAAAGCGAAGTGTTTTCACTTTCACGAACATGGGCATCTCGCTACTAACTGTTTGCAGAAGAAGAAGAACAAGAAGGTTGCTGGAGCTGTAGCTAGTGAGGCCCTTGTCTTATCACATGCATGACATCAAGTGCATTGGGATCGATGTGGTATTTGGATAGTGGCGCTTCCTTCCACATGATAGGAGATAAGGAGATTTTCAGTGACTTGGAGGAGAAAGATCTCAAAATGCATAGAGAGATGGGCAACGATGGACGATACAATGCGACTAGCATTGGTACCTTTACCTTTTAGAGGGAGTCAGGTAAACCATGTCAATTGAAATATGTTATTCATGTACCAGGTCTGAAGAAAAACTTGGTCTCAATCGCAATGTTGGAGGACAAAGGCTATGGCATTGTTTTCTGCGACATAAAACAACGGGTCAAGTCAAGAAGATAGGGATTTGACTTAAGAATATCTACAAGCTGGAGGTAGATGGATGCACTTCGATGATGGGCAAGGCAGAAAAATTTGTGAGCCGGAATGAGGGCGGATTATGGCACATGCGATTGGGCCATATTCATCATGGAGCCTTGAAAATCACGCAACAAATATCTACTGGACTTCCAATGGGAACACTTGCTCAGTTAGATCAGTGCAAGGGTTGCACCATGGTGAAGAATGTAAATTCCACCTTTCATGAAAAGGATAACCGTGCTTCAGTGACCCCGAAGAGAGTTCACACATATGTGTGTGGACCATTCTCGGTTGCTTCAACAACAAAACATAAGTATTATGTTATTTTTGTTGATGAATTTTCTCATAAATGCTGGATCTTCTTCATGTAGAAGAAGGATCAAACATTCTCAAAGTTCTGTGAGTTTAAAGCATTGGTGGAGAAAGAGTCGATGAAGCAAGTGAAGGCTCTAAGGAGCGATAATGGTGGAGAATACATATCTAATGAATTCAAAGACTTCTGTAGCAAAGAAGGAATTCGAAGAGAACTCATAGTGCCTCATTACCCACAACAAAATGGGGTCGCGGAGAGGAATAACAAAATGATCGTGGGTGCAACACAAGCAATGTTGCATGATCAAGGCCTACCAATGCATTTGTGGGCAGAAGGATGCAACAATGTGGTTTATGTGCAAAACCATTGTCCTCATAGAGTACTTGGCATGAGTACACTTGAAGAATCTTTCACTGGTAAGAAACCAGATGTTTCTCACTTTAAGATTTTTGGCTCATCTGTTTATGTGCATGTGACCAAGAACGCTAGGAAGAAGCTGGAGCCGACTGCTGAAGTTGGGATATTTTTTGGGTACATAGAAACACCCCATAATTATCGTGTGTATTTTCGTAACAATAAGACGAATATCATGCGATAGGATATAAAATTCGATGAGGGGAAAGCCATGCAGTTGTCGCTTGAGAGGGAGATAGAATTTCATGCGGAGGAGGAACTACTGGTTCCCAAAGATGAGTCTCAAGATGTGGATCGGCCACATGAGGAGGTTCATGGAGTGGAGGAAGCCACTCATGCAGATCCATCCATAAGAAATGGCAGAAAGCGCACCAGGGAAGCTGATAGATTGAGACTAGATGTTGCACAGAATGTAGGAGCCCCTACTTCACAACGTAGATAGAGACAGTCTCATGATCAATTTACTGGATACATGGCTCTCATGAGAAAATGTATTGTGATTGAGCCATCTTCCTTTCAAGAAACAGTGCAGGATCCCACATGGGTAGATATAATGGTGGAGGAGTATGACTCCATTGTAAAAAATAGTGCTTGGGAAATTGTTCCAAGGCCGGTCGACAAATCAGTGGTAGGTTCGAGATGGATCTACAAGGTAAAGCAAGTTGTTGCTGGGAGTGTTGAGAAATACAAGGCCATATTTGTGGCCCCAGGTTTCTCACAGATCGAGGGGATAGATTACGAAGAAAACTTTGCACCTGTTGCACGATATTATTCCATAAGGACCATCCTTGCTCTCTCAGTGTAGATGGGATGGCGCATTCATCAGATGGATGTAAAAACTACATTTCTCAATGGGATCATTGAGGAAGAAGTGTACATAGAGCATCTTGAAGGATTTGAGATCTCCGACAATGAGTCACATGTGTGTTGACTCAAAAGAGTGTTGTATGGGCTAAAGCAAGCACCCCGTGCTTGGTACACTCGAATAGACAACTATTTCATTGGACTGGGCTTCACCAAAAGTGAAGCGAATGCAAAACTATACCAAATTGTGGTGGAGGGTAAGCTTTTAATAATTGTTATTTATGTTGATGATTTAATACTGACTGGTGATGAGCAACCGATACACTCATGCAAGGAGGACCTTGCAAAGGAGTTCGAGATGAAGGATATGGGCCTTCTTCATTATTTCCTTGGATTGGAAATATGGCAGTGAGATGGTGAAATTTTTGTGTCTCAAGGCAAGTATGCAAGGGAGATACTGGGTAAGTTTCACATGGAGGGCTGCAAACCCATGGATACTCATCTTCTAGGAAACTGGAGGAAAGAGGATGGTACTTCTGGAGAGGTAGTGGATGCTATTGTTTATCAACAATTAGTGTGTTCGCTAATGTATCTAGTAAACATGAGACCTGACATTTGCTACGCGGTTAACCAACTGAGTCAAGCGATGGTTAAGCCTACCAAGCTCTTTTGGAAGGTGAGTAAGCATGTCTTGAGATAACTGAGGGGCACATTTGAGTATGGATTATGGTACAAACAGATGGATGAGGTGAAGTTTCATGGCTTCACAGATGCAGATTGGGTGGGCAGCCCAACGGATAGAAAAAGCACATCAGGGGGGATCTTTAGTATCAGATCTACAGATGTTTCTTGGTACACCAGGAAACATATATCCATGGCACTCAGTTCAGCGGAAGCGAAATACATGGCAACGAGTCAAGCTGCATGTGATGCTATTTGGATGAGAAAGATCTTGGTTAGTTTGTTTGGTTCTCATTTATATATGACAATGATTCATTGTGATAATCAGATTTGCATTAAACTCTCGATTAATCCTGTATTTCATGATAGATATAAGAATATAGATAGCCGATATCATCATATCAGAGATTGTGTGCAGCGAAAGATCATGCTTCTTCAGTACATTCCTATGAAATATTAGGATGTAAACATTCTGACGAAGGCGCTCACCAGGAGCAAATTCGAATACCATAGAGACATGATCGAGGTGAAGGATAATCCCTTTCTTGTTGAGAGGGAGTGTTGAGATTCAACAAGAATATCCTAGTGAAAATTATGCACCTACACTAGGATGGAGCCTCATGCTATTTTTAGGTGGAAGTCTATTTTTAGATGATGAACAAATTCTATTTATAGATGATGTCTATTTATAGATGGTGAGAAAATTCTATTTATAGATGTATGTCGACTATTATTATCCCTTAATAATAGTTGGACAATAAATATTAATCTCTTATCAATGAGCACTTGGAAATAGTTAACTGAAGTGGAAAATCAGTTAGCTATAGGAAATTCGAGTTCACAGGTTGGTTGGTGGGACATGCAAGTGGACTTAGTTGTAACTGAGTGATTCAAAGTTGTAACAAAGTTGGATGTGTAGTTATGTGAGTTGTAAAGTAGTTTAACTCAGTTAAGTGAGTTAAACTTAGTTGTACTAGTTGTAACTGAACATGCACTAGTGAGAGATTAGTGAGTTAATTATTAATTAATTCACAATCAGTGGTCTCACATGCAACTGAAGATTTACTACTATTAACTACATGCATGTCAGATCCAGTGGAGACCCAGTTGAGATGTAGGTGAAAGGGACAATTTGACTATCAGTTGTGACATTAGTGGGTGCACTCATGCAACTACACACACATTGGATGTGCCCATGAGGATTTCATAGCCTAGGCAAGAGGAATTCATTCATTGCAGGGATTGCGTAGAGGAGGCAGGCTGTCTGGAAGCAGTAAATTGGCACATGAATTTGTCAATTTTTTTATGACAGTGTGAGAGGATTGTATATTGTACTGAGAGCTCTTGGATTAGAATTTTGTATGAGATTGTTTCATGATCCATGATATATACATAATATATGATACCGGGGTTTTTAGCATTATGCTTTCTAGGTAAAACATTTGTGTTATGTGTGATTGATCTTTCTTCTTGATATTGCAATTGGCGATCGTGTTTTAAATTCTGCAAGAATATTTGTAGAAGCAATTCTGTATTTAACAGTGGCTTATAATTGTTAGATCAGGAGAATCCAGGCAATACATAATTTGTATTAAAATTTCTACAATCAAAAGCGGACGACAACCGTTTGATCTATGAATTCAGAGTTCGCGCATTCAGAGGAATCATGCATTTAAATGGGAAAAACTCATGTATCTCGGAGTCTCAAAACCTCTGTGAACCATCGATCTTGGTGCGTTTTGTGGGCCTTTTGGTCCCCTTTGTTATTTGGCTATTCACATATTCAACGTTTGAGAGGATTGTATTGCATTGTAGTTGGAACTCCCGAAGCTTGAAGCTCCAAAGTGGCTGAGGGATTGCTGTGTAAGGATATTAGCCCACTATTTTTTCCCGAGGTCACATGGAAGACTCCGTTGGAGTGTTAAGACCCTCACAAACATAGATTTGCGCATAGGGAAAAGGAAAAAAAGGTTTGTGGTAATGAATTCTAAGGGTTCAGCGAGAGCCCGAGAGCTAATTCAACTCCTTAGTTTGACCGATCCTAGTCCGAGAGGTCGTGGGATCTCCATGAGGTGGTGGGGGTTTGCATCACATAACCATCGACAAAGATTGAAGTGCCTCATTATCTTGGCAAGCCTCCCTGGACTCACACTTCAAGTAACCAACTACTTGGGATAGACTAGTGAGATCATATGATATGTATGGGTTAGGACTGACCATGGTAGGAGATATATCTTCAACACAATGGTGAGATCTACTAGTATCAACAATATTAGTTAAATGGATACTTGAACAAGATGATTCTCTATTGATAAAAATTGAAGAAGAGAAAGAAGAATACATCCTTTGATACTCATTTGCTACATAATTCTCTTCATCCCATGAAAAAGACTAATAAGGTTTGGTTATAATTAGTTCACGGGAAGAGGCCTTATCCTATCTATCTTCCAAATGTGTATCACCACCATCAATTAATTTAAAAAGGGTCATCCCCATTGAGTCTATCTGAGTCGTATGGTGGGTGGTTTCCTGCAAAATTAATCCCTTAAAAATATCACAGTATAAATAGAAATAAGTGGAAGAATTTAGAGAATGAAAAGCTTCTCTAGAACAAGAGGGATTTTCAGAAAGTGACTCCCTGAATGGTAGTTCCTCCTCTTTAAAAACATCATTGGATTATTTTGAATCAGTGGGCTCCGCATTGTCCTTCCTCAAGATTGTTTTTGTATTCCAAGTTAAAAATAGATTGCTGAGATAAAAGAGGTATGTCCTGCATGTTTATTTCTTCTCCCGGAGAGAAGAGATGAGCGTGTTTGTTTTTACCTTGCAAAATATGATAAATCTGAGATGTCTTCCAAAACACATTCATGGTTAGAAGAGAGGAGGAAATTACAAGAATCGTTAGAACAAGAAGTTTCAATAAATGATCCACTAGTAGTAGGAAAACATTCTTGATCTATGTCATCTATACAAGGATAATTTGTAAAAACAAGACAATTAAAAACAATAGGAACTAATTCCAAATTATCCATGGGTGAGGAAAGATTCATTTCATGAATGTCTATAAATTTGTAACAACAAGACAAATTTGTAACAACAAGACAAAGTTAATCCAACATCGACAGGTGGTCGCTCGCTATTCATCCAGTCATGCTCCAATCCCGAGAAGGATTTAGTTAATGAAAAAGGACTGGTAGCTAAAACCTCAGCTCAGTCCATAAATAGGAAACTTGGAAGATATGGCCGAGGAGACATAACTGTCAGCCCGAGGTACCACAATGGAGGGTTCCTTCTTGTAGGACCATACTGATTTGAGCTTGTGTTTGATAGGAGGAAACACACACAGTCTGACATAAGGATGCGCATACGAAAAACATTGAATGGGATGACCAGTTCACACTCCTGGCAGTTGTGGGATGATCTGATTATAAATAGATCAGTTTAAGATTTTTTTAAGGTCGTTGAATGGTTGAGAGGAGATCCCTGTTTTGTAATATTTTGATACTAGAGTTGTTCTCTAGTTATGTATGAGACCTGAGACTTTCTTAGTAATACAAGTCAACTTCTTTTATCATCTTGTTTACTGTTGTGACGAAACACTCATGCATGGATGATCCAAATGAGTTGTTGTAGTTGTATTGTAATGGAGGTTTGATTATAATGCTGATGTGACCTGTTTCATTATTCTCTTTTGTTTCCTTGCTTCCTCTTATGCTGAAATGCTCGTGCATGGAATATCCAGATGAGTTGTTGTAGTCACATGGTAATGGAGGTTTGATTATCATGCTGCTGTGATATATTTCAGTGTCTGAAACTTGAGTTCAAGAGTGTTGTTGTGCCTGATTTTTTCTTCACCAGGTTGCTTGAAATCCGGATGCTCATGGAAGACTTGTCTACCTTTCTAACTAAGTCTTCCTTCTACTAACCTTTAACCTTAAACCACTGATTGAAGTTAATGAGGACCTCATTTCCCTATGCATTGCTTGTCCAATTTTTGTGTTAAAACATTCTCGTACCGAGATTTGTCCATTTGACCTCCACTCATAAACCTACCTCCACAAACATATTGATGGGTATGTGGCTTATACTCTTGCAATATGAGGGTGATTCTCAGTGCTAAAATTCCTGGCATTGTTTCTGGGCAACGAATTGAAGACATTTCCCTGAGATTAAACAAAAAATAAATTCTGATTCTGAAGGTGCATCAGAAATCAGTACCTTGAAGATTGCAACTTGCACCCGACGACTCCACTATTTTAGTTGTGGCTCCTAAAGGCAGACACACAAGGTCTACTCCATAGCTTCCTCTGGAAACACCTGAAGCTGACCCAAAGAATATTATCAAGAAGGGAAAGACCTCTTAAGGACTTTCAACTGTTGTACCATGTGATTATGGTAATTTACATGATTCTTCTTTTAAAAATCCAATAACTTTATCCAATTCTCCTTTTATACCATCTTTTGGAGTTTACAGAAGTTTATATTTTGAAAGCTTTCCTGTTAAACTTACCCCTTGTAGTCTTCATTTAGAAGGATAACATTTTGAAACTCTTGTTTCCCTTGATATTGTAAAGTGGTTTAGACCCAGGAGCTAAAGAGGGGAAACTTATTTTCCCTTAAACCCCATATCATTCTCCTCCAACACTTGACCGTTTCCGTTTTCCCCTAGAAACACAACTGCAGTCTTACCTATCCAAACTCCATCTCCCCCTTGTTCTCCTACAATTCACATCCCAATGGAGGTGCTAATCTCCCTAGAAACATGATGGATGCCATAGTGGCTGCTAGATATGACCCTCTTGTTTTACCTCAGCCTATGAATTCTCTCCCAGTTGGAGA
>JASDQU010736640.1:101237-114269 GCA_032191745.1 Picea mariana | reverse complement strand
AGCTTGGTTGGAGTATATGGCAATATGTTTTTCATTGCATGATTATACCTCCAACATGAAGGTTCGTATGGTGGTCGTTCAGTTGAAAGAGAGTTGGAGTATTTGGTGGAAGACACGCTTACCACCACTGAATATGGCCATTGAAGATGTGTCGTGGGAATTGTTTGAGGAACAATTCCGAGAGAGGTACATGTATGATGAGTTTATTGGGCACCAACTTAATGCGTTCAATGCTCTACTACAGGGAAGTCTTTCAATACCTGAGTATGAGGCTATATTTATGGAGTAGCTCATATATGATCTGCACCTGAACACTGAAAAGTTAAAGGTGAATAAGTTTGGGTTTGGTCTTAAATACAACATTCGTGCTAAGTTGAGGATTCTAATACCTCATACTTTGCATGATGAAGTACATAAGGATTTTATCGCTGAATAAGATTTGAACAATGGGGGTCAAGGTAGGACTCCTTCCAGGTAGATAGGACACACACCACTTAGAGAACCACAAAAGTAGACACTCGTTAGACAGACTTCTGGGCACTATGATACACCCAAAGGAACTGTATTTTCTACACCACTTAGACAGAATACCAGTCAGAGGACTCCATATAGAGAACCACTGTAGTAGCAACCACATCATCCTCAGAAACAACATCGGTATAGATATGTTTCATAGAAAATATCGGGGCCTCAGAGACCTAGACCAGCATATTCTTCCTTGAGAACTAGGAGCACCGACCCTAAGAACGAATGTTGGAATTGTGGAGAACCCCACTATTAAAGATATTGTCCTACTGAGAAGGCAAGAGTTGTTGGATCAATAGGATAGATGAGAGTGGGGTATTTGGGTAAGGCCCATAGGATTCATGCAACAATGAATAACCGTCAGGCTGAGCATCAATCTACAATACTTGAGACTTTAGGTATCATATCATATCAACTATTTAGTATTTTTATAGATCCAGGAGCTAATGGGAGTTTTATATCTAGTGATGTGCTCAAAATAATTAAGGTGAAGGTAGTCAAACAAGATGATTTTAATTTTTATATATGTAGAATTGGCATCATGAGCCAAGCAAAAAGTTGGAGGAAGTGTTAAATATTATAATATTAATTTGGGTGAATTTGTCACAAATGTAAACCTTTTTGTCACAACCTTGGGATCTTACGATGTTGTGTTTGGAATGGATTGGTTAGAATTGCACGACGTGATACTTAAGTGTAAGATGAAAACATTAAGCTTAATTGATGATTTGGGACAAAACATAGTAATTGTAGGGAAAAGCCAAGGAGTGTCCCTAAGATTTATTACTTCCCTACAAGTGAAGAAAAATATGCCAAAGGATTTAATATGTATGCCATTTAATCCCTTAATGAAAAAGGTGACACAGAAATATTATAAGACTTTCTGGTAGTATCGAAGTTTGTTGATTTTTTTCCTGAAGAACTGTTGGGTAAACCACCAAAAAAAGAATTGGAATTTACTACAGACTTAAAACTTGGAACAAAACCAATTGCTAGAACACCATATCGGATGTTGACACCTGAATTGCAAGAGTTAAATATGAAATTAAAAGGACGGATTGTGTATCACCATGGGGTGAACCAACAATTTAATTTGTAAGAAAGAAGGATGGATTGTCGAGGCTTTGCATCGACTATCATCAATTAAACAAAGCCATGATCAAGAATAAGTACCCATTACCTAGAATTGATAACTTATCTAATCAAATGAAGGAGGTGACTATATTTTCAAAATTTGATTAKAGATCGGGATATCACAAGTTGCAAATMAAAGAGGAACATATTTCTAAAACAATGTTTAAGACAAGATTTGGACATTGCAGATTTACTGTATTACCATTTGGATTGACAAATGTTGTTGGTGTATTCATGAGTTTAATGAAAGGGGTGTTCCGTGAGTACTTGGACAAGTTCGTACATGTATTTATTAACGATATTTTAATTTACTCTCGGACAAAAGAGGAGCACGATGAACATATAATTTCTGACACATTTGGGACAATTGTTCTTTTTATCAGTCGAAGATTCACTATTTGGGACACATTATTTCTGTAGAATGTATCGTTGTGGGTCTAATGAAGGTAGAGGTTATTATGGAATGGCCAACACCGAAAAACGTGCAATAAGTATGTAGTTTTATGGGTTTAGGAGGTTACTATTGACACTTCGTTTAAGGATTTTCAAAAATATCAAATCCAATTACGGAATTGCAAAAGAAGAATAATAAATTTATATGGTCATAGAAATGCACTGAAGCATTTCAGAATATTAAAGAATTACTAACAACAACAACGATATTGAAAGTTCCAGATATGGAAAAATAATTCTTGGTATGCACGGATACATCTAAGGAGGTATTGGGCGGAGTATTAATGCATGATGGTCCAGTTGTAGCATATATTTCAAGGAAACTAAGAAGGAATGAAGAGAATTAYGCAACACATGAATTGGAATTATTAACAATTTTTTATGCCTTACGAGTTTGGATACATTACCTTATTGGATGGAAATTCGAGTTGAAAACTGATCACAGTGGATTGCAACACATTTTTACTTAGAGTGACTTGAACGCGTGACAAAGACGTTGGTCAAAACTTTTAATTGTGTATGATTTTTAGATCACGTAGATTAAAGGAACAATTAACAAAGTAGAAGATGCGTTGAGTTAGATACCATGCATTTTCTCAGTAATACCACTAAAGACGATTCTTCGAGAAAATATTTTGGCATTACAGATTGATGACGACTGGTACAAGGAAGAAAAAGACAATATCAGATAAGATACCACGATGATACCTAGATATAAGGGTTATACTTTAGACAGTGACGAATTATTAAGATATAATGGAAGAATTTATGTACCACCAAATGAAGAAATGAGAAATTTAATTTTGAATGAAGCTCATCGAGAAATGTATATGGCTCATCCAGCAGTCACGAAAATGAAGGTTGATCTTAAACCATTATTCTTTTGGAAGGAAATGAAGAATGATATAGTTAACTAAGTGGCAAAATGTTTTGAATATATGCAAGTGAAGGTTGCACATAGACATCCAACGAGATTATTACACCCACATGTGATTCCTAAATTGAAATGGGAAGTTATATTGATGGACTTTATTGTTGGATTTTCATTGACGATAAGGAGACACGATTATATCTTTGTAGTTGTCTACACTTTGATGAAGAGTGTGCATTTTATTCCAGTTCATATGACATATCAAGCACTTGACACAACTATAATTTTTGTTAATGAAATTGTGATATTGCATGGTGTACCGAGAAAGATAATATATGATCAAGGATCGGTATTTACTGGACCTTTTTGGACTACTTTCCAAGAGGATTTGGGCATGCAATTAAATTTTAGTACCATATATCACACTGAAACCGATGGAAAGATAGAAATAATGAATCAAATTTTAGAATATATGCTTTGAATTTATGTGATGGATCAACACAAATGATGGGAATAATTTTTACCATTGGTATAATTTGTGTACTACTACAGCTATCAGAGTCCGATAAATATGGAACCTTTTGAGTTTCTATATGGATGACTGTGTCAGACACCTTTGAGTTGGGATCGAATAGAGGATAGGATCCTGGTGGGACCAAAAGTGATTAAGGAAATGGAAGATTAGATGCAATCCAAAAGGAAAATGATTAAGGAAGCACAAGACTGACAAAAGAGTTATGCATATGTGCATTATATAGACCATAATTATGAGGTTGGTGATAACATTTTCTTGTGGGTGAAGCCGCATAAGAGTTCAATTAAGTTTGGAAAGGGTGCTAAAATATCTTCAAGGTTTGTGGGACCTTTCGAGGTTGTTGAAAAGAAAGGACATGTGGCTTACTGACTAACCTTACTTGATTCTTTGAGGCGTATGCACGATGTGTTTCATGTTTCAGTTTTACGTCGTTATGTTTCACATCTGTCACATGTTATTAACTTGATTTCATTGCAGGTATTGGATGAGGGTGTTTTCATAGCGAAGCCAATCCTCATACTTGACCATCACACTTGACATCTATGGCGTCGATTGGTCAATCGGGTCAAGGTCCAGTGGCATAGTTATAGTCCACATTCTTCCACTTGGTAGGACGCACATGATATGCATCATCAGTTTATATATATATATATATATATATATATATATATTATTAGTAGCTATATTTATTGTTTTCATTATTAGATAATACAAACTTTGGGACGAAGTTTAAAACAAGAGGGGGTGTATGTAACATCCATACTTTTACTAACCACATTTTCATAACACTGATTATTACTTGAGGACACTTGCGTGCAAGAGATCCGAATAAACATGGTACATTATGATTAGATGTTTTGGTTTATGAGTTTATGATATGATTGAGTATTGAAATTTCATATGTTATTATTATTGATCTATAGCATTGACATGTATTATGATGAGGTTTCCTTAGTGTGTAGTAAACCTCATTCTCCATGAGATATATAATGTTAATGACAACCCATCTATTTTGGTCATATCATTAGAACTCACCTTCTTGTGACAAATACCTATTTCTAATATATGAGAAACATGCATTTTGTAATGGTGTGTTTATTGAATTTATAAGTGAAATATAAATACTTATTATTTAATATGGTGCAAGGTTGTGTTTATTGAATGTAGAAGTATTGTACCTTGTATGGTGCACATTCACATATATACACTTATTATTTAAATATTACATCGAGAGGTGCATATTGCTCAAATTTGAAATGATAAAATATATGATCTATAATCATTATATAATTATTTAATTTGTGATTTTATTATATAATCATTGTATGTTGCTTTCTACATCTTAATATGAGAGATGTTTAAAGAATATTTTAATGTTTGAGTGAGGGAGATGTGCAATTTCTTTAATGTTTAATATGGAGTTGACATGTAACATTTAAAATAATATCAATAATAAAAAATTTATTTCAATATAGATCATAAATAAAATATTTTAATGTATACATTAAGTAAAATATTTCAATATAAACTCTATCTCTCTCTATATATAAAGTTGATATTCGAATATTTTCTTAAAGTAAATAATTGTTTAATTAAAGACACTTTGTACACTTAAGTATGAGGGAGATGTGTAATTTCTTCCATACTTAAAATATAAATATTAATAAAATATATATATTTCAATATCCACCACAAACAAAATAATTCAATATCCATCTTAAGTAAAATAATTCCATGATAGGTGTTTTATACAAGATATCTAATTCCTTCAATACTTAGTATGGAGTTGACCAGTAACATTTAAAAAATATTAATAACAAAATATTTCATATCATATCAACTTTATATATATATATATATATATATATATATATATATATATATATATATATATAACAATTTTAATTTTTTCTTAATGTTTTTTTAGCATAGAAATACAATTTAAACAAATTGAAGTAATCTCTTACCTTTTTAAAGTTTAATACCTTTTTAAAGTTTAATAGATGAATTGGTCTCAATGGACTTTAATCATCATCATTTCTATGCTCAAAAACATGGAGAAAAAAAGTTAAAATTGTTATATATATGCTTTTTGAGAAAAAATTAAAATTATTTTATATATATATATATATATATATATATATATAATTTTAACTTTTTCTAATACCTTTTGAACATTGAGAATTATAGTGTAGATTCATGAATCTTAATTTCCTATCTACTATGCTATGAGCGGGAAATGAAAATTTTGAGAAAAAACTTATACATATAAGGATTTAATCCCCTTAATGCATGATAAATTCAGAGTAAAAATGGATACTAAGTCATCAACTTACATGTGATATAAGATTACAAGGTCTACGGATACAATGCATGAAGCAAAATAAAAAATAAAAGGAGATCAATATGTATATAGTAAGATATTTGTACAGTGGTCATTCAACTTATGAAGTCACAAGTATTGTTTTATATATATAAGAAAAATTAATTAAATTTGTAAAAAGCTAAGTTAAAAGGGTTTGTTGAAATTATTTTTCTTCACAATTAGCAATTGAATTTAAATCTACATAGGAAATTGTTCTCTATAGTGGACAAAAAAACCTGACTTCTCTTTGCATTTTGGATTTTATATAGTCGTTTCTTCTTAGTACAAAGGTGTGAAGTGATATTCTATGTAGAATGTTGAAAGTTGTGGGTTGGCCTCCTTTGTAACGTCAAAATATTTTCCCTTTGTTAAGGCTATCCAAGCTAAATCGTTAATTTGAGATTTTCCTTAACTGGTGTTAAGGATTCTTTAAGTTTAGTGTCTGATATTTTTTATTTGCAGGGATAAGGAAGCCATAGTTTTTGTATTTTAGTATTGGTGTTAAGGATTCTTTAAGTTTAGTTTCTGATATTTTTTCTTTGCAGGGATAAGGAAGCCATAGTTTTTGTATTTTAGTATTAAAGATTAATTTTGTATGGGTCAAGGTGATAGAGCAATATGGTATGATTTACAAATGAAATGGAAAATGAAAAGGCATATAGTCATTATGGACATAATTGGATTTTTTATGAAGCCATGGTTGTCAAGTTTCAACCCAAGTTTAGAACCACTATCAAAGATCATAATTTTCATAAGAATGAATATCCAACCTCCCTCTTGAACAATAGAGATCTAGGTCTTTTTTGGCCATTGATAATGCCTAGGGTAGGTTTATCAACCTAGGTCCAAAGACAAAAGTGATGTTGCATTTTATGTTGATTTTAGTAAAGGGATTTCTAATAAAATTGTGTTGGAATGAAAGACTGATTGCATGATACAACCAATGGAAAATGAGAAAAATTCTTTGTAGTGTATGTTTTGTTTCTAGCACGGACATGTGTTAGATTTTGCTTGAAGGAAAAGTTTCATCGAGATAAAAAGTGGAAGAATAACAAATCCTCATGATGGAATGACCTAATATGAAATTTCGATTAGGTGGCATTGGAAATGGCTCCAGAGGCACCTAAGACAGTAACTCTTGTCAATGACTTTGCAACATCCTATAAGAGGAGTGATATAGATATTCATACAGTTATGAATCAAGGGGTAGCTCCTCTATCACTAATCTCATCTATTCATTGCTCCTTTAAAAAGAGGAAGTGGAGGCATGATTGGGATAACTTAGACCATGAAAGGGAATTGGTCCCTTTCACCCCATCATATTATACACATAAATTAGCATGATTAGAATCTCCATCAATCTCTAATGAGTTTATGAGTTGGACCCAAAAAAGGAAGAAAAAAGGGAGAAATGGAATAACATTAGTACATGTGATTTGTAGCTAGCGTTTTAAGAGTAAGGATATCCCTCTATGAATATTGTAAAGAATACAAGTAAACATGTGTCCTTTGATAGAAAAAAATCATAGTTGGACATTTAGACATAGATATAGAGTTAAAATTGAATATATAACATTAGATACATGATCTGGATTTATGAGTGGGACAAAATAAATAACAAACTGAATACAAAAAAACAGAGATATGGAGAACAAAAATAGATATCTAGTAAACCATAACTTCTATTGAATAAATAAAATAGCATGAAACTGTAAAACTGCAGAATTGAAAACAACTTGCTCGAATGGTGATAGCTATCTCTGAGAAGAGATGTGGCTGCTACGCGCATCTATTTAAGAAGAATGATTACAATGAGGCTCTAGAGGCATGTTGGCCCTTGACCAAGTTTTGGGAGATCCTTGGTCAAGTTTGACCTATTTGGGGACTTTGACAGCTTGTCGAAGACAGAGTGCAAGACTAAGCAGAGATCGCGGGATCTTGCCCCCTTTTTGGGTCATTTTTGGGATTTGAGAATATGCAACGGGAATGGGATATCGACCCATGGGTTTACCCATGTTTAGGTCTATTTTGTAAAGTATAAATAGATGTCCAGGCAATGTAAGGAGTGGGGAATAGGCATCTATGTGATGTAAGGTCGATAAGCTAAGTGCTAAGTGAAAGTGCTATGTGCATATTGTGAGAAATTGCAGAGCTAAGTGCAAGTGGTTGTGGCAGACTTTGGAAGGCTTTGTGTTGTAACACAAGGAAGAATGATCTTGTGGGCTGTGCAGATCTTCTGTCCTATGCGGAGTAGGGGTTTTGTGGCTCTGTGCATGTAGATGACTGATTGAAGATAATAAAGAAGAAGAGTTGGTGGATGTAGCCCCAGGGTGGGGGTGAACCACGTAAATACTATGTTATTCTGCGTTGTGCGATGCTTTGATGTATTTATGTGTTATTTGTTGAGTGCTTGATATAGATATATAGATAGATTTTCTTATGCTTTGTGTTTATGATGAATCTGGACGTTAGATCTGATATAAGTGAATGTGATTAGTGCTTGAATCTGATAGATCTAATCCAGTTCTTTATGCTAAGTGCTTAAATACATTAGATCAGGGTGAATGTTGTGATGCCCTATTTTCTTTGTGGAGTAGATATTGGTTAAATAATAACAAACTGACAGTGCTAAGTTCTCTATTAAGTATTATAATCACAGATCTATGTCCCAGCTAAGGTTGCAGACACCTGAGTCCTGCAACCACCCCTGCCTCTACCTCGGGTGAGACTTCATCTGCTTCGCAGGTGTTGTCGAAAGGGCCGATAGTTAGGGTTTTTTTGGTGCATTGTTGTAGAGTTGAACCATGGGTCTGCCCCTGTGCCAACAAATGGTTCCATAGCCAGGACCTGAAACTATGATTGTTGGGAACTGAGGAAAAAGAAGCTCTGTGCAAAGATCTGACCTGACATTGTGGAAGCTATGTGCATAGATATGTTTCTCTAGTGCACAGTACTCTACTTAGTCTGAAAACTCTGTGCTCTGAGAAAGGTAAAAGTGAGACTTTTTTAATTAAAGAGGTAAGATCTGAAATCTCGGTGCTCTGATAAAGGTAAGAATAGTGGAAAGTTCTACATCTTAAAGCTTTGTGCTCTATAGAAGTAAGATATGTAGAAATTTTTGTTTCGACAATATGTATCTAGGTATGTTTGATAGATTCTATCCTAACTTGAAAACTAGGGTATTAATAGATGAAAGAATATTTGATATGAGTAGATCTAATAAGAATAGTGAAAAATATGTTATCCCTATGCATAGAAAGAATGTTTGGATTAATGAGTGTATGCGGGACCCTAGAAAGAAATGCTTGTAGGTTAGCTACCATGATCCTAGCGCGCAGTACAGGAAAGGTTGGGGATCATTTAAAAGAAAGAGAGGATTGGCCCTTTGTTACAGTTGCAGAATACTGGGACATCTTGCTAAGGAATGCCCTGGAAGAAGACCTAGTTGTATTTTTTGCAAATCTATGAACCATGAAGTATTGGATTGCCCTAGAATGATCGCTAAGCTTGAAGAAATGAACATGAGACAAGAAAAGCCTAAGGTAGATCCAGAAACTAAGATTATGGAAGAACCCTAGAAAGAATTAGAAAAATTATTGCTACATATAAAAGAAACCCTAAATGACCACCAACATGTCAGATTATCATAGATCTTCAAAGAAAAGGGATGCCTTGAAGCGAGAATAGGAGACTTCGACATTGATTGTGTTCTAGATGAGGAAACAAAGGTGAATATCATGACAGAGAGAACTTGAGAAGCTCTAGGGAGGCCTACTATGATTCCTTCATTAGGAGGGATAGGACTATTCAAGGGAAAGCTGATAAACTTATGTGGAAATCTCACCCGGATACCTATGACTGTYAATAGCGCTTCGACGGAAGAAGATTTTGAGATCATTAAATTTATTGAGGAGAACGCACCATTTACCATGCTACTAGGAAAACCTTGGATTGAAAGAGATCAAGCCAGAAGGAAAGAAGAAGAAGAAKCTTTAGAGMATAAGAAGMAAGAGTTAAAAGAATTCATGACTAGAAGGATCGCACACTTGATTGAAAAATAGAAGAACATATCAAAGCTATTTAACATCAGAGACCCGGATGTCAAAGTTGCAAGAACACTAGAAGACCCATAGAATATTGAAGTACCTATTCCAGATAAAGAAGAAGGATCASCCTCKAAACTTAGGAAAGAATCTCAACAACGCRAAGTAACTATRACAAAAGAAGATATGGATCGGAATGGAAAAAGGCATGTTGAGACGAAGCTCACTGGGAAGAAGGCTAGAAAGCTAAGTAAGAAGAGAKCCAAGATCAAAAAGTTGTTGAAGGTTCTAGAAGGAACCTCGCCGAAGKAAAATTTGCAAAATGGGAGCTTCRTCAARWTATCARAACAACGTCACATGGCACTTCSCCATGGCGAAGCAACATAGCCATTGGGGAGATTATAACCATTAGACCAATTCTCTAAACGAGTAGAAAGACATTTATGGACATACAACTCACCATCCTACCATTGGGACTGTGCCATAACAGACATAACATAGTTAATGAAGGATTCAGACCCGTTGAAAGCGACCCGTTGTTGAGTTACCTACTAATCCCATCACACCATGCACCAAGAACACTTTTTCCAATCGTAAATTTGAGCTTGCAGACTTGTTGATTTTACACAGTGGTCATTGCACTATTTCCTTCTATCCTATTGCAGTGTTTAAGTTACCCTCCAAACCCGAGATTGTTAACCCCGAGTGTGTATGTCGAACGAGTTGAGCGTTGCAGAGAGAGTTGTTGAAGAAGTTCTGATCGACCTAATGAATGAAAGAGTCATGTTGATGTCTACAGGTGTACAAGCATAGTCGACGAGAGGGCTGCCAACCTCTCCTTCCACTACTCACAAAGTCAGACCATACCGGCCAGCAGATGAAAAGAGAACCAAGAACGGGGATGATCTAGTGAATGCCAAATTGATCTCGAGTATATTACTTGCCTATATTCCACCTCTGAGCAGCACAGTAAATCGAGACAGTGTGCCCAGAGATTTCGAATACACCTTGGTTACGGCGTACCTCCCAAAGGGGATACGTGTAGTTCGAGCAGACCAAGATAAGATTGCAGAGTTGAAGTTTAACGACTTCAACCTTGGAGATCGCAAAGTCTATAACATGCTCGCCCCACATAGGTACCTGACCAGAAATAAGGGGAAAAATTCAAAGATAATGCCCCAGTCATGGACTATGAGCCTCGCGCAGACCTCCCTGCTGAATGTCATGAAGATTCCTCACTTCGGATGACACCAGGAAGTGAATGCATCTGTTAAGCTACTATTTTCTTGTTACCATGGCGGTTATTTGTGGCTAAACCATCGTATAACGATTGATCCGACATTGATCAATTGGATCACGGGCTTGAGTATGCCAGGACCCGAACCACAAGATTTTTACCCCAGAAAAGCCATGGATCGCGCTCTAGCACAGAGGATCAAGGAAACTTATGGCGATGTCAAGAAGGGAACGCGAGGCTACAATGTATCTTCTATATAGAGTGACGCAGTGCACCTAGCCTGTCAATTGATTGCAGGGAAGTTAGTATGAAATAACCGACCTACACAAGTCACCAGTTTTGTAGTCGACCTCGCAGGGAAGTGCGCGGAAGGCCTTCAGATGAACTGGGTGAAGTACCTGATGAAATAGTTGGAACTCGACTATAGAGAAGCACAAGATCAAGGATATGAATTTCATTTTAGTTGGCTCTTGATCCTTATAGATTTTATTTCCTGGGAGATGCTGGAAGGTACGACCTTCCCGGACATCGAGCCTTTTGAACCACTCACCATGAAGTTCAATACACTGTGGTACTCAAGCAACATGAATAAACAGTGGTAGTCAAATGTTGTTTTCCATACCTACTACAATCATCTGAATATAACCATACAGTCAGAGCCTCGCATGACCCCAAACACTCTACACTAGTTCCGGACTTTGATGAAGTTCAACACAGAACTGCATTTTATTTACATCACAACATGCATCGACGAACACAAGAAACAGCTTCAGTCCTACTATAAGCTGACGGAGGAGGACTTGGAGGAGATCACAAAGGACTAGTTAGCGGACCTCCTTATTCCAGAAGACCCTGCGGAGATATCCGACATCGACAGCCTAGAAATTGCACAGGATACACCAGGACCTAGCAGAACAAAGAAGACTGTAGAGGTCTAAGAGATAGACAATGCATCTATGAAGACTGCTTCCATATCACCAGATAAAGGAGGTGATGGCAAAGATTTGAATAAAAAATAAGTCAAACAGAAGCAAGGAGATGAGGTTGATGCCCTGAAGAAGAGGAAAGGTTCCCCTCCGAAGCCTTCCTCCCGAAAGAAATCGAAGGCCACCATGACCAAGATGAAGACCATTCTCACCTCTGATGACTTTGACTTCCTCATAGCAGCCCTGCAAGATGCTTCACTAGAAATAGCAGAGAAACAAGAAGCAAAGCAAGAAGAGATGTACCATCGAATTGAGATTGAAATCTGAGGGGAACAACAGGTCCTACAGTCTAATTGTGCAGTCTCCACTACGTTGGGAGAGCCAGAATTGGGAGATGAGCCAACTCAACTCCACCGCCTAGCTGATACAGTCGAAGCTCACCTTCGATGAGCACGGGAAGAAATAGAGCAAGCCACCCAGGCTTTGACCTAAGTATAAGGACTACTCGTAGAGCAATTCAGTGTTGCAAAAAAGGAAAAACTTTCTCTCCAAGTGAAGTTTGATGAAGAAAAAGAACAACTACAGTAAGAAAAGGAGCAGTTGCTTGCAGAGCAACTTGAAGTAAAAGAAGCGATCAAGAGATAACTTCACTCTGTGACAGTCTTAGAAATCAAGGCAGAAGATCAAGTTTCACAGCACAGAATCCATTCAATAGCTACAACAACGCATAGCATATTTGGAGCTACGCACTATACCTGAGACCCCACAAGATGTAAGAGACCAAAGAGAAGAAACCACCTAGAGCACAGTTGAAAGGCTAAAGGTTATTACCCTGGAATGTAAGAAACTTACCGATCGCAGTGCCCAGACCTATGAACAACTCACAGAGAACCCAAAATTGAAGGCACTTGAGTCGCAGCTCCAAGAGGCGAAGTATTAAGGC
>JASDQU010736640.1:74344-91058 GCA_032191745.1 Picea mariana | reverse complement strand
TAAGCATGCCATGTGTCATCTTGTTTTATGATTTTCACAGACCTTTTGGGCCAATTATAACTTGACATGTGTCACCCATAGATTGGGACACATGTCATCTCTATATTTTTTGACACATTCCACCCGTTGGTGCGTGATTGCCGATGAGACTCCGTAAGTTCAGAGATACGAAATTCGGGGAAAATGTTGTGTTGAGTTGTGAAATCCTTTGAATCCTAGAGTCTCGAAGCTCCTATCGACTATTGATCTCAGCCATGAGCATGGACTGTTGATTCTTGAAACCTTCATAATTTTTCCAGTTCGACGTTCAAAGGAATTGAAGTGTTGTGTTGTAAGATCCTCCAAAGCCCAGAGTACCGAAGTCCCGCGACATTGAAGTGGCGTGGCATCATGATGTCACCTGGGGTGATGTGGACCTACTTATGTGTGCCACATGTCAACTTGACACGTGCCTCTTACAGACCTTATGTGCCAATTGGAACTCGACATGTCTCACCCACATATTGGGCCACGTGTCATCTCTATACTTTCAACACGTAGCACCTCCCTAGTGTGAGATTACCGATGAGACTCTGGAAGTATAGATATTTTACATTYGGGGATATGTGTGTATGTTGTTGCAAGATCTTCCAAAGCTCCGGAGTCAGGGAGCATCAAAGTAGTTCGCACGTTCGACGTTCGGGGAACTTTGTGTGTTGTGTGGTCCAAATTTTCGAAGCCTAAGGCAGCGGAGTGCCACATTAATGAAACTCCACAACACTAGCCCATAAATTTGGAAGTTCATATTTTGGGAGAAATAAGATGTAAAGGTATAAGAACCTCAGAAGCCTGAAGCTTCGAAGCACTGGAGCCCCGAAGTTCTAAAGAAGTACCCTCCGGGAGTTTGCTAGTTTGGCATTCAGATAAAGTAAAGTGTGATGCTATGAAAACCTCTGAAGCTCGAATTTATGAAGCTTCAAAGACCTAGAGCTATGAAAACACCATGGGGCTAAGATATTTTTCATAGGCTATGGTCACATGAGACTAGGGGATGAAGAAAAATGGCTAGTGCCAAAAAATTGTTTTAAAGACAAAAAGGGGCTTGGAGAAGGAGTCTGTGGGGTACCGATTGGTACAAACTTGCACCTAAAGAAGTAAATAAGGCTTGTAAACCTGAAGAGAGGATCCAAGGGCCAATTCGGCTCTGAGCAAGAAGGAGAACTATTCAGGGATTATCTTCCAGGAAGCACAATTTTTTATATATCCATAACTTTCTTCTCAAGACTCAGAATTGAGCAAGGGAGTAGTCATTAGAAATATCTTGGACAATAGAACTTAAATGTTCACCTATAAAATTGAGTTGAACAGTCAATTTCTCAGAAAATTATAAGAAATAAATCTGATATATTATTGAACCAGGATGGTTCATATTTTCATGAAATTATTGAGACAAATAGCTTGACAAAGTTCTGTTGGTTGTACATTTTGCAGAGTTAACAAAAACTAGAGAAGACCATAATCAACACAGAGTGAAGAGAAATGGAATATATACAGGGGACTTACATCTAGGAAGATGAGATCAGAGGGATGGATGTCCATATGGGTATTGAAGGAACAAATTCCAGTGGACATTGAGATGGAAAGGATTAAAATATGAATATGGTTGAGACAATTAAAAAGTTGCAGAAAGATGTCCAAAGTCATAAAGATGATAATGAAAGACTTATCAAAGACAAGGAGTAGCAGGAAGACTTCAACATGAAGTTAATGCAGAGCCTCGACAAAATATAAAATAAATTGGATAAGGAGAACGGTTCAAGAAAATCAGGAAGTCATAGGTCTCCTAAGGAGAAAGGAAGATCAAGGAGTGTTACCAGACATCGCCATCACTCCCTAAGGCATTTCAATAAGAGAGAACATAGTAGCTCCAGTTCATCCCCTATCAGGAAGCATAAGAATAGGTCTAGGGTGGGTGAAATGCGAGGAGAAATGAACAAAATCAAACCTACATTTGATGGTGAGCACAAGAAGGATGAAGATGCAGAGACATGGTTGCTAGGCATGAGAAAATATTTCCAGTTGCATAATTATTCTTCACATGCAGATGGAATAATTTCTATCTATAAGTTCAAGGGAAAGGAATCCATGTGGTGGGATCATCTTGTGCAGGTGCAACATATTAAAGAGAAAATTGTTACTTGGAAGGAATTCAAGAATTATTTTGAAAAGAAGTACTTGACTAAGAGATATTATGACAAGAAAATGAAGGATTTATTTGAAATCAAGCTTGGGAGTATGACCATTGATGAATATGAAATAAGGTTTTTGGAACTATTGAAGTATGTATCCTTCATTAAGGATGAGACAGTTAAGATTCAGAGGTATTTGAATGGGCTTCCATCTTTCATCAGTGACAAGATACAATATGATGATCCAAAAACTTTGGAGGAGACCATAAGACAAGCTAAATGCCTATATGACTAGCATAAAGGAAAGCCAAATTTCCAAAAATCTTGGGAAGACAAGAAGAAGTTCAATATGGAACAGAGGAAGAAGGGGAATTAGCCACCATTCTTCATAAATAGTCCTTAGGGACAACCAACTTCTAGAGAGCCTAGAATGATTGAGATAGGTGGGAAAAGGCCAAGGAAACCACATATTCAATGTTGGGGTTGTAAAGGAGACCATAAGTATATATATTGTCCTCACAAAAGTGAAAAAGTGAGAGTTATTCACAATGTACAACAAGTTGAAACAATAGAGGACATGGGCAGAAATGTACCCAGGATCTATGCAGCCCTAGACAACAAGCAAGATGAATTTCAATCACACATGATTGAAGTGGAAGGTATGATCAACAACCAAACTATTGTAATTTTAATTTATTGAGGAGATATTCATAGTTATATAGATCCTAAGATGGTGGAAAGATTTCATTTGACAAGAAGCAAGAATGGAAAATCTTGGTGGGTGTAGTTGGCTACCGGAGCCAAAAGAAAAGTTAATGAGATGGTTAAGTCATGTCTAGTGGGCATGAATGGGATGAGAACCAAGGTAGATTTGAACATATTTCCTTTAGGTTCCAATGACTATCTAATTGGTATGGATTGGTTGGACCAACACTATGCTATCTTAGACTATTATAAAAAAACATTTACTTGCTGGGATGAGGAAGGGAACCTAAGAACAATGCAGGGAGTTCCCAGGGCAGTTGTTGTCAGAGAAATTTTATCATTACAACTGAAGAAATGTTATAGGAAAGGGTGTTAATTATTTTCATCTCATATGGAAGAGACACCTAAGGATAAGGTGTCAAAAATTGAAGATTATGCAATCCTAAAGGATTTTGAGGATGTATTTAAAGAAATATCAGGATTACCTCCTAAAAGAGATATTGATTTCTCTATAAATATTATGCATGGAGCAACTCGAGTATCCAAGACCCCTTACAGGATGAGTACCCTAGAATTAAAGGAGTTGTAGATGCAACTTGAAGATATTCTGAAGAAGGGGTGTATATGCCCAAGTGTGTCACCTTGGGGTGCTCCAGTATTATTTGTGAAGAAGAAGGATGGGACATTGAGACAATGTATTGACTTCAGGCAGTTGAACAAAGTAACTATAAAGAATAATTATCCTTTTCCAAGGATAGATGACCTCTTTGATCAGTTGAATAATGAAAAAATATTCTCCAAGATTGATCCAAGGTCAGGTTATCATTAGGTAAGAATTAAATATGAAGACATCAACAAGACTACTTTCAGAAAAAGGTATGGTCATTATGAGTTCACAGTGGTGCCATTTGGATTATCAAATGCACCAGGTGTAATGAATGGTGTTTTCAAAGAGTAATTAGATAAGTTTTTCATTGTCTTTTTGGATGACATTGTTATATATTCCAAGTCAGAAGAAGAACATGAGTATCACTTGAAGATGGTATTAAAAGTATTAAGGGAGAATCTATTGTATGCCGAATTGAGAAAGTGCTCATTTTATCATAACCAAATTTATTGTTTGGGGCATATCACAACGAAGGAAGGGATAGTAGTGGATCCTGAAATATTGAGGCCATTAGAGAATGGTCAACACCTAAGAATGTGACATAAGTCAGATCCTTCATGGGCATTGCAGGCTACTACAAAAGATTTTTTGCAGGATTCTCAAAAATTTCACACCCGATCAATTCCTTACAAAAGAAAGGAGTGAAGTTTCAGTGGACAGTAGATTGTGAAAAGAGATTCCAACACTTGAAAAAATTATTAACCAGTGCTCCAATTCTAAGGATTTCTAATCCAAATGAATATTTCATGGTATGCACAGATGCATGCAAAGAAGGAATTGGTGGAGTACTCAGTCAAAATGGGTATGTTGTATGTTATGAATCAAGGAAGCTGAAGGAGAATGAAAGACATTATGCTACTCATGATTTGGAGTTGGCAGCCATAGTGCATGCCTTGAATAATGGAGACACTACCTCATGGGGAAAGAGTTTGAGCTGAGGACAGACCATAATGGTCTGAAATATTTATTTGATTATCCAACTCTAAATGCTAGGCAAAGTAGATGGTTGGAATTTCTCAGTGAATATGACTTTGATATAAAGCATATAAAAGGGAAAGAGAACAAGGTGTTTGATGCACTTAGCAGAGGAGTGCACGAGTTTCATGCTACAACCATTAGCATGTGCCAATCTAATTTGAAAGACAAAATCTTGGAGGCTGTAAAATCAGATTTGCAATACAAGGAATTAGTGGCAAAATTGCAGCAAGGTATTTGGCAGCAGAAAATTGAGGACTACAAGCTGGGAATTGACGAAGTTATCATGTACATAAACATAATTTATATACCCAATTCTCAAGAATTGAAAAATATGGTATTGAGGGAAATGCATAACGTACCTTATGTTGGACACCTAGGGTATCATAAAACTATTGCAGCTGTCAAGAGACGATATTATTGGCCAAGCATGATGAAAGAAATTGTTCAGTACATTGCCAAATGTTTGGAGTGCCAAAAGGTCAAGGTTGAGCATAGACAACTAGCTAGGTTGTTGCAGCCATTACCGATCCCTGAGTGGAAATGTGAAGTGGTAACAATGGATTTTATCACCAAGCTACCAAGAATAAGCAAACAACATGATTATATCATGGTAGTGGTGGAGAAGCTTACCAAAGCTTCCCATTTCATTCCATTGAAGCTCACTCACAAGGTAACTAACATTGTTGATATTTATATGAGAGAAATTTCTCGATTGCATGGTATACTCAAGACAATTGTGTATGCCAAAGATCCAAAATTCACATTGAATTTATGGAAAGGATTCTTTAAAGGATTTGGAACAAATTTGAATTTTAGCACATCTTATCATCTAGAATCTAAAGGGAAAACATAAAGGGTGAATCAAGTGATTGAGGATATGTTGAGGATGTATTTGATGGATAAACCATCAAAATGGGAATACTATCTACACTTGGTAGATTTTTCTTACAACAATGGGTGCCAAGCATCTCTGAAGATGAGCCAATTTGAGGCACTTTATGGTAGAAAGTGAAACACACCTATAAGCTAGGAAAACCCAAAAGATAGAGCAGTGGTTGGGCCAGATTTTCTTAGGGAAATGGAAGAGAAGATGAAAAAAATAAAACAAAATTTAAAGGTTTCTCAAGATAGGAAGAAAATCTATGCTTATAAGGGCAGAACCCACAAAGAATTTAAAGTGGGTGATCATGTATTCTTGAAAGTGAAGGCCAACAAAAGTTCCCTGAAGTTGGGAAATTGTTCAAAGTTGGAAGCTCGTTATTGTGGTCCATTTGAAATCCTAGAGAGGATTAGGCTTGTAGCATATATGCTTGCATTACCTGCATCAATGTCTATTCATAATGTATTCCATGTATCATTGCTCAAAAAGTATGTACCTGATGCTAATGATGTTATTGATTGGAATGTGATTCAGGTGGAACAAGAAAGCACTTTTCAAGTGCATCCAGTGTGCATACTGGATCAGAAGATCAAGAAGCTCCAGAATTGAGCCATAGAGCTAGTAAAGGTCCAATGGAACTGATATGGTCCTGAGGATGAAACTTGGGAGCACAAAGATGCTATGCGGGAAGAATACCCACATCTTTTTGAAGGCTTTTGAAAATTTTGATGATAAATGTATATATTTATGGCACTAAGGACAATACAAAAATAAGGGGAGGGGATTTTAATACTCCAATACTGAGCCCCAGTTGAATTGTAAATATGTTTTATAGGCTGGTGATCCAAGTGATTATAAGCTAGGAGGCTTATGTGATGATTACCCCAGAGAGCCTAGATGTTAAAGGCTAGTGAGCCTAATTTTTTATATGTAAACACTCATTTCATTAATATAATACATCATTGTGTGTAGACTGACCATGATAAAAGAGTATGGGGGACTAAACTCCACTAGGAAGGGAAAGGGAGGAGATAAGAGCCTAGAAAAAGGGGCTAAGCTAGAGGGATTAACTCTAAGGGAATAGTATATTATTATTCCAAAAGGCTAAGGAAAGGATAAATATCATATTATCCTAAGTTATTATGGGATGTGGAATGATTTACAAGTGGAGAGGAACAGATTCCTAGAGGGTTATGTGTCAATTAGGGCACATGCAAATATATGTGGAGAAATTAGTCTGTTTTTCCATCTTTCCCCATTCATGAGCACACTCACTCGGCCATTCACAGGACCCACCATTCTTACGATCAGTTGACCTCTACATGATTCACGCACCTCTGGAACCTGCACACACCTTTGAGCTACCCATACTTTCATGTTATCAGTGGTAACCTGTATCCCTCCTGGAAGACACAACACACCTGTAATGACCTGAGTCGATGTTGTACCTTTATTTTTTGAGCAGCACCTATTCCATACAAATTTTCTGTTGTTGCCTCTACCTGAACCTATACCTGGTTGACTAGAGAGATGGATTGAAGAAGCAGGTTGTCATGCCCATGGGATTGAACAGGCATGTTGTCAGGCCTATGAGAAACTCTCTCCAGGTGAGAGAATTTATGGGAATTGATTTCCTGAGGGAGCCCAACTGTAGCTATAGTGCTTTGAGAATTAATGTCTAGCCTGTTGTTGAAGCCCTGGAAAGGAAGTGCGACAACCGAAGGATTGTTGAGCAAAGAAGGGGCACACTTACTGGGGTGGTACAGACATGTGGGGAATGAGAGGTTGTAGGTTGTTATCCTGAGTTGGCTCCTGGAACAAGATCCTTTATGTTGTATGATTTGTCTCAGTCTAGCCTAGGAATCCATTTACCCAGGTGGATTTTAGTCCCATCTTGGAGTTGACCCACTGCTGAGAGTGATGAGAAACATGGTCTAGGGATGGGAGGATCATGGAAGGTTTGCACGCAGTTGGTGGTATTCTATAAAAATATAAGTATCAATTATGTATTTAATTGCATGCTGCATATTTATACATGTCTTTATATTTATGAGTATTTCTTGTGCATGTTGTATGTATAGGCTTACTGTTAATTCCACATGTCTATGTATTAGCAGAATTTAATTGTCTGTTTAAGTTTTATATGTATGAATTTCCACAAGAGTTTAAGTGTGGCATATCCCAACAACTATAAGGTTGGGTGTGTTACATATGTACCAATCAACAAACAAGTAAGTATAAATTAAACAGATAATCTAGGGATTATCCATTACCTACTTCGAAGGAAAAAAATTGAGGAGAACAACACAGGTAAGGTCAATGTCCAATTAACATTAGATAAGAACGAGGTTGTTATAGAACCACATATTGATATTAGAGTGATGAAAAGGGGATATTTCGAAACAAAGTTGGAGTTCATGAATACAATAGAGCATGATTTCATAGATGAGGATGTTCATGTTTGATAAACAAGGTATTTCCACACAAGTTGAACACATTAAGACAACCACTCACACAAATAGATCAAATATCAACACACCAATTCATTATGTGGTTAAAACTCTCAGAGAGGGAAAGAGTCCATGACCCCAGCCAATGAAGCCACTAAAGGAAATATATTAATGAATTAAAAGAAATATAATTTACATATTATTTTCTCATAACCAATAATTATTGAATGACCCTCCATGCTCTTTAAATATATATCATGGACCAATTGAGTATTAATCCACAAATCAATATAGCCATTAGGATCAAGGAGAAGATGAACTATCAAAATAATTTTTGTCTAGAACAAAATCATGACTATCAGATAATTACAATGCATACTAAAGAAACACACTTTACCTAAAGACACATGAGACCAAGTTGATATTAACTAAATCCTAAGTGTATAAATATCCTAACATCCTCCCTTAAGAAAAACTTAGGATATGATTGAATGATCTCCAAACATGACACAATAGGAGAAGGAAAGAGGAATTCGATCATATCCCCCCTTAACAAGAACTTCCTGAACTCCTAAGATAGATCGAAGTTTGGAAAAATTCACTTTTGTAAGAGAATTTGCGAAAATGTTTGTAACTTAATCATTTGTAGGGAAACATAGCACTTTGATAATGTAATCATGAATACTATTTCCAATGAAGTGCATGTTATCTCATTGTGTTTGTTACATTAATGTTGAAATGGAACTTTGAAACCTCAACAAATCTATGATTATTTCACTAGAGTGTGGTCGGATGCCACTATTGGAATCCAAACTATTAAAGGATCTATCGAAGCCACAAGGATTCTTGACTTGAACTAATTATGGATTGATAATATGATTTTACTCGAGAAAGAGAAAGGGCACATTGTTTCTTACAAATCCAAGTGATAGGTTTGGAACTAATACTGAAAAACATAAATTGCAGTAGACTTCTAATCATCAAGGTCACTAACCCAATTGGAATCAATGAAACCAATCAATAAAAGAGTCCCTTTGAACTATAATGTATCCCAAACTTAGTTGTTCCTTGGATATATCAAAGTATCATTTTTATTTCTTTTCAATGGCTCTCATGGAGTGTTTACATATATCAAACAAAAATACAAACAACAAAGGAAATATCAGGACGGGTATGAGTTAGATACAAAAGGCTACAAACTAACATATGATACAAAGTGGCATCTACATTGGGTGTAGTATAGGTGGAAAACGTTTTTTCTCAAGATTGGAAAGGAGATAGAGTTGGTTTCCAATCTTCCATATGAAAGTGATGAAGAAGGTCACATGATACTTAGACTAGGAAAGATAAATTCCTTTCTTATTTTGTATGACTTGGAGGCCAAGAAAATAATGAAAATGCTCTAAGTCCAGTATTTCAAAATTCTTCTTAAGGTTGGATTTCACATGGGTTAAAATCTTAGGGTCACTACTAGTGAGTATAAGTTCACTGACATAAAGAACACATATTATGAGATGGTGGCCTATTTTATTTGTATGACACCTTAAAAAGGAAATTTAAAGAAGAAATCTATCCATTTTAGCATACCAACCCTAAGGAGCTTGCTTAATTCCATAAAGAGATTTCTTAAGGTGGAAAACAAGGCTAGAGTCATTATGAATATAGATAGGATGTTTTTCCATGTAAATGTTTTCTTACAAATCCCCATGCAAGAAGGAATATTTAACATCCACTTGATGGAACTCCCATTTTTATGAAGCAACAAGAGATAAAACAAGGAGGATGGAATTCATTTTGGCTTTGGGGGAAAAGGTTTCATTATAGTTAATCCCTTATACTTAAGAAAATCCTTTGGCAACTAATAGAGCCTTATGTATTTCAACACTTCCATTTGATGCATGCTTGGTTCTATACACCCATTTATATCTGACACATTTTCTTCTTTTTAGAAGAGGTACAAGATACTAAGTATCATTTGCCATTAAGGGGTGATATTCTTCATTCATTGTTGTGTCCCAATCTAGATGCCCATAAGCTTCTTGAAATTTTTTTGGATCATAAGTCTCTGAAACTTGAACCAAAATAGAGGAGGCTCACTATAACTATGAATGTGTATGATGTTGATCTGACGGATCAATGCCAAGATCTCCAACCACTTCTCATGTTATACAAACCTATCTAGGAAGTTGTTTTGTTGGTGTAGGTTCATGTTCAATTGACCTAATTGGAGAAAAGTGAGCAAGTGGAGGTGGATTTTCATCCTCACTGCCATCATTTAAACAAGGAACTAGAATAGGAGAAATAGAAAAAGAAATAGGAATAGAATCTGGAAAAATTGTCAAAGATGGATCACAAGACAAAGATGACAAAACTACCGAATTATGCTCATAGGCTAAGAGAACTTCATCAAAATTAACATTTCTCCTAATGATAATTTCATTGGAATGAGATTGAAGAAGTCTATATCTTTTTACATCTTTAAAATAACCAACCAAAATTAACTTCTTACTCTTAGGTTGTAATGATTTCATTTTCTTATAAGGAATGTGAGTCTATGCTTTAGTACCAAACACACAAAAGTGGCTTACATCTAGCTTAATTTTACTCCATGAATTTTTTGGAGTTATATATTTTTAAACCTATGGGAGTGCGATTAACTATGCAATTTTCACCCCTCGGATGGGATGCCAGTGGAGTACACGTGTCAAGAGGCATAGCCAGAAGAGTTCCTCCATGGCACCAGTCATGTGACGACCATGTGCCACTCCCTCCCACCCGCTCCATTCCATTAAGTTCATCTCATTCAAAGCAGGGCGTCATTACTCTCAGTGCACCCTACTCTGTCTTCTCTTCCTCTCAAAGGACTCTCACCTTCCCTCGGCCTCTACCCTGCGCATGCGATTATTTATGGAACTTCACCAGCTCCCTGGCCTATTTGAACGACTCTAGCATCTCCGAATGGCTCATTCCTTACTTTATTTCTTCTCAGCACTCGACCTCCTACCCAACTTCTCCCTTCTCTGTTGTTTTGTTTTCCTGGTCCATTCCTGGCTCACTCTCGATCCCTTTACTTCTCGAAGATGCCTCGGCTCTGAGGAAAGTCTAAACGAGGGTTGAATTGGCACCCAAACCAACCCCTCTTGGTCCTCTATCCCCCACCTACGCCATCCCTCTGATCCTCCTCCCCGTCGGCCACCTCATCATCCTCCCTAGTGCAGTCGAACCAATTCCCTCCTCTTCTCCCACCCCTCTCTACATCTCTGGATAATAAGATGGAGGGGTTGGACTGCTCTGCGACCTCGTTGGATTATAACCCGGGACCTCCAGGCAATTCGGCCTCTACCTTGCTCCCAAGCCCTTTGGTTCCACCCAACTCCCCAGCCTCACAGTCTCTAATGGCAAGTCAAAACTCACGCCATCCACACCACTCTCGAGCCGACTCCAACACAGACCTAGATTGCGAATGGAAATCAAGTCTCACTCTACTACAAGCCCTAGTTTTTTACCTACAGAGGGATATGGATGACCTCTGCTTATGACTGGAGATCCTGGATGGAAAAGGCTCTCCTCTCCTACGATTTCTCTCTGCAATGTAGGGTGATCCCCACTTCCCAACAGAGGCAGCCCAAGCAGCAACAACACACGCAGCGGAAAATCCGACACCAATGTTGGACCTTAGGTATATTTGGTCCACACCAAGCCATACTACAATGACCAACGGATTCCATCCTGGCCGATTGACATACAGAAGGAAGAAGTCTAGGAGTAGGATGACTAGAAGGAGAGGAATGTGTCACCACAGCCAGAGGACTCCATGGAACTAGATGGGACACCAGTCGAGGAGGAACTGCCTCCCCCTGGGGACCCAACATTCAACACCTTCTTCGTGGCCACATGGCCACACTACAACCCATATCGGTGAAGTGTGTGATGTCCTGTTCTTTGCATGGCCACCTTTTGGCTTTGATTTGTTTAGTGCATGGCCACCTCTTAGCTTTGTTCTATCTTGCTTTGTCCATGGCAACCCTTTAGCCCTGTTTTGTTTATGGTTATTCCAGTCTACACTTTGTATAGTTGTACAAGCCTTTTGTTGAGGTGGTTTGGCTGGCTGAGCTGGTTTCCATTAGGGGAAGCTCAGTGTTTACAACTTGAAACCATGCAAATTATGTGTACTCTTGGACTTTGACAGACTTTTATAAAATTCTTACTTAAAAAAAAAAAACTATGCAATTTTCACAATTTATGGCTTCCGCTAAACAATGAGGACGTAATCCACTATATTAGATCATACAATTTTTTATTTCCTTTAATGTGTGATTCTTTCACTCAACAACACCATTTTTCTATGGTTTATATGGAATAGTTTGTTACATCTAAATTCCTTATGCAATGCAGTAATTTAAATTTGTTGTTAATATATTTTCCTCCATTATTTGTTCTTAAATTATGATGTTGATGTCAATATTATTTTTCTACAAGTTCCTTGTAGGTAAAAAAAATGTAAAAAACTTCACTCTAATTTTTTAAGAAATCAAACCAAGTACGTCTGGAGAAGCCATCATAGAAATTGAAGAAGTACTTGAAGCCAGAAAAATAAGCAGGCCACAAAAATTACTATGAACAATATTTAAGGGGGATGAGGTGTGCCACGAGGCACACTTGTCAAAACTGTCCCAATGATGTTTTTTGAGAAAATAACGAGAACAAACACCATCTCTACAACAAATGAGAGGAAGAATATTCACCATATTCTAATTACATAGTTGTTGCAATGAGCGATAGTTTAGATGACCAAATTGTTCACGCCAAAGTTTTCTCAAGTCATTACTATGAGAAATAAAAATTGATGGAAGAGTTGATGACCCAAAGTTGTCAAATATATGCAACATAATAACAAATTCAACAATTCTAGTTGCTAGGACATGCTTAGGATCTTTTAAATCCTTCATTACAACTTGATGAGGTGAAATCTATCTTACCTTCACCTAAATGAGTGATTCGATATACTAATAGAAGGTTGCATGAAAGATTTGGAACACATAATACATCACTAAAATGGTCATCATATAGATGAACTATCATAGAGTCTACAACACTAAGAGATCTAGCATTACCAACAAAAAATTTAGGGAAAATGTTTAGGATCCATACTTATCTTAAAGTGTAGAAACCTTGACGAATCTTGCTAATTCTTAAAATTCCAACCATAAGAGGTTTGGTGATATTTTTGTAAAACTATTCAGATTTATAAGGATTTTACATAGTTTGTATAAACTTTTGGCAAATTTTAGAGTAAAGTATTGTTATCTTATAGAAATTGGGTGGACCATTTTAGAAAAAAAGTGAAAATTGATGAATATTTTTTTTGGTGTTACATTCATTAAGGGTAGAAAATATGAATTTATCCTTATCCATATGATAACATGCTCTAGAATTAATAAACCACTTATTATAAGAAGAATAATTAGATGTCGCATTGAAGGAAAAATTAGAAGCAAAAAAAGTGCATGTCCATGAGAAGAAGAGTTAGAAGAAGAAGAATCAAGACTAATATTGTTCTTTTTTATTGTTGTGTACAATGATTCCATATTTTTTAAACATTTAGACTCCATATGACCATATCACCCAAAAAAATTAAAATGTCTCTCAATATTCTTACATTTATCACGATTGGGAGTAAGAGCTAGCTAAGAGGGTTTGGGGCCCATTTTTTGTTTGTTGTTGCAAGGATGTTGTTTCTTTGTATTCTTGGCTTTATCCTTATCTTGTACCACTTAGGATTTTTTAGATGTATCTATGGTTCCGATCATTCCAAGATGTAATAGTTTATCTTTCTCTCTAATCAAATATCCATCACTAAAAGATTCAAAAGTGGGCATTTTGTAAGTATCCCCTTGACTAATAAGAGTTTCTCTAGTGGAGTGAAAAGTAAACAAAATAAAAGAATAAGCAATTTCAAGCATAGAAAGAATATCATATACAATACGACCATTTGTCTTGATTATTTTACATTCTACAAACAAAATTCTAAGTGTTTTGAACTTTGACAAAATATATTCAATGTAAGAGAACTCACTGGGATTTAAAGAAATCGATTAAATTTCAAGCTAGTGGGCTCGAATCACATTGTGTTCACTAAGCACAATTTCCAGATTTTACCATTTTGCATTTTTAATCTCAATTCCTTGAAAGTGAAATTGAAGATCACTTGAGATGAACATTTTGATTAATTTGCATGCTTTGTCATTTTTACTATCTCATTTGGTTCTTTTTAATGATTTAAGAGGGTTACTTTTTGTTCCCAAGGTAATTGAGTAAAGTCCTCTACTTCATAGTACATCCTCTGTTAGCGTTAGAAGTCACTACTGGATTGCAGCAGGAGAAGAGCCCGATGCCCATCAGTTTATGTCACGATTTGTTTATAAAAAAGGGGGGGGATCGAATGGAAGTTAACTCAAAACAAGATTGTTCTAACTCCGAAACTAGGCCAGGCATGCATGGGCAAGTGAGGTCTTAGATAAACTTCAGACAATGAGGTGTAGTAAGCGTGAGTAGGGGGAAGACTTGTATAAGAGAAATGCAAAGGTTTTTCATAAACATCAGGTTTCTAACATACTGTAGGAGAAAACATCTAAACGCAAGATCTTCTTACATTCAAATGCAGAAAACCGGAGAATACAATAATGCGACAATAAATCCTTTATCATAACATAATTGAAATAATTCATGTGAATCAGTCAATCATGAACTCCCTCGGTATGAGATGGAAACTAGATGGGGTAAGAAAATTGTTTGTCGTTAAAGAAGAAATCTTACATACAGATGCATAACCAAAAGAACTAGAGTGTCTGTTAAAACTTTACAATTAGGAGCTTTGCTCTACCATCGATCCTGTGAAAAATATCAAAAACAAAGTATATATACTCCTAAACATTTTCCCATCAGAGGCCTCCTAGACTTTCGGGATGAGGTGTCCCTTCAATCAAATCTGGCCTACACTCCTCTGTCATACGCCACCTTATTTCTGCATGGCTCGCGCCAGGGGGTAGCTGAGCCACTTAAATGTTGAATTAGTGTGTGCAGGATTCCCTGGTGATTCGAGGACTTGGCATGGATTATGTGGAAAGAACCAGTATAGGGGACCATCTCGGGTAGACTTCCTGTCGGGACATCCATACCTTGCAATTAACGAGTGAGGTGAGGTTTCAACCACCCTCTCTCTTCTTCATTTACTCTGAGAAGGTATCAGAGTTGAGATCAAGTTGAACTGGTACCCGAACAACATGGTGATCCCTTCTGTAGCTATACCCGGCGTTTCGTCCCTTTGCATGACTCTTACTATCACCTCCAAGCAACTTCGGGCTGTGACCTTGTGCCTATCTTCAAAGGTGATTTCAGCGTTCGGGGTTCATGGATAGGAAGGAGCAGATATTTCCTTTTCGAAGTTACGATGGGCGAAATGCCGAGAGGGCCTAATGGGTGCCACACGCCCCTCTCTAATCTAACGGTCCTGAACTAATTCGGCAATACTGTGGGTCCGGGTCCGGGACGTCTTCGGCGCTTCACGTCTCTGGGATATGAAAGAGTTGCTCCTTGCGCTTCGAAGTCGCGATGGGCGAAAAGGCAGAGGGCCTAATCGAACACCACATGCCCCTCTGGGATAAACGGCTAAGATCGCTCTCGGATCTTCAGGACCCGTCTTGCCAAATGATAAACCTAAGCGCCCCTCCTCCATACCTGCTCCTTTATGACCAAGCGCCAAAACCATGGGCCCGATTCTGGGTGCTTTCGGCACTTCGGGGTTCAGGGTTCCGAGATGTGAGAAGACGAGGGACTTTTACCCTTCGAACTCCCAAATTCCGATATGACAACGTGACTAGATCTTGCGCCACGTGTCACTGGATCGGACGACCTAGATTTTGTCTTGAAATATACGTGTTTTCTCTGACGCTATACCTCGGGAAACTTGGTAGCCCCAAGATCCTGGTGACCATCGATCATCTTTATAGATGGATCTCGGCCGCTTGATAACAAACTTCGCCCGCTCGCTTGACTTGTACCCTGAAAAGAGATTCTTTCTTGTTGCACTTAGGTGCTTCTCGTGCAACCTACAGACCTGGGTACTTTTGTGCTCGATGAAAAACGTTGTTGTTAACATTAGGCTCCATGGGGGATAGAGTCATCCCTATGATTCTCTAAGAACTCATTTGTAGCTTCAATGCCTTGCTATTGGGCTATGGAGTCATTTACTGAGTCAAAGATAATAAGAAAGAAAATGAACAAAGAACCAAAAGGAAAATATTTACAAACAAAGGAGTCGTTTAAGGCTCAAACAAAACATTTCTTCAGAAAATGCCCATTTACTGGGTTGCTGAAAACCTCTTCACCCTCCAAATCCTACAACCTGTATGTGTTGTTTGAGAAAACCTTAGAGATTTTGAAAGGCCCAATCCATAGGGAGTCAAACTTGCCATGTTTGCCCTTGTCTTGCATGGGTGCATCCCACTTAAGCACCAAATCCCCAATCTCAAACTCTTTCTTCTTGACTTTCCTGTCAAAATCCAGTTTGACTTTCTGCTGATGGTCCTGAATTCTGTCCATTACTTGCTCTCTGGCTTGCTGGACCTCTACCAGTTGATGAACTCTTCTGATCATGTCATCAAGATCTTCTCGATGATCCTGGAAGAACTTTGCTACAGGAATGGCTAGCTGAGAAGGGAAAACAGCTTCTACTCCATAAACTAATTGGAAAGGGGAGACGCCTAAAGATCTCTTTGTGGTCACTCGATCGGCCCATAGAGCGAATTTCAACTTTGAATCCCAGGCCCTTTTGTTGTCCTCCAATAGTATTTTGATTATCCTTATC
>JASDQU010736639.1:621121-631934 GCA_032191745.1 Picea mariana | reverse complement strand
TGAGACTAGATTCTATGGTATGACTGAGATATCTTATTAGCTATCGATGACCATCGCCAAGAAGGGATCCACCCATAGTGGTTCTTTAATCTTGCAGTGGTTTTGTGTTTTAAACACCTATCTGAAGAATCATTTGTTTTCCATGATGCTCAAAAGGATGAATATTGAAGAACTAATCTTCCATGTGGCCAACTCATTGACAATGTTGGCATATTTGAATCTACTCTTGAACTGGAGCATGTGAATGTGAACTTTCTTGCAACAATCCAACACTCTGGAACTGAATTGGGTTGGTATAATTTGGATTATGAAATGTGATATCATTTTCATATCCGATGTCAGTTTTGTGCTTGTTATTTCTTATTCTTCCCAAGGTCCGATGATCCGCTTGGAAAGAGGAAGTTTATATTTCTCTCTACTTGAATATGGAGTTGTCTCGTTGAGTAGTTGTTTCACTATATATTGATCTAAATCAACATCATCATCTTCATCATCTTTGAAAATAGGGTTCTGAAAAAGGACAGGTTCAGAATGTTGTCTAATATTCTTTCACTCAAGTGTGTCTTAAAGAAGTTGAGTCTGAGTTTGCAGTAGTGTTTCTTTGGCTTGCGAAACTTGCAAGCATGTCACAATAGACTGAAGAGTGGTTTTGTCAATGGTGATTGTATTTTCAATAGAAGAGAGGATTAGAGTGTTCAATAAATTTAATAGTTCCTCAACTCGAGCCATATCTCAGAACTCATAGGGTTTCTTGCAACTCCACCCTGACTTTACAATGCGAACTCAACAAATTCTAGAGTTGAAATGTTCGTCAAAGTTGATCTCCAATGACACAAATATAGTTGTGTTGTTCAGGAACATACCAAAAGGAGATGAGATGGTGTATCTTCCCAAAGTGATTGCAACATCATCAATGCAACACGACCAAAATTTCAATCTTCTTGTAGCCAATCTAATCTTCTCCTTCTGGCGGATGTTTTAACAACAAGAAATCTAGCTAGTGAGCTATTGAAGATAGCATAGCTAGGAGATTGAAGGCACTACAGTAGAAACAGTAATAATGCAATTTCTTGAAATTTTCTTGGGGTGGTACAATGAGTGTATAAATTAAAATAGCTCATGTGCAAACCCTGCCATAGAACTCATCACATATACTTTTAAAAATGTGCAGATGATGCAATCAAGGATTCTTTATAAAGAATATACATAAATCTGATTTATAGTCATACAATTCCTAATTGTAACTCTGCTCTAGTTCATTGGCATGTATCATATAAAAATGGAAATCAAGTGTGTGGCTTCAGGCTTTCCCTTTGAGAGGAATACTATGACAACCCTCATTTACAACCAACCAATTCACACACATCTAACACAATCGACCAATCGTTAGTCAATTTCTATGGATCTCTGCCTGAACACAACCCGATCCCTCTTGCTCGCTGCAAATTTGTGCATTGTATGGTGGTTCTATACGGTGGAGTTGTACCTTCGTTCCTTTTTTTTAATTACCTGAAAACTTGTAAGCCTAGAAATAAAAATTTTATCACAGACTCACTGCCAAATCTCATGCAAATTTGTCTTTCGTCAGATACACGGCTCTGATACCATGTTTTATGCTTCCTCTTATTTTTTGTTGAGTAACCTAGTTGTGCTTTAATTCAGTAAATGTATTTTGCTTGGAGTTAACAATTGGGTGCTAGGTTACCAGATTTCAGCAGGTTGAAGCAAGGAACTTATAGGAAAACTAGGGAAAATATACCACTCCAAGATCATCATAGAAAGTCTCTTTGCAGGATACTCCTATCTACTCTGACACCTCATTAAATACTCTACTAGTTGGCTTCAACTGTACCACTTTAGATGTATTTTTTTTTAAGACATAGTTCCTGATTTACATAAATTTTTCTTTAGTAAATCTAAAAGAAAAAGAACCACCAGGTTAGGCAAAAGACCAAGGATTGAAGAATTTCCAGGTATAGAACCTAAAGGAAGATTCATATTGTTGTATCTTGAGATGTTCCCGACCGTTAGGAACATGCCAAGATCATTTTGAACCAATATTTAGACTACAAGCTATCCCTTTTGTTAGCACTCAAAAGTGCACCATAAATTTTTTAAAATTACTTCGCCAAATTTGTGCTAAATTTTTCTACTCCTTTGGTCCTTTGCCTACTGTCATAGCCTCCCAATTCGTCATCGAGCCTTGACATTTTCCCATTAATCGATTTGGCCAAAGGTGGTGTGTGCTCAAGTGTCCTAAATAAAACCTATCCTATCTACCAAATCTAATGCATATACCAAATCCTATCTCCATGCAAACATTAAAGAGAAAGCTTATGCAAATGGAGACTTTCCTAAAACAGAGGTACGCTACCGAATGTGGAGAGTTATTTTTGCAAGGACACTTCTGCAAGTTTTGCGTGACTAACTTAAAACTTGGACTATGAACAAATGGGAAGGTATTTTTAAAAACTGGAGGAGGTTTTTGTTCAAAACATACCAAATAACAAAAACCTCTCTCCATTTTGCAAAATGTGTTATTTTTTGAGAGATATTAGACACAAAGTGTGACCCTTATGCGCAGTGTGACCCACAACACGATGCTTCTGCAATATTTAAGTGACTAACTTAAAACTTAGACTATGAAAAAATGGGAAGGTATTTTTGAAAACTGGAGAAGGTTTTTGTTCATCACATACAAATAAAAAAAAACATATCTCCATTTTGAAATATGTGTTATGGTTTGATAGATATTAGACATAGAATTGGCGCTACCAAATATGTAGAAATTGTTTTTGCAGCGGTGCTACAGAATTTCCTGTAGCGGTTACGGTTTGAATATTTGCCTTGTTGGGAGGTTGCCACCTGTCAAGGAGGATTTGAATGGCTTCTGAAGGATAATTTATATGTCAAGAGACACCTACACCTAAGTTTTAGCTCCATCAAAGACCTCATACAGTGAGGTGGAAATGATTTATTAATGACTTCCAACAATTTCCTGAAAATTAGCAATTTGTTGGATTTTTGTCTCTTTGATTGTTGCCACCTATCTCCAAGGCTTAGANATTCAAGGAGGGAGAGATATCTTGAGGAGAGGTTGGAATGGTTGAGCTGAGGCTCCATTATTGTAATATTTTTTACTAAGACTGGTTCTTTGGTTATGTATTGGACTTGAGAATTTTTATTAGTAGAAGTCAATGTCTCTACATCTCATATTGTTGCCTCTTATGCTGAAGTGTTCATGATTGGAGGATCCACATGAGTTTATTATGGTTGTGTTATGATGAATGTTTGATTATAATACTGTTGTGATGTTCTTTAGTTTTCTTTAAACTTTGAATTCAAGAGGATCTTGTGTTTGAGTTTTTCTTCCTTGGGTTGCTTGAAGACCTAATGTTAATAACATACCTTTACACCTCCCTCACCGAGTCTTCCTCCTATTCACTTTTAATTATATTCATTGACTAAAGCTAATAAAGACCTCATTTGCTTGTGCATGCTAGCCCAAATTTTTGAGTTAAAACCTTATTATTTTGAGTCTTGTCCATTTGACCTTTAAAATCTCTTTTACATTTACACATATTTTGATGGTACTAGGCTTATTCTCTTGCAGTCAAAGGGTGATTCTTAGTGCTAACATAAATGGCGTCGTTTCCGGGGACGAATTTGAGCAGGTTGAAGAGCTCCATAGGAAGAATGACATAGATCCAACTCTTGATGGTAGACAAGAGAGGGATACAAAAAATTGATTGTAAGCATCTACCTGGCGATTCCACAATCACAGAATCCACTGATGAGGTTCCTGTTGATAGAAGATTAATGGGTAGAAGTGTAAAAACAGGTATCATTTCATTATTTTTCTACATAAACCCATGTCCCTCTTTATCAACTATTTCCTATATTTTCCTTTACATATAAAAAGAATCATTTGGTGCTTTGTTTATTCGGATGATCATCAACCTTCCTTTATATATCCATCCTTGGAAGAGGAAAACTTGCCTTATTCATGTGTTGTAGATATTGATATTGTATCCTCACCTTAGCCTATTTATAAGGATGAACTCTGTATTGAAATTCCTTCTGAAATTGATCAGCCTTTTAACCTTGAGAGTGATGAATTTGATTCAAATCCTTCAGAGATCTAATCGCCTCAGCATGTAAAGCCTCATATTCATTCCACTAGTTTTCAAACTAAAATCAGAGACAAGATGTTCAAACCTTTAAGGCTTCCATATTGCCTTCATCCTTATCCTCTTCATTTCCTTGAGTATCTTCCTAGGTTCTCTGGAGAAGATCATGTTATAGTTGAGAGGCATTTGTAGGCCTTTGAGAACTTTATTGATCAATTTGAGATAGTTCATGATGATGTTACCATGAGGTTTTTCTCCAAATCCTTGTTTAGAGATGATGTTGTGTGGTTTAAGGGTTTGGGAGCCGATTCCATTGGTTCTTGGATCGAATTATGCAATGCATTTTTAAAGTATTGGGGCGAGAACAAGTCCCTTGATTTGTACCTCACTGATTTTTATGCTTGGAGGAGAGGAGATGAAGAAGCTTTTTCCATCTTTAACAGAAGGTTCTACAACATTTATCATGACATGCCCTTGGAGATCCGACCTACAGAGACTGTTGCCATGGTTTTCTATGTTATGTCTCAGTATCCAGAACTTGTCCTTATCCTGAGAGAAAGAAAGTCTTCATCCTTAAGAAGCTTATTTGAAGATGCTCAAGAAGTTGAGGAGAACATCTGTGCTTCCATGAGGATCCAAGAGCAGGTTTTCTTTAAAAATATGCATGCATATGAGTAAGAAGACAGTGAGTATGAATCAGATTTGGAACAACAACAAGGATATAAGTATGATTCACATTTGGAATCAGATTCTTCAACATCTGCAGATTTTTCTATGGACAAGGATGCATGTCTAGTTTATGATCAGTTTTCAAAGAATGTTGAACATATTATAACTGATGATTGCATAGATAGCTATATGTTCTTGGCTGATCATAATTATCAATGTGATTTAAACTCGGTTGTACCACTATCTTGTGATCATCATGCTGAAAGAAAAGAGACTGCAATTGTTGATGATCAAAATCTGATCTCAAGGGAACCAGAAGATTGTTTGTTTTCAAGCAAAGAGGAATGTATGTATGAGGAGTTGTCTTTTAAAAATCAAAAAGTTTCCAACCATGGTCTCGAATATCCAATTGCATCTTATATGGAGTCATTTGTTTCAGATTGTCTGAAATTTCCAGTTTTCATTATTCCACAGGTATTCATGGGTAAACATGTTTCTCTAAAAGAATTTCTATACATGTTTTCAGACCTTTGTTATTCTCTATTGATCAGTGGTATGGATGGCACTCCAGTCATGAAGTTGCTTGAATGGTTACTGTGGAAATTTTCCTTTACTTGAGCAAGTTGTCGATATGGTTAGGGTAGGGTAGCATAGGTAATAAGCTCACTTCTTGAGCATTGCTTTCCTTCAGTTTCTAGTGATTCTTTCAATTTCTTGAATAAGTGGTAGTTTTTTATAGTATTTAGAGGTAGGTTGCATGGTTGAATCCATAGCCCAATGGATAAGGTGAATAGAACTGCTAGGTTCTTGGAAGCCTCACAGGGAGGTCTCCATCCCAGTTGGAGCTAGTGTTAGCACTCAAAATTGCACCATAAATTTTTTAAAAGTACTTCATCAAATTGGTGCTAAATTTTCCTATTCCTTTGGTCCTTTGCCTATGGTCATAGCCTCCCAATTAGTCATCGAACCTTGACATTTTCCCATTAATCGCTTTGGCCAAAGGTGGTGTGTGCTCAAGTGTCCTAAATCAAACCTATCCTATCTACCAAATCTAATGCATATACCAAATCCCAGCTCCATGCACACATTAAAGATCAAGCTTATGAAAATGGATACTTTCCTAAAATAGAGGAGGTGCGCTACCAAATGTGCAGAGTTATTTTTGCAAGGATGCTTCTGCAAGTTTTGAGTGACTAACTTAAAACTTGGACTATGAATAAATGGGAAGGTAGTTTTGAAAAATGGAGGAGGTTTTTGTTCATTACATACCAAATAACAAAAAACTCTTTCAGTTTTGAAAAAAGTGTTATGTTTTGAGAGATATTAGACATAGAAGTGGCGCTACCGAATGTGCATAAATTGTTTTTGCACCGATGCTACGGAATTTCTTGTAGTGGTTATGGTTTGAATATTCTCCTTGTTGGGAGGTTTCCACCTGTCATGGAGGATTCGAATGGATTCTCAAGGATCAGTTAGATGTCAAGGGACACCTGTACCTCAGTTTTAGATCCATCAAAGACCTCATGCAGTGAGGTGGAAACAATTTATTAATGACTTCCAACAATTTCCTGAAAATTAGCAGTTTGTTGGATTTTTGTCTCTTTGATTGTTGCCACCTATCTCCAAGGATTAGAATCCAATGGAGGAGAGGGGATTCGACCTCCTAAGGATATTTGGATGCTATTTTCTATCTAATGAGGGAAAGATCTCTTGAGGATAGGTTGGAATGGTTGAGTTGAGGCTCCATTATTGTAATATTTTTTACTAAGACTGGTTCTCTGGTTATGTACTAGACTTGATAAATTTTTATTAGAAGAAGTCAGTTTCTCTTCATGTCATATTGTTGCCTCTTATGCTAAAGTATTCATGATTGGAGGATCCACATGATTTTTTTATGGTTGTGTTATGATGAATGTTTGATTATAATCCTATTGTGATGTTCTTCAGTTTTCTTTAAACTTTGAATTTAAGATCTTGTGTTTGAGTTTGAGTTTGAGTTTTCTTTAAACTTTGAATTCAAGATCTTGTGTTTGCGGATCTTGTGTTTTAGTTTTTCTTCCTTGGGTTGCTTGAATACCTGATGTTAATAGAAGACCTTTACACCTCCCTCACTGAGTCTTCCTCCTATTCACTTTTATTTCTATTCACTGAATGGAGCTAATAAAGACCTCATTTGCTTCTGCATGCTAGCCTAGATTTCTGAGTTAAAACCTTATTATTTTGAGTCTTGTCCATTTGAACTTTAAAAACTCTTTTTACATTTACACATATTTTGATGGGTACTAGGCTTATCCTCTTGTAGTCAGAGGGTGATTCTCAGTGATAACATAAATGACATCATTGTCGGGAACGAATTTGAGAAGATTGAAGAGCTCCCTGGGAAGAATGACATAGATCCAACTCTTGATAGTAGACAAGAGAGGGATACAGAAAATTGACTATAAGAATCTACCTGGTGATTCCACAATGAAAGAATCCACTGGGGAGGTTCCTGCTAACAGAAGATGAAGGGAAATAAGTGTAAAAACAGGTATCATTTCATTAGTTTTCTACATGAACTCATGTTCCTCTTTATCAACTCTTTCTTGTCTTTTCCTTTACATATAAAGAGAATCATCTGGTGCTTTGTTTATTCGGATGATCATCAACCTTCCTTTATATATCCATCCTTGGAAGAGGAAGACTCGCCTTCTTCATGTGTTGTAGATATTGATATTATATCCTCACTTCAGCCTATTCATAAGGATGAACTTTGTATTGAAATTCCTCCTGAAATTGATCAGCCTTGTAACCTTGAGAGTGATGAATTTGATTCAAAGCCTTCATAGATCTCATCACCTCAGCTTGTTAAACCTCATATCCAACCCACTAGTTTTCAAACTAAAATCAGAGACAAGATGCTCAAACCTTTAAGGCTGTCATATTGCCTTCATCCTTATCCTCTTGATTTCCTTGAGTATCTTCCTCGTTTCTCTGGAGAAGATCATGTTACAGTTGAGAGGAATTTGGAGGCCTTTGAGAACTTTATTGATCAGTTTGAAATAGTTCATGATGATGTTACCATGAGTTTGTTCTCCAAATCTTTGTTTGGAGATGTTGTTGTGTGGTTTAAGGGTTTGGGAGCCGATTCCATTGGTTCTTGGATCGAATTCTGCAATGGATTTTTAAAGTATTGGGGTGAAAACAAGTCCCTTGATTTGTACCTCACTGATTTTTATGCTTTGAGGAGAGGAGAGGAAGAAGCTTTGTTTGTCTTTAACATAAGTTTCTACAACATTTATCATGACATGCCCTTGGAGATCCAACCTACAGAGACTGCTGCCATGGTTTTCTATGTTATGGCTCAATATCCAAAACTTGTCCTTCTCTTGAGAGAAAGAAAGTATTCATCCTTAAGAAGCTTATTTGAAGATGCTCAAGAAGTTGAGGAGAACATCCGTGCTTCCATGAGGATCCAAGAGCAGGTTTTCTTTGAAAATATGCATGCATATGAGCAAGAAGACAGTGAGTATGAATCAGATTTGGAACAAAAACAAGGATGTAAGTATGATTCACATTTGGAATTAGATTCTTCAACATCTGCAGATTTTTCTATGGACAAGGATGCATGTCTAGTTTATGATCAGTTTTCAAAGAATGTTAAACATATTATAACTGATGATTGCATAGATATCTATATGTTCTTGGTTGATAATAATTATCAATGTGATTTAAACCCAATTGTACCACTATCTTGTGAGTATCATGCTGAAAGAAAAGAGACTGCAATTGTTGATGATCAAAATCTGATCTCAAGGGAACCAGAAGTTTGTTGTTTTTTCAATCAAAGAGGAATGTATGTGTGAGGAGTTTTCTTTTCGCAATCAACAAGTTTCCAACCATGGTCTCGAATATCCAATTGCAGCTTATATGGAGTCATATGTTTCAGATTGTCTGAAATTTATAGTTTTCATTATTCCACAAGTATTCATGGGTAAACATGTTTCTCTAAAAGAGTTTCTATCCCTATTTTCACACCTCTATTATTCTCTATTGATAAGTGGTATGGATGGGATTCCTTCTGTCACGAAGTTGCTAGAATGGTTACTGTGGAAATTTTCCTTTACTTGAGAAAGTTGTTGATCTGGTTAGGGTAGGGTGGCATAGGTAATATGATCACTTCCTAAGCATTGATTTCATTCAGTTTCTAGTGAGTCTTTCAGTTTCTTGAATAAGTGGCAGTTTTTGACAATTTTTAGAAGTTGGTTGCATGGTTGAATCCATAGCCTAATGGATAAGGCGACTAGAACTGCTAGGTTCTTGGAAGCCTCATAGGGAGGCCTCCATCCTCGTTGGAGCCAGTGTTAGCACTCAAAAGTGCACCATAAATTTTTTAAAAGTACTTTGTCAAATTGGTGCTAAATTTTCCTATTCCTTTGGTCCTTTACCTATGGTCATAGCCTCCCAATTCGTCATCGAGCCTTGACATTTTCCCATTAATCACTTTGGCCAAAGGTGGTGTGTGTTAAAGTGTCCTAAATCAAACCTATCGTATCTACCAAATATAATGCATATACCAAATCCCAATTCCATGAAAAAATTAAATATCAATATTATGCAAATGGATACTTTCCTAAAATAGAAGAGGTGCGCTACCGAATGTGCAGAGTTATTCTTGCAAGGACGCTTCTGCAAGGTTTGAGTGATTAACTTAAAATTTGGACTATAAACAGATGGGAAGGTATTTTTGAAAACTGGAGGAGGTATTTGTTAATCACATACAAAATAAAAAAAACCTCTCTCATTTTTCCAAAATGTGTTATGTTTTAAGATATATTAGACACAAAGTGTGACCCTTCTGTGCAATGCAACCCACAGTGTAACGCTTCTGCAATATTTAAGTGACTAACTTAAAACTTGGACTATGAACAAATGGGAAGGTATTTTTGAAAAATGGAGGAGGTTTTTGTTCATAACATACCAAATAAAAAAAACCTTTCTCAGTTTTGAAAAAATTGTTATTTTTTGAGAGATATTATACATAGAAGTGGCGCTACCGAATGTGTAGAAATTGTTTTTGCAGCGGCGCTACAGAATTTCATGTAGCGGTTACGGTTTGAATATTCGCTTTGTTGGGAGGTTGCCACCTATCAAGAAGGATTCAAATGGATTCTAAAGTATAAGTTATATGTCAAGGGACACTTGCACCTAATTTTTATATCCATCAAAGACCTCATGCAGTGAGGTGGAAACAATTTATTAATGACTTCCAACAATTTCCTGAAAATTAGCAGTTTGTTGGATTTTTGTCTCTTTGATTGTTGTCGCCTATCTCCAAGGATTAGAATCCAATGGAGGAGAGGGTATTCAAACTCCTAAGGATATTTGGATGTTATTTTTTATTTAAGGAGGGAGATAGATCTTGACGAGAGGTTGGAATGGTTGAGTTGAGGCTCCATTATTGTAATATTTTTAACTAAGACTGGTTCTCTGGTTATGTACTGGACTTGATAATTTTTTATTAGTAGAAGACAGTTTCTCTTCATGTCATCTTTTTGCCTCTTATGCTGAAGTGTTCATGATTGGAGGATCCACATGAGTATTTTATGGTTGTGTTATGATGAATATTTGATTAAAACACTGCTATGATGTTCTTCAGTTTTCTTTAAACTTTGAATTCAAGAGGATCTTGTTGATACTGAGAGGGGGGGGTGAATCAGTATCCAGTACAATTTAAAAACATTTTTAAACCTATAATTAAACCATTCAATTATATCCAATGAGAAATGAACAATAGTATAAGAGTTACACCAATACACCAAAATACCCCATGCACAATATATGAGAAATAATCAATAGTTTTTGTTCAAGGGAAGTAATGACTTCCAAAGGTAGCTACAGCTTCCAAATGTAAAGGGAGGGATAAACATCCAAGAGTAAGATACAATCCTCCAATATCAAGAGATATTTTAACTCTCTATACTTGCCCCTTCCTTCCACCCAAGAATATATGAGAGATAATAAAACTTTATTCA
>JASDQU010736639.1:580581-595882 GCA_032191745.1 Picea mariana | reverse complement strand
CATTGAAGATATCCAATTTCCTGATGAGGAACAAAGATTTCAAGAAAGAAGAGAAGACACGAAAACATTAGCTACACATGAACCAATATTGTTTGAGGAAGAATCCCTAACTTTGCATAGTTCCCTATTCGATAAAGGCTTAAACAAATTAGCATTTGAAAAAGTTCATTCAAAGAATAAGAAAATCCAAGGAAAATCAAGCTCAAAATTTGACCTTAATGGAGTTCCACCACAAAAAAATGTATAGATTCATGAAGCCACAGGTGAAGCCCTAAAGATGTCTGTTAACGAAATGGAAAATGAAAATTTCACCTTAAAACAAAGAATCAAAGAATTGAAGAGAACTTTGATGCCTCCACCCATATTTTCCAACCCAATTGCTACAATGCAACCCTTGAAGATCTTCGATAGAACACTAGAATCAAGCCGAAGATTAAGAGGAACATAAAGCCTACTTGTTGTTGTTAGAATATATGTTATAGAAAATATTAAGAAAATAATGTCTCTCATCTTGAGGCATGGGAATTGGAAGATAACTTTGTTTCTTTGGTGTCAAGAAATACAAATTTGAGGCAATATCTTTAGGCCAACCATGAAAATTATGAGGAGTCTTATAAAGGGGTTGTTTCTACCTTTTTCATGAAAGTTTGAAGCATGAGTGAGTATAAAAGAAAAGAGTAGGAGTTTCCTTCATTAGTTCATATAAAACAACTCAAAGCATGCTGGATAAGATTAATTAAGTGTTTAAAATAAATATTGGTTGATTGTGACGCTATAAGCGTTAAGAGGGGAGAGTCACATTTGAAATTGATTGAGTTAGATTTGGCTGGAACCACCAGAGAATTTGAAGACCCAAAATTCATATTAAATTCTATTCTTATGTCGAAGGAGCAATTTGAAGAAAAAATAGAATTATTAAAAACGACATCAACTAAGAGATTCAATAGTTTGACCGAATATTCAGATTTGGAAGTGGAAAGTTGGTTAGTCAGTTATGTAAATAAGAATGAAGATACATTAAACCAACTTTCAATTGACTTTAGAGATTTGGAAAGTACAATATTTGATATAGAAGTAAGGAAATAAATACTTGTTGCGCAAATGAGGGATTATATTGAAAATTGATTAAGAAATGCCTTAACTAAATAATAGAACTAGATCAATAAGTGTTATTTGAAATCAGTCACAAAATTCTAGTAAAGGAGATTACAAAAGGAACCTCAACAAGCAAATAAGACATAAGAGAAATTCGTCAAAGTAAGTAAATTGATTATCTTTCGTAATCCCCTATTTGTTATAATTCTTGTTCAGAAATAATTCAGTTGTGTATTTTTAGTCTTCTGAAGACCATAACCAATCTCTGACCATCTCTTTTTTCTTCTTTTAGGTCCAATCCAATTTTGTTACAATTTCTTGTTATGGTCTAGGGGAGCCCCATCCCAATCCATTTGGACGAATGCAATCTTTTTATTCTAAAACAAACTATTATTATTTTTCAAAATCCCAAGAGAACTACTTCAAGGTGTAATTTCAATGATTTCTCAAACTCTGAGTTTATAAGCACAAGATTTTCGAAGTGCACATATCATGATATTTTTTGTTTTGAATGAAATACTCTTTTAAATTTCTCTCAATTGTGGACTATTATCTTTCCTTCTTATGAATGTGATCAAATTTATTTATGTTGTGATGGATATGAGGAATGTTATGCTTTCATATTATGGTTTCTTTATCATTGTATAATATTTTGTATATATATTTTACTCCAGCCTATGAAATATTCTTGGCCCTCTTCTCAAGAATTCTTCTTTGTGAATACATATTTTCATATTTTCTTTATATTTTGAAAGGAATAAAGATTGGGGTTTTCTTTTTAGTATTCCCTATTTAGAAATTTGATTTAAGATAAATATTTCACATCATACTAGAGGAGTACCACCTCTATAAAAACACAGGGGGATATTTTACCCTCGTGAGGTTATTGTTTGGATCTTGACCAATTTTAACATCAACACACACTTGCCAATTATCCCTTTGAATGCTATGACCATAGCTCTCTAGAAAGTTTCTCCAACATTTATGACTCCAAATGGAATTTTCATGTATACATAAGTTCCCCACTTTGTCCTGAATGAAATTTTCAACTAATCATCATGGGCAACCAATACTTGATAATATATTGAGAATCCATCTAAGAGGGATAGAATCTCATATCTATAAACACATTGTAAGATTTGTTCCAATGGGGGGAACATGGGAATTATCTTTCTCTGAGGCCCTAAATTTATGAAGTCTACACATAATCTAATGTCTTTATTCTTCTTCATGATAGGTACTAGATTGGAAATCCATTGAGTGTGCCTGAGAATGAATATTATCTTGGAAACCAATAACATATTCAATTCTCCTTTCACTAGGGGTTATAAGTTTGGATGCATCTTTCTCAACTTCTGCTGAAAGGGATTTGTATGATCCTTCATTGGTATAATGTGTTGAATGATATTAGTATGAAATGTTTTGATATCATCGTACATCCCAATAAAAATATCCTTGTATTCTTTGAAGGGCAGTTGGTACCCAGATTGACAGTCTGAGGATTGTTGTTCATTTCAAGGTTTATCACCTCATATTGCATAGATGAGCTATTGGTATCACAATTGGTGACCTTTTTGAAATTATCTTGTAGATCATATAACTTCTCTAGTCTCACCACTGGCTTTGGAATAACATTTGTTAGGGCCATTTTTTCCTTATTTGATTATTTTGTAGGAACTTCAGTCAGACAATTCAAATCTTGATCATGTTGAAGTTCATCAATGCAAAAATATTCAAAAGTATCTTTCATGTGTAGGAAATTGATTATCTGTTGATCATCTTCAAAGACCCTCCAATTTGTGATATTGTCAGGTACTGAGGGCTTGTATAAAAATTCCTCAGAAAAGTGTCAGAGATTAATTCATTTGATGGAATTAACCTAGAAGAAACATTATCTAATAGTTCTATGTACGAATTTAAAGAATGAGGAATATGTCTAATTAGATATCCTTTTCAGGGTTAACTGCGTAGAGTAAGTCATTAATCAATGACCCATTAATGACTTACTCTACACAGTTAACCACAAAAATGATATCTAATATGTTGCACTGCGGAAGCCCCTTTATGCTTAAATATGACTAATGTTAAAGGAATACAAATTATTGATTAGATCCCATACCTCTTGTTGGTATTGTTTCAAATGACTAGAAATATAATGTTTAGTATTTTGTACTTGTCTTATAACAATTTCAAAGTAACCAAACACTTTTATCGATTTGACTTTTAGATCTACGACCTTCCTTAACCCTTGGATTAGATCTTCATATTCAACGATATTATTGGTGCACTAGAGTTCAAGTCTACAAGCTATTAAAATCCTCTCACCTTTAGGGTCTTTGAGAATGCAACCAACACCTGCACCTTCGTTAGACTTGGATCCATCAAAGAAAAGAGTCCACATGTCAATGCTTACTTTGGTATTACTTTGTGCACCTAGCTTATTCTCCACATTCGAGTTAGTATGTACATCATAATTGGTCTTTACAACTAGGTTAATCTGTACATTAGGGTTAGTATCTCCCCTATATACTACATTATATTCATGCTTGAAAATCTGAGTGCAATGAAGGATTTCATATTGCATATGTGATTCTGCATGTGGAGATATTTCAGGAGTGAAATCTCCAAAGAATGTATCCAAGATGTAATTCCCTAAAATCAAGTGATTGAACATTATTGACTCATTTGAATAATTTATATTTGTGACTGCATACTTCATGTATCTCTCCCTTTCAACTCTTATATGATTCTATTTTCCATTATAGGGAAGCCACAAATGAGACCAGTCAATGGAAATATATTCATTCAAAAGTGCATACCAGTGTTTGCTCAATAGGAGTCCACATATTTCTAGGATGTCTACTTACTACAATAACGTCTATTGTTTGATGAACTTTTGGGTTGTAAGCCAACCTTATTAAGACATTCTTCAACTCTCCCATAACCTTGACACTTGATCTACCCAAATGTATGATTTGGATATCATATTTTTCAGGCTTGGCATTTAATTTTTCACATACTTTAAATGACATCACATTAGAGGAGGCACTTGAATCAACCATATAGTTGTGGAAATTCTTGTTAAATATCTCAAAGGTCAATAAGAAAGGGGGAGCAATATATTTTTACCTTTTGCCAATTAGAGAGGCATTGATAACATATTTCTTTTTGATATTATTTTTCCAGAATCTGTATTCTTGGAAGCTTTATCCCTTTTCTTTATCCTCCCACATTAGTGTCTTTGCTCGAAGATGATCCATGCAAAGTATTAATATTTTTTTATTGAATTTGACGAACCTTAATAAGTTCAAATAGGGAAATGCTAGCCATGGTATTTTTGAAATATTCAAGAAAATAATAATCCAAGTTGGACAGAGAAGGGGAAGATGATGATTCTTTATCATTGGAATTGTATTTTTGAGTTGCATATACTGTCTTAGTGGGTTCATAAATAGATGGGGAATATGATGAAGATACCTTACTTTTACTTCTAGTGTTGTATGCATTTCGAGACATATGAATTTCCTCAACTTCTTCATATTCATCTTCTCCATCTAGTTTGAGAGAAACATCCCAAAATGAATTAACTTGTTGTCCTGAGGTTTCTTTTGTATCCTTAGATTGATCTTCTATATTGGTCTCCTCTTCTCCTTCATATTTTTTGTCTAAGTTAGCTTCACTAGTAGAGGCCAAGGCTTTAAACATATTAAGAAAATCTTCCATGTTGATGCCTTTTATAGGTGAAGTGGTCTTGGATGTGGGAGGAGTACTCTGCTTAGGGGGGAATCTAAATAATTTCTTAGTATTTGAAGTACCCTCTCCAACATTCTGGTTCATGTCAATAATTTCATTTAAGAGTTTATTTATAATCCTTTGTAGGATTTCCATTTTTATGGAGTCTTGGTCCTTTTTGTGTTCAGGGGATTTTGATGGGGGAACTCTTGGTATTGGACTTATCATTTTCAGCCTCTTCCCTTGGCTTACCTTTCAATCTCATCATTCCTTTTTCCACTTTGATGGCTTCTTAAATGTGTCATCAAGGGTGCATTTTTCAACTCTTTTCACAAACATGGACATTAAGACTGGTAATGATGAAGTATATAATTCAATTGACACATCACCAACATAGTTAGAGGTAGCAAGGATTCCATTCATCAATGGAAGAAATATCTGGTTAAAATATTTCACCTTTTCTTTAGCATCCATTTTTATCCCAGATAACTCTAAGATCAATACTGCTGGGGATTTATCATCTCTAAATTTCTTGGTGAAAGAAATCTCAAAATAATTCCAATTAGTTATTGAACCTTTCCTTAAATAAAAATGCCAAGTTGAAGCCTTACCTTCAAATGTATAAGGAAAAATCATACAAACCACATCTTCATGCTCAATGTTCATTAGTCGTACAACAAACATGAATTTGTTTGTCTTCGGTTGATTCCCCTTTTTAGGATCAAATTTGGGTAAGAACTTATTGGGATTCTTAGGTAAAGGACGAGGAGATATTGGAATGGAAACAACATATCGAGCCAACGAAGGTTGATTAGGGGTTAATTTGCATTCACGTTTGCACCTGCCGTGCCACTAGGAATTTTAGGATTATTGCCTGAGGGTTCTTCTTCTTCTGAGGGTTCACCTTCAGAGGGATTTCTAGGAGTGTGTGGGGGAGAATCAAGTGGACTAGGTGGTTGACTATAACTCATAGACAAATAATCTTCAAAGTTTATCTCGAAAGGGTTGGCTATCCCCCTTAAAACGTTAGTAAGCCAATAGTTCAAGGAACCGATGGTCAGGATACCACAATAAATTGGAGAGTTTGTGATGATTGGTGCTTCAAAAATGATATGTCTTTGAGTCAGAGGTAAAGGGAGTTCAATAGGCCTGAGTCTGATATTTCTCCTTGTAGCTTGAGTAAGGATGTGAGATTGTTGCAACAACTGGTCAATATTAGTAGGGGATAGGTTAGGAGAGTGTGAAGTCCCAGGGTTGGTTCCAAATGTGCTCGATTGACTTGATAATTGAGCAAGTGTCCACACCAGAGTCAGCTGAGGATCAAAGGTTCTCTTAGGGTTTGTGAACTGGGATTCACTTCATCGGGAAGGGCTTCTCTGCGGGTTAGAATGGGTAGGGTTTTGCACTTATTTATTATCCATTCATCTCGATGGCCCTCCTTCTAGCACCAGTTATGTTGATGGGTCCAAATGGCCCGTCAAGAAGGTAAAGGAATATGTCCAATGGTAAGCCCCAATTAGGCTCACTCTCATTTGGGATGGAAAATTTCGACCAATATGTGGGTCTAGTTGCCACTAATGAATTTGCTAATTACAAAGATGAGGACATATTGTCCTCCAAAGAATTCTTGTTAGAATTTAATTAAACTACTTACAACATAATTAAATATAACTATCTTAGTCTAATGTTATCCTAACCTAATCAGGAGCAAATATAATAACATGAACACAACATGACATCATGTTATCAATTACATAATTAGTTCATAGCAATCAACAGCATGTTAAAATAATAGGGCTACAAATTAAGTCACAAATACTTGCAGACTAAACCTATAACATTACCACTATATCCATTAGGGATCATAAATGAACAAGTACTTGAAATGACATGCATAGAATTAATTCATACAATTATCAATCAAGAAATTCATTAAACAAAAATACATGAAGAGTAGTCCCACACATTCTTGTAAAAATTCATGGATTCCAAAATGTCTTATGCTCCTTATTTACTTAGAAATAATAGTATCATCTTCATCTGAGTATACATTGGGAAAAAGTCCTTGTTTCTTACATTGAGCCCTCTTTTATAGAATAAGAGAGATTTTTCAATTCTCATGATTGTTCGTTTCCTATTTATGACTTTAAATATTACTATTTTGTCCTATTCTGATTTACAATATTTCTGGGTTAATGTACAAAAATGAAATACAAAATTTTAACAAGATTTCTTGGAGGCTACTTCTTCTATATAAGCAATCCACAACTTGTAGCTTTTGAGGACTTCTTCTAGTAAATTCAATTTCATATTCTCTAGTTGTAGCTCTCCATCCTATACCTTTACAACTACTTCTATATTTATCTATGTTTCAAACTTCTTTATATATCCATTGGTAGAAGTAGCTAATTTAATCAGATTGATCAAGTATGTATTTAAAACATCTTTGTTTACCTCATTGATTTGGCTGATTGCTTGTTTGCTAGCATCTCTGTCTTCTAGCACCTCTTTGAGCCTTAACTCACTCAGGCCAACTTCATCCAAATTATTCATGGTTTCTATTCCAAAGTCTTCTAATAGTTCATCTAAAGAGTTCTAGATTCTAAAATAGGCTTTGGTGGCCAGTTCCCGACCTTCTTGGACCTCATTAAATTATTTCTCCGAAGGAGTCCTACAATATCTGGTCTTTAAATTTTTTTCTTTACACTGTACCTAGGCAGAGTTTCAGGGGTCTTAGTATGTAATTCTTGCCAATCCACCACCTTGTCAAATGCATGTTGAGCCCTTTTGTAATGGATCCTCTATTCATTTATATGTTCCTATGATGTGATCAAGTCATCATGATGCCTTTTATATCATTTAGTGTACTAAAGAACCGTGTTTGTTTTTTTCTTAGGTCTTCATTGACATGAACAACTTCTTCGTGTACAACCTTTAAAGTGAGTCCCCCCTGGTTGTTTTCCTTCATGTCGTTCTCCATTTTCTACAACTTTTGTTCAAGCTCTAAGATCTTATGTTTCTGTTGTTTGAAGAGGTTAACTTGCTCATGGTACCCTGTCTTGAGGTTTGCCACTTCTTGCACATGCATATTTTCCAGATTATCCACCTTAATACTATGTGAATACTCTTTTTCCTTCATTTTCTATACAAAACCTGCCTCCATTTCATCCTTTTTCTATTATAGCTTCTCTTCTAGGAGGGATACCTGGACTTTGCAGCTGTCTAAAACAACACCCAGTTCACTGACTGTGATGGAATTAGCCCTTGAAAAAGCATGTAGGGTTGAATCATCTCCTTTGGATTCTCTTTAGGATCATTTCCTAGAGGCCATGAGATGTGTTGTAACACAAATCAACATTACCAAAATTTGTTTCGAAACCAACATGAAACCTGCCTATTCCTTCTCATTTCAAAATTTGAATACTTGGTCCAAATAAAGCTATGTTTTGTCATTATGATCATAATCTGGAGTTTTCTCTTACTTCAAAATCATTGTTTTTAACCAAGTCTCATATTTTTCCAAGTCTTCATCTCCTATATAAAGGGAACATGTCAATTTTGCTAAGAAATGATGTACGTTGAGCTGTTGTACACATGGATAGCGAGATTTGATTGTTTTTGTTGCTGGTCAATGACAAAAGCCCTGGTGATTGCAATATTGGTGCAACTACACACCAATGCAATTGATTTTCGGATAAAATTTCAAGCCAGCGCTTCAATTCAACACCCACTTGGTTCGAGTTGGAATAGCTATGAGAGCCAAATCTTCCAAGGTACCGATATCACCATGGATGATTTTAGGGGCTAAATTTCGCTCATGGGCTAATTTTCCATGGTTTTTCCAAAAATGAGATTCGCTATTTTAAAAATGATTCGCCCAAATTCTATAGAATAAAATTATTTTACCTTAAAAATCACCAAAATTTTATAAAAACTATATAAAATCCTTAGAAATTTGAAAATTTTTAGAAAAATATCGCCAAACATTTATAGTTGGCATATGAAAGATTAGTAAGATTCGCCAAGGTTTCTACATTTTAAAATAAATTTCCATCCTTCAAATCATCCCTGGATATCACGCAAGCACTAAGATCAAAATCCAGATTATGAGCACACAGTTTTGGGTTCTCTTCATGCTGTTGCACCCCAATATTTTTGATTACAGTATTCCAAGGCGTGTTGATCTATATCATTTTGGTTGGCGTATATGAGCAGTGGAAAACCCCTTCAGCGCAACATGTGTATTGATAGATCTGTGCTCTAGAATGAGATATTCTTCGTACTGTAGTACAAAGGCCTATTGTCTTTCTAGCCATGGAGAATCGATTTGGAGGCCGAAAGTATAATACTTAAATGATCATTTAAAAAAAATGGAAAAGGAAGTCGGTGCATTCTAGCGTGTTGTGTGGCTTCATATTTGGGTGGAATGTTTTTGGGGGTTTACATATATTAAGGGTTTTCTGCTGGGAACATTATTCACAATAAGTTTTGGTCCTGATGGCTAGATATTTTAACATTCTACTATTGCATCTTCAAAGAATACCAAGACACTCTCTACGATAGTTTTACAGAAGCAATGAGGCTATTTGTTAAAATTTAGGAGGTAGAACACAAGGATATTGTGTTGGAAGGTCTATTATCAGTCTGAGCTTATTTTTTCAAACTCCCAAGAGAACTACCTCGAGGTGTAATTTCAATGATTTCTCAAAATCTGAGTTTATAAGCACTAGATTTTCAAAGTGCACCTATCATAATATTTTTTGTTTTGAATGAAATACTCTTTTAAATATCTCTCAATTGTGGACTATTATCTTTCCTTCTTATGAATGTGATCAAATTTATTTATGTTGTGATGGATGTGAGGAATTTTAAGCTTTCATATGGTATTGTGTATATATATTTTACTCCAGTCTATGAAATATTCATGGTTCTCTTCTCAAGAATTCTTCTTTGTGAATACATATTTTCTTCTTTTATTTATATTTTGAAAGTAATAAACATTGGGGTTTTCTTTTTAGTATTCCCTATTTATAAATTTGATTCAAGATAAATATTTCACATCATAACATAGGAGTACCAATTCTATAAAAACGCAGGGGGATACTTTATCCTCGTGAGGGTGCTTTATGGATCTTGACCAATCTGAACATCGACACACACTTGCCAATTATTCCTCTGAATTCCATGACCATATCTCTCTAGAAAGTTGCTCCAACATTTATGAGTCCAAATGGAATTTTCATGTATGCATAAGTTCCCCACTTTGTCCTAAATGTAGTTTTCAATTGATCATCATGGGAAACCAATACTTGAATATATCTTAAGAATCCATCTAAGAGAGATAACATCTCAGATCTATAAGCACATTGTAATATTTGTTCCATGGGGGGAACATGGTAATTATCTTTCTCTGAGGCCCTAAATTTATGAAGTCTACACATAATCTAATGTCTCCATTATTTTTCATGACAGGTACTAGATTGGAAACCCATTGAGTGTGCCTGATAGGGAAGATTATCTTGGCAACCAATAACATATTCAATTCTCCTTTCACTAGGGGTTCTAAGTTTGGATGCATCTTCCTCAAATTCTTTTGAAAGGGATTTGTATGATCCTTCATTGGTATAATGTGTTGAATGATGTTAGTATGAAATATTTTGATATCATCGTACATCCAAACAAAAATATCCTTGTATTCTTTGAAGGGAAGTTGGTACCCAGATCAATAGTCTGAGGATTGTTGTCTGTTTCAAAGTTTGTCACCTCATATTGCATAGATGAGCTATTGGTATTACAGTTAGTGACCTTTTTGAACTGATCTTGTAGATCATATAACTTCTCTAGTATCATCACTGGCTTTGGAATAACATTTTTTAGGGGCCCCATGGATGATTTTAGGGGCTAAATTTCGCTCATGGGCTAATTTTCCATGGTTTTTCCAAAAATGAGATTCGCCATTTTAAAAATGATTCGCCCAAATTCTATAGAATAAAATTATTTTACCTTAAAAATCGCCAAAATTTTATAAAAACTATATAAAATCCTTAGAAATTTGAAAATTTTTAGAAAAATATCGCCAAACATTTATAGTTGGCATATGAAAGATTAGTAAGATTCGCCAAGGTTTCTACATTTTAAAATAAATTTCCATCCTTAAAATCATCCCTGGAACTTAGGGCCATTTTGTCCTTAGTTGATTATTCTATAGGAACTTCAGTTAGGAAATTCAAATCTTGATCATGTTGAAGTTCATCAATGGCATGTTAGAAAAATAAGATCACAGAGCAATAAAATAAGACAAATGTGGAAATAAAACATAGAAGATACACAATATAATAGAGACACAGATATACATGGTTCACCCAGTGTGGGCTATGTCCACCAGAGAAATTTTTAGATCCTTCCTTTTTATTATCCAGCAAATGAAGGGATACAACCTAGAACACACCCTTTGTAACTTCCTCTTATTTCTCTCACAATATCCTCTCTCATAATACAATATTCACAATGATACACAACCACAATAAAATTCCCTCATAAAAGAGGGTTTCCTTCTAGGGAAAAAAACACTAACATAACTTCTACCATCATATATGTGACCTTATAATGAACGGTCCAGATTTACTATGAAATTACAATATACATTTACAAGGTAACTTTTCCTTCAGGGGTTTCTCCCTAGAACCCCAATCAGGAATGTTGTCCCCCGAACCCCCGCTGGGGGTCCGCTTGCCCCCAGACCCCCCAGTCGGGGGGATGAGCCCCCCAGACCTTGGAAGGGGGAAAGCCCCACCTACAACCCCACCACGTGGAGGAGTGTACAATATTTCGGGGTGTATAGTCTTCATGGGGTATAAACACGGTTGAAAATAAGGACCTATGAATCAAGAAGATAATCAGGATCCACAACCAATATGGCAGACTCTTTAAAAGTATCTTTCATGTGTAGGAAATTGATTATTTGATGATCATCTTCAAAGACCCTCCAATTTGTGATATTTCAGGTACTGAGAGCTTGTATAAAAATTCCTCATAAAAGTGTTAGACATTAATTCATCTGATGGAATTAACCTAGAAGCAACATTAGCTAATAGTTTTATGTCTGAATTTAAAGAACGAGGAATATGACTAATTAGATATCATTTTCGAGGTTAACTGTTTAGATTAAGTCATTAATATATGACCCATTAATGACATACTCTATGCAATTAACCCTGAAAGTGATATCTAATATGTTGCATTGCGGAAGCCCCTCTATGCTTAATTATGATTAATATTAAAGGAATCGAAATTATTGATAAGATCTCATACCTCTTGTTGGTATTGTTTCAAATGAATAGAAAGACAATGTATAGCATTTTGTACTTGTCTTACAACAATTTCAAAGTAACCAAACACTTTTATCGATTTGAATTTCAAATCTACTACCTTTCTTAACCCTTGGATTAGAGCTTCATATTCAACAATATTATTGGTGCACTAGAGTTCAAGTCTACAAGCTGTTAAAATCCTCTCACCTTTAGGGTCTTTGAGAATGTAGCTAACACCTGCACTTTTGTTAGACTCAGATCCATCAAAGAAAAGAGTCCACATATTAATGCTTACTTTGATATTACTTTGTGCACCTAGATTATTCTCCACATTCGAGTTAGTATGTACATCATAATTAGTCTTTAAAACTAGGTTAATATATACATTAGGGTTAATATCTCCCCTATATACTATGTTATATTTAGGCTTGACAATCTGAGTGCAATGAAGGATTTCAGATTGCATATGTGAATCTGCATGTGGAGTTATTTCAGCAGTGAAATCTCTAAAGAATGTATCCAAGATGTAATTCCCCAAAATCAAGTGGTTGAACATTATTGATTCATTTGAATAATTTAGATCTGTGACCACATACTTCATATATCTCTCCCTTTTGAATCTTATCTAATTATGTTTAGGGAAGCAACAAATGAGACCAATCAATGGGAAAATTTCCATTCAAAAGTGCGTACCAGTGTTCGCTCAATAAGAGTCCATATGTTTTTCGGATGTCTACTTACTAAAATAATGCCTATTATTTTATGAATGTTTGGGTTGGAATCCAACCTTATTAAGACATTCTTCAACTCTCCCATAACCTTGACACTTGATCTATCCAACTATATGATTTGGATATCATATTTTTCAGGTTTGGCATGTAATTTTTCGCATACTTTAAATGGCATCACATTAGAGGAGGCACCCGAATCAACCATATAGTTGTGGACATTCTTGTTAAATATCTCAAAGGTTAATAAGAAAGGGGGAACAATATATTTTTACCTTTTGCCAATGAGAGAGGCATTGATAGAAGATTTATTTTTTATAGTCTTTTTCTAGAATCTGTATTCTTGGAAGGTTTATCCCTTTTCTTTATCCCCCCTACATTAGTGTCTTTTCTTGAAGATGATGCATGACAAATATTAATAAAATTTTCTTAAATTTGAGGAACCTTAATAAGCTCAAATAGGGAAACATTAGCAATGTTATTTTTCAAATCTTCAAGAAAATAATAATCCAAGTTGGATAGAGAGGGGGAAGATGAGGATTCTTTACCATTGGAATTGTATTTTTTATTTGTAGATACTGTCTTAGTGGGTTCAGAAATAGAAGGGGAATCTGATGGAGATACCTTACTTTTACTTCTAGTGTTGTATGCATTTCGAGACATATGAATTTCCTCAACTTCTTCATCTTCATCTTCTCCATCTAGTTTGAGAGAAACATCCCAAAATGAATTAACTTGTTGTCCTAAGGTTTCTTCTGTATCCATAGATTGATCTTTTGTATTGGTCTCCTCTTCTCCTTCATATTTTTTTGTCTAAGGTATCTTCACTAGTAGAGGCCAAGGCTTTAAACATATTAAGAAAAACTACCATGTTGATTCCTTCTATAGGTGAAGTGTTCTTCGATGTGGGAGGAGTACTTTGCTTAGGGAGAAATATAAAGAATTTATTAGTATTTGAAGTACCCTCTCCAACATTCTGGTTCATGTCAATAATTTCATTTGAGAGTTTCTTTATAATCCTTTGTAGGCTTTCCATGTCCATGGAGTCTTGGTCATTTTTGTGTTTAGGAGATTTTGATGGGGTAACTCTTTTCTTGGTATTGGACTGATAATTTTTAGCCTATTCCCTTGGATTACCTTTCAAGCTCATCATATATTTTCCCACTTTGATGGCTTGTTAAATGTGTCATCAAGGTTGGATTTTTCAAATATTTTCACAAACATGGCCATTGAGACTGATAAAGATGAAGTATAGAATTCAATTGACACATCATCAACAGGGTTAGAGGTAGCATGGATTTTATTCATCAATGGAAGCAATATCTGGTTAAAATCTTTCACCTTTTCTTTAGCATCCATTTTTACCCCAGATAACTCTAAGACCAGGACTGTTGTGGATTTATTATCTCTAAATTTCTCCGTGAAAGCGATCTCAAAATCATTCCAATTAGTTATTGAACCTTTCCTTAAATAAAAATACCAAGTTGAAGCCTTACCTTCAAATGTATAAGGAAAAATACTACAAACCACATCTTCATGCTCAATGTTCATTAGTCATACAAGAAGAATGATTTTTTTGTCTTCAGTTGATTCCTTTTTTAGAATCAAATTTGGGTAAAACATTCTTGGGATGGTTAGGTAAAAAATGAGGAGATCTTGGAACTGCAACAACATCCTGAGCCAACCAAGGTTTACGCTTAAGGTTTCTTCTTCTTGCAATGGTTCACCTTTAGAGGGATTTCTAGGAGTGTGGGGGGGAGAATCAAGTGGACTAGGTGGTTGACTGGCACTCATAGACAAATAATATTCAAAGTTTATCTTGAAAGGGTTGGCTATCCCCCTTAAAACGCTAGTAAGCCAATAGTTCAAGGAATCGATGGTTGGGATACCACAATAAATTGGAGAGTTTGTGACGATTGGTTCTTTAGAAAATATATGTCTTTGAATCAGAGGTAAAGGGAGCTCAACATGCCTGAGTCTGATATTTCTCCTTATAACTTGAGTAAGGATGCAATATTGATGCAACAACTGGTGAATATTAGCAGGGGATTGGTTGGGAGAGTGTGAAGTCCCAAGGTTGGTTCCAAATGTGCTCAATTGACCTGCTAATTGAGCATGTGGCAATATCAGAGTCAGTCGGGGATCAAAGGTTTGCTCAAGGTTTGTGAACTGGGATTCACTTTGTCGGGAAGTATTTCTCTGTGGTTTAGAATGGGTAGGGTTTTTCACGTATTTATTATCCATTCATCTTGATGGCCCTCCTTCTAGCACCAAATCTGTTGATGGGTCCAATTGGCCCGTTAAGAAGGTAAAGGAATATGTCCGATGGTAAGCCCCAATTAGGCCCACTCTCATTTGGGATGACAAATTTCAACCAAAATGTGGGCCTGGTTTCCACTAATGAATTTTTTAATTACAAATATGAGGACATATTGT
>JASDQU010736639.1:554718-580531 GCA_032191745.1 Picea mariana | reverse complement strand
TGGGTGTTGTATATGCATGTGCATTGTCCTTCATGTCCAAATACCTTTATCAATCTTGCGGTCCAAAACCCATGACTAGGGTTGGCCTCAATGACAACAACTAATCTTCCAACATAGAGCTTCATATTCAACAATATTATTGGTGCACTAGAGTTCAAGTCTACAAGATATTAAAATCCTCTCACCTTTAGGGTATTTGAGAATGTAGCTAACACCTGCACTTTTGTTAGACTCGGATCCATCAAAGAAAAGAGTCCACATATCAATGATTACTTTGATATTACTTTGTGCACCTAGATTAGTCTCCACATTCGAGTTAGTATGTACATCATAATTAGTCTTTAAAACTAGGTTAATCTATACATTAGGGTTAGTATCTCCCCTATATACTATGTTATACTTAGGCTTGACAATATGAGTGCAATGAAGGATTTCAGATTGCATATGTGAATCTGCATGTGGAGTTATTTCAGCAGTGAAATCTCTAAAGAATGTATCCAAGATGTAATTCCCCAAAATCAACTGGTTGAACATTATTGATTCATTTGAATAATTTAGATTTGTGACCACATACCTAATATATCTCTCCCTTTTGACTCTTATCTTATTATGTTTAGGGAAGCCACAAATGAGACCAATCAATGAGAAAATATCCATTCAAAAGTGCGTACCGGTGTTCGCTCAATAGGAGTCCATATGTTTTTGGGATGTCTACTTACTAAAATAATGCCTATTATTTGATGAACTTTTGGGTTGGAAGCCAACCTTATTAAGACATTCTTCAACTCTCCCATAACCTTGACACTTGATCTATCCAACTATATGATTTGGATATCATATTTTTTAGGTTTGGCATGTAATTTTTCGCATACTTTAAATGGCATCATATTAGGGGAGGCACCCGAATCAACCATATAGTTGTGGACATTCTTGTTAAATATCTCAAAGGTCAATAAGAAAGGGGGAACAACATATTTTTACCTTTTGCCAATGAGAGAGGCATTGATAGAAGATTTATTTTTTATGGTCTTTTTCTAGAATCTGTATTCTTGGAAGGTTTATCCCTTTTGTTTATTCCCCCCACATTAGTGTCTTTTCTCGAAGATGATGCATGACAAATATTAATAAAAAATTATTGAATTTGAGTAACCTTAATAAGCTCAAATAGGGAAATGTTAGCCATGTTATTTTTCAAATCTTCAAGAAAATAATAATCCAAGTTGTATAGAGCGGGGGAAGATGAGGATTATTTACCTTTGGAATTGTATTTTTGATTTGTAGATACTGTCTTAGTGGGTTCAAATTTAGTGGGTTCAAAAATAGTGGGAATCTGTTGAAGACACCTTACTTTTACTTCTAGTGTTGTATGCATTTCGAGACATATGAATTTCCTCAACTTCCTCATCTTCATCTTCTCCATCTAGTTTGAGAGAAACATCCCAAAATGAATTAACTTGTTGTCCTGAGGTTTCTTCTGTATCCATAGATTGATCTTTTGTATTGGTCTCCTCTTCTCCTTCATATTTTTTTGTCTAAGGTAGCTTCACTAGTAGAGGCCAAGGCTTTAAACATATTAAGAAAATGTTCCATGTTGATTCCTTCTGTAGGTGAAGTGTTCTTCAATGTGGGAGGAGTACTCTGCTTAGGGGGAAATATAAAGAATTTATTAGTATTTGAAGTACCCTCTCCAACATTCTGGTTCATGTCAATAATTTCATTTGAGAGTTTCTTTATAATCCTTTGTAGGCTTTCCATGTCCATGGAGTCTTGGTCATTTTTGTGTTTAGGAGATTTTGATGGGGTAACTCTTTTCTTGGTATTGGACTTATAATTTTTAGCCTCTTCCCTTGGATTACCTTTCAATCTCATCATATATTTTCCCACTTTGATGGCTTCTTAAATGTGTCATCAAGGGTGTATTTTTCAAATCATTTCACAAACATGGCCATTGAGACTGATAAAGTTGAAGTATAGAATTCAATTGACACATCATCAACAGGGTTAGAGGTAGCATGGATTTTATTCATCAATGGAAGAAATATCTGGTTAAAATCTTTCACCTTTTCTTTAGCATCCATTTTTACCCCAAATAACTCTAAGACTGGGACTGTTGTGGATTTATCGTCTCTAAATTTCTCTATGAAAGCGATCTCAAAATCATTCCGATTAGTTATTGAACCTTTCCTTAAATAAAAATACCAAGTTGAAGCCTTACGTTCAAATGTATAAGGAAAAATACTACAAACCACATCTTCATGCTCAATGTTCATTAGTCGTACAACAAGCATTATTTTTTTGTCTTCGGTTGATTCCTTTTTTAGAATCAAATTTGGGTAAAAACTTCTTGGGATGGTTAGGTAAAAAATGAGGAGATCTTGGAACTGCAACAACATTTTGATCCAACCAAGGTTGATTAAGGGGTTAATTTGCATTCATGTTTACTCCTGCCATGCCATTAGGAATTTTAGGATTATCGCCTAAGGTTTCTTCTTCTTATGATGGTTCACCTTCAGAGGGATTTCTAGGAGTGTGGGGGGGAGAATCAAGTGGACTAGGTGGTTGACTGGCACTCATAGAAAAATAATATTCAAAGTTTATCTTGAAAGGGTTGGCTATCCCCCTTAAAACATTAGTAAGCCAATAGTTCAAGGAATTGATGGTTGGGATACCACAATAAATTGGAGAGTTTTTGACGATTGGTTCTTTAGAAAATATATGTCTTTGAATCAGAGGTAAAGGGAGCTCAACATGCCCAAGTCCGATATTTCTCCTTATAGCTTGAGTAAGGATGTGAGATTGATGTAACAACTGGTGAATATTAGCAGGGGATAGGTTGGGAGAGTGTGAAGTCCTAGGGTTGGTTCCAAATGTGCTCAATTGACCTACTAATTGAGCATGTGGCAATATCAGAGTCAATCGGGGATCAAAGGTTTTCTCAGGGTTTGTGAACTAGGATTCACTTCGTCGGGAAGGATTTCTTTGTGGTTTAGAATGGGTAGGGTTTTGCACGTATTTATTATCCATTCATCTCGAGGCCCTCCTTCTAGCACCATTTCTATTGATGGGTCCAATTGGCCCTTTAAGAAGGTAAAGGAATATGTCCGATGGTAAGCCCCAATTAGGCTCACTCTCATTTGGGATGATAAATTCCGACCAATATGTGGGTCTGCTTTCCACTAATGAATTTTTTAATTACAAAGATGAGGACATATTGTCCTCCAAATAATTCTTGTTAGAATTTAATTAAACTACTTCCAACATAATTAAAAATAACTATCCTAGTCTAATGCTATCCTATCCTAATCAGGAGCAAATCTAATAACATGAACACAACATGAAATCATGTTATCAATTACATAATTAGTGCATAGAAATCAATAACATGCTAAAATAATAGGGATACAAAGTAAGTCACAAATAGTTGCAGACTAAACCTATAACATTACCACTATATCCATTAGGGATCATAAATGAACAAGTACTTGAAATGACATGCATAGAATTAGTTCACACGATTATCAATCAAGAAAGTCATTAAACAAAAATACATGAAGAGTAGTCCCACACATTCTTGCAAACATTCATGGATTCCAAAATGTCTTATGCTTTTTATTTACTTAAAAATAACAGTATCATCTGACTATACATTGGGAAAAAGTATTTGTTTCTTACATTGAGCCCTCTTTTATAGAATAAGAGAGACTTTTCAATTCTCATGAATGTTTGTTTCCTATTTATGACTTTACATATTATTACTTTGTCTTATTCCGATTTACAATATTTCTTGGTTAATGTACAAAAATGAAATACAAAATTTTAAGAAGATTTCTTGGAGGTTACTTCTTCTATATAAGCAGTCCACAACTTGTGATCCAGGATATTTTCATCATGACTTATAAAGAGTTGCATTAAATGAACATAAATTAAAATGCACCATTAAATAAGGAAAATATAAAAAATGAAGAGTCATAAGCATCAAATCCGAACACAAAAACTTGATAACGGAGTTCATCCCTAGTGGACTACGTCTTCGGGTCCTGCTCTCAAATGGGTAGGCTCTTTCATTAACTCATCAAAAGAATTTGGAAAAATACATAAGTATACCTCATTCTAAAATCAAAATGCAGAAATAATGCTCAGATTAGAAAACAGACAGCACCACTAAATTCGTGGCGTTGAATTACCCAAAAATGGTTGTCTCCACGCCTCGATCCGACTCCGACACTCCCAAGCCCAAGAAGAAATTTGTCTCGATTTTCGTTCCCTCTACAACCTGCATTAATGACCGTACTTGCATAGAAATGCATGCCCAAAAGGATGTATGGTATGCACACCTCCCCCTGGTGGCTGGGCGGATGCAACATTTAATAATTGTTGAAGGTGTTGGTTACAATGTAGTGGCCCATAGCCTATTGGTTAGGGAGGATTTATAAAGGTGCTAGTGTGGGAGGAGGTTCCGAGGTCAAACCCCGCGGACTCCCCTTTTGGGATTTGTATTTGTTACATTGTATATATATATAATTACCATTACACTAGTTTAGTGGTGGCTCTAGAACCATATCCAACGATTTAAAACTGTGGCTATGTTTGGCATGGTCCACCAGATTTGGCGGACCCGCCAAACCATTTTTTTTCCAAATTTTTGTTCACGGGTTGTCCTTGGGCATTTCCCACCTGCCACGTGGCAGCCTCTGATTGGCCTAAGTGGTGGACTCTCACAAGTCCATGTTGCCACCTGCCAATTCATCATGCCACATCAGTCGTATGGACTGCCACGTGGCACGATCCGATTGGTCGATGGATCGATCCAAAAATGCCAAAATCGGGTGACACGTGGCAGCCTCTAGTGCTGCCACATCATCATGTTAATGTCAAGATTCCATTTGTCACTTCCTTTCTCCTTAAACGTGTACTGTACGGATTCTGACGTCATCTATATGGATGTTGACGTCAGCAGTAAGAATGTTGACTCATCCCCTGCTAACTAGGCTAGGTTGACCAAACTTTGACTGTGAATATCTTTCAATCTGTAACTCCTTTTGACGAGTCGTTTACGTCATTAGAAATATTACGACGCGCTCTTCACGATCATGTCATTTTAACTAAGTTTTGAGAACTTTGAAAATTTTCCATTTCTCTGTTGACTGAAGCCATTCTGAGCATCCTGAGTGCCTCTGTGAGTTTTGAGTTGTTCTTAGCCTTCTCTGGATCCTTTTTGGATCAACTTGTAGCTTTTAAGGACTTCTTCCAATCAATTCAATTGCATCTTCTCTAGTTTTATCTCTCCATCACATGCCTTTACGACTACTTCTATATTTATCTTTGTTTCAATCTTCTTTATATATCCATTGGTAGAAGTAGCTAATTTAATCAGATTGATCAAGTATTTGTTTAAAAAATCTTTGTTACCTCCTTGATCTGGCTGATTTCTTGTTTTCTAGAATCTATATCTTCTACTACCTCTTTGAGCCTCAACTCACTCATGCCAACTTCATCCAACTTGTTCATGGTTTCCATTCCAAAGTCTTCTAACAGTTCATCTGAAGAGTTCTAGATTCTAAAATAGGCTTTGGTGGCCAGTTCCCGAGATTCTTGGACCTCATCAAATATTGCTCTGAAGGAGTCATACAATATTTGGCCTTTTATATTTTTACTTTACACTGTATCTAGGCAGAGTTTCAAGTGTCTTAGTATGTAATTCTCTCTAACTCACCACCTTGTCAAATGCACGTTGAGCCCTTTTGTAATGGCTCCTCTATTCATTTATATGTTCCTGTGATGTGATCAATTCATCATGATGCCTTTGTATATCATTCAATGTACAAAAGAACCGTGTTTGTGTTTTTTTAGGTCTTCATTGACCTGAACAACTTCTTCATGTACAACCTTTAAAGCGATTTCCCCCTGGTTGTTTTCTTTCATGTCACTCTCCATTTTCTACAACTTTTGGTCAAGCTCTATGATCTTATGTTACTATTGTTCAGAGAAGTTAACTTGCTCATGGTACTCTATCTTGAGGTTTGCCTCTTCTTGCACATGCATATTTTCCATATTATCCACCTCAATACTATGTGAATACTCTTTTTCCTTCATTTTCTATACAAAACTTGCCAGCCCTCCATTTGGTCCTTTTTCTATTTTAGCTTCTCTTCTAGGAGGGATACCTGGACTTTGCCGTTGTCTAGAGAAACACCCAGTTCACTAACTGTGATTGAATTATCCCTTGCAAAAGCATGTAGGGTTAAATCTATTTCCTTTGCATTCTCTTTAGGGTCATTTCCTAGAGGCCATGAGATGTGTTTAACACAAATCAACATTACCAAAATTTGTTTCAAAACCAACATGAAACCTACCTATTCCTTCTCATTTCAAAATTTGAATACTTGGTCCAAATAAAGCTATGTTTTGTCATTATGATCATAATCTTGAGTTTGGTCTTACTTCAAAATCATTGTTTTTAACCAAGTCTCATATTTTTCCAAGTCTTCATCTCCTATATAAAGGGAACATGTCAATTTTGCTAAAAAATGATGTACGTTGAGCTGGTGTACACATGGATAGTGAGATTTGATTTTTTTTGTTGCAGGTCAATGACGAAAGCCCTAGTGATGGAAATATTGGTGCAACTACACACCAATGCAACTGATTTTCGGACAAAATTTCAAGCCAACGCTTCAATTCAACACCCACATGGTTCGAGCTGGAATAGCTATGAAAGCCATATCTGCCAAGTTACCGATATCACGCAGGCACTAAGATCAACATCCAGATTATGAGCACACATTTATGGGTTCTCTTCATGTCATTGCACCCCAGTATTGTTGATTAAATTATTCCAAGGTGTGTTGATCTATATCATTCTGGTTGGCGTATATGAGCAGTGGAAAACTCCTTTAGTGCAACATGTGTCTTTATAGATCTGTGCTCTATCTTGAGATCTTCTGCGTACTGTAGTACAAAGGCCTATTGTCTTTCCAGCCCTAGAGAATCGATTTGGAGGCCGAGAGTAGAAGACTTCATATTTGCGTGGAATGTTTTTTGGGGTTTACATATATTAAGGGTTTTCTTCTAGGAACATTATTCACAAAACATTTTGGTCCTAATGGCTAGAGATTTTAACATTCTATTGTTGCATCTTCAAAGAATACCAAGACATTCTCTACAATAGTTCTACAGAAGCAATGAGGCTATTTGAGAAAATTAGTTCCATATTTGAAGGAAGGTTTCAAGGAAGCAGTTGGGCAACTATTTCTAGGATTGGAGGCATCATTTATAGAGTATTGAAGGATAAAATTAGTAATTGAATACATTTGCAGGGGTTAGTAGCGTGGGAAACTTTTTGGGTAGAAATGCTACATTTTTGTAAGCCCATAGGGTTGTTGTACTCTTCTCAAACATAGATTTATTCATGGATTCATTATTTCTTTTCAATAGATCCCTGTTCTTCTTTCATTTTCTATTTTGATATTTTATGTATTTCTTCTTCTTAACGTAGATATTTTATGTTTTTCTTCTTCTTCCAACTTTCACTATTAAAATTTTGTGCTTTGGTGGATGACTCCATGCCCAATGGATTAGACTTATGATCTGAGAGGTTTGCATATGTTATTCCATCTCGTTTCCTTTAATCCTAACTCTGTTTATCCTTCTTTTATCATCCTAAATATGGCCACTCTGATTTTATGTTCAAGTTGTTGCTCAGTGACAGTGGACATCCAATTGATTTGATTTGATGAGGGAGACCCCTCTGAATGGAAGGTGTTAGCACTGAGAATCACCCTCTGACTACAAGAGGATAAGCCCAGTACCCATCAAAATATGTGTAAATGTAAAATCATTTTTAAAGGTCAAATGGACAAGACTCAAAATAATAAGGTTTTAACTCAGAAATCTGGGCTAGCATGCACAAGAAAATGAGGTCTCTATTAGATTCAGTCAGTGAATAGGAGGAAGACTCAGTGAGGGAGGTGTAAAGGTCTACTATTAACATCAGGTCTTCAAGCAGCTCAAGGAAGAAAAACTCAAACACAAGATCCTCTTGAATTCAAAGTTTAAAGAAAACTGAAGAACATCACAACAATATTATAATCAAACATTCATCATAACACAACCATAAAAAACTCATGTGGATCCTCCAATAATTAACACTTCAACATAAGAGGAAACAAGATGACATGAAGAGAAACTGACTTCTACTAATAAAAAATTATCAAGTCCAGTACATAACCAGAGAACTAGTCTTAGTTAAAAATATTACAATAATGGAGCCTCGGCTCAACCATTCCAACCTCTCCTCAAGATCTCTCTCCCTACTTAAATAGAAAACAACATCCAAATATCCTTAGGAGTTCAAATCCCCTCTCCTCCATTGGATTCTAAGCCTTGGATATAGGCGACAACAATCAAAGAGACAAAAATCCAACAAACTGCTAATTTTCAGGAAATTGTTGGAAGTCATTAATAAATTGTTTCCACCTCACTGCATGAGGTCTTTGATGGAGATAAAACTTAGGTTCAAGTGTCCATTGACATATAACTGATCCTTTAGAATCCATTCGAATCCTTCTTGACAGGTGGCAACCTCCCAACAAGGCGAATATTCAAACCGTAACCGCTACAGGAAATTCGGTAGCACCCCTGCAAAAACAATTTATGCACATTCGGTAGCGCCACTTCTATGTATAAAATATCTAAAAAAATAACAAATTTTTCAAAACTGAGAGAGGTTTTTGTTATTTGGTATGTTATTAACAAAAACCTCCTCCAGATTTCAAAAATACCTTCCCATTTGTTCATAGTCAAAGTTTTAAGTTAGTCACTTAAATATTGCAGAAGCGTCACACCGTGGGTCGCACTACACATAAGGGTCACACTTTGTGTCTAATATATATTAAAACATAACACATTTTAGAAAAATGAGAGAGGTTTTTGTTATTTGGTATGTTATTAACAAAAACCTCCTCCAGTTTTCAAAAATACCTTCCCATTTGTTCATAGTCCAAGTTTTAAGTTAGTCACTCAAACCTTGCAGAAATGTCCTTGCAAAAATAACTATGCGCATTCAGTAGCACACCTCTTCTATTTTAGGAAAGTATCCATTTGCATAATATTTCTCTTTAATGTTTTCATGGAGTTAGGATTTGGTATATGCATTATATTTGGTAGATACAATAGGTTTGATTTAGGACACCTTAGCACACACCACCTTTGGCCAAAGCGATTAATGGGAAAATGTCAAGGCTCGATGACGAATTGGGAGACTATGACTGTAGGAAAAGGACCAAAGGAATAGGAAAATTTAGCACCAATTTGATGAAGCACTTTTAAAAAATTTATGGTGCACTTTTGAGTGCTAACATTGGCTCTAACTGGGATGGAGGCCTCCCTGTGAGGCTTCCAAGAACCTAGCAGTTCTAGTCACCTTATCCATTAGTCTGTGGAGTCAACCATGAAACCAACCTCTAAAAAATGTCAAAAAGTGCCACTTATTCAAGAAACTGAAAGACTTGCTAGAAACTGAAGGAAATCAATGCTTAGGAAGTGAGCTTATTACCTATGCCACCCTACCCTAACCAGATCAACAACTTTCTCAAGTAAAGGCAAATTTCCACAGTAACCATTCTAGAAACTTCGTGACTGAAGGAATCCCATCCATACCACTGATCAATAGAGAATAACAGAGGTTTGAAAACAAGGATAGAAATGCTTTTAGAGAAACATGTTTACCCATGAATATCTGTGGAATAATAAAAACTGGAAGTTTCAGACAATGTGAATCATATGACTCCATATAAGCTGGAATTGGATATTTGAGACCATGCTTGGAAACTTGTTGATTGAGAAAAGAAAACTCCTCATATATACATTCCTCTTTGATTGAAAAAAAACAACCTTCTGGTTCCATTGAGATCAGATTTTGATTATAAACAATTGCAATCTCTTTTCTTTCAACATGATGACCACAAGATAGTGGTACAAATGGGTCTAAATCGCACTGATAATTATGATCAACCAAGAACATATAGCTATCTATGCAATCATCAGTTATAATATGTTCAACATTCTTTGAAAACTGATCATAAACTAGACATGCATCCTTGTCCATAGAAAAATCTACAGGTGTTGAAGAATCTGATTCCAAATGTGAATCATACTTACATCCTTGTTGTTGTTCCAAATCTGATTCATACTCACTGTCTTCTTGCTCATATGCATGCATATTTTCAAAGAAAACCTGCTCTTGGATCCTCATGGAAGCACATATGTTCTCCTCAACTTCTTGAGCATCTTCAAATAAGATTCTTAAGGATGAAGACTTTCTTTCTCTCAAGAGAAGGACAAGTTCTGGATACTGAGCCATAACATACAAAACCATGGCAACAGTCTCTATAGGTCGGATATCCAAGGGCATGCCATTATAAATGTTGTAGAACCTTATGTTAAAGACAAATAGAGCTTCTTCCTCTCCTCTCCTCAAAGCATAAAAATCAACGAGGTACAAATCAAGGGACTTGTTCTCACCCCAATACTTTAAAAATGCATTGCAGAATTCGATCCAAGAACCAATGGAATCATCTCCCAAACCCTTAAACCACACAACAACATCTCCAAACAAGGATTTGGAGAACAACCTCATGGTAACATCATCATGAATTATCTCAAACTGATCAATAAAGTTCTCAAAGGCCTCCAAATTCCTCTCAGCTGTAACATGATCTTATCCAAAGAACCGAGGAAGATACTCAAGGAAATCAAGAGGATAAGGATGAAGGTAATATGGCAGCCTTAAAGGTTTGAACATCTTGTCTCTGATTTCAGTTTGAAAACTAGTGGGCTAGATATGAGGTTTAACAAGTTGAGGTGATGAGATCTCTGAAGGCTTTGAATCAAATTCATCACTCTCAAGGTTACAAGGATGATCAATTTCAGGAGGAATTTCAATACAAAGTTCATCCTTATGAATAGGCTGAGGTGAGGATACAATATCAATATCTACAACACATGCAAAAGGCAAGTCTTCCTCTTCCAAGGATGGATATATAAAATAAGGTTGTTGATCATCCGAATAAACAAAGCACCAGATGATTCTCTTTATATGTAAAGGAAAAGATAGGAAAGAGTTGATAAAGAGGAACATGAGTTCATGTAGAAACCTAATGAAATGATACATCTTTTTACACTTCTTCCCCTTCATCTTCTATTAGCAGGAACCTCCCCAGTGGATTCTTTCATTGTGGAGTTGCCAGGAAGATGCTTATAGTCAATTTTCTATATCCCTCTCTTGTCTACCATCAAGAGTTGGATCTATGCCATTCTTCCTAGGGAGCTCTTCAATCTTCTCAAATTCATCCCCAACAATGATGCCATTTATGTTATCACTGAGAATCACCCTCTGACTGCAAGAGGATAAGCCTAGTACCCATGAAAATATGTGTAAATGTAAAAAGAGTTTTTAAAGGTCAAATGGACAAGACTCAAAATAATAAGGTTTTAACTCAGAAATCTGGGCTAGCATGCAGAAGCAAATGAGGTCTTTATTAGCTCCATTCAGTGAATAGAAATAAAAGTGAATAGGAGGAAGACTCAGTGAGAGAGGTGTAAAGGTCTTCTATTAACATCAGGTCTTCAAGCAACCCAAGGAAGAAAAACTCAAACACAAGATCCTCTTGAATTCAAAGTTTAAAGAAAACTGAAGAACATCACAATAGTATTATAATCAAACATTCATCATAACACAACCATAAAAAAATCATGTGGATCCTCCAATCATGAACACTTCATCATAAGAGGCAACAATATGACATGAAGAGAAACTGACTTCTACTAATAAAAAATTATCAAGTCCAGTACATAACTAGAGAACCAGTGTTAGTAAAAAATATCACAATAATGGAGCCTCAACTCAACCATTCCAACCTATCCTCAAGAGTTATTTCCCTCATTAAACAAAAAATAGCATCCAAATATCCTTAGGATTTCGAATCTCCTCTCCTCCATTGGATTCTAATCCTTGGAGATAGGTGGCAACAATCAAAGAGACAAAAATCCAACAAACTGCTAATTTTCAAGAAATTGTTGGAAGTCATTAATAAATTGTTTCCACCTCACTGCATGAGGTCTTTGATGGAGTTAAAACTTAAGTACATGTGTCCCTTGACATCTAACTTATCCTTGAGAAGCCATTCGAATCCTCCTTGACAGGTGGCAACCTCCCAACAGGGTGAATATTCAAACCATAACCGCTATAGGAAATTCCGTAGCACCGCTACAAAAACAATTTATGCACATTCGGTAGGGCCACTTCTATGTCTAATATATCTCAAAAAATAACACCTTTTTCAAAACTGAGAGAGGTTTTTGTTATTTGGTATGTAATGAACAAAAACCACCTCCATTTTTCAAAACTACCTTCCCATTTGTGCATAGTCCAAGTTTTAAGTTAGTCACTTAAATATTGCAGAAACATCGCGTCGTGGGTCACACTGCCCAGAAGGGTTGCACTCTGTGTCTAATATCTCTCAAAAAATAATACATTTTTCAAAACTGAGAGAGGTTTTTGTTATTTAGTATGTGATGAACAAAAATTTCCTCCAATTTTCAAAAATACCCTCCCATTTGTTCATAGTCCAAGTTTTACGTTAGTCACTCAAAACTTGTAGAAGCGTCCTTGCAAAAATAACTCTGCACATTCGGTAGCGCACCTCCTCTGTTTTAGGAAAGTATCCATTTGCATAAGATTGATATTTAATGTGTGCATATAGCTGGGATTTGGTATATGCATTAGATTTGGTAGATAGGATAGGTTTGATTTAGGACACTTGAGCACACACCACCTTTGGCCAAAGCGATTAATGGGAAAATGTCAAGGCTTGATGATTAATTATGAAGCTATGACCATAGGCAAAGGACCAAAGGAATAGGAAAATTTAGCACCAATTTGACGAAGTACTTTTAAAAAGTTTATGGTGCAATTTTGAGTGCTAACACTGTATCCAACTGGGATGGAGGCCTCCCTGTGAGGCTTCCAAGAACCTAGCATTTCTAGTCGCCTTATCCACTAGGCTATGGAGTCAACTGTGCAACCAACCTCTAAATACTATAAAAAACTACCACTTATTCAAGAAACTGAAAGACTCGCTAGAAACTGAAGGAAAGTAATGCTCAGGAAGTGAGCTTATTACCTATGCTACCCTACCCTAACCAGATCGACAACTTGCTCAAGTAAAGGCAAATTTCCACAGTAACCATTCAAGCAACTTCATGACTGAAGGAGCCCCATCCATACCACTGATCAATAGAGAATAACAAAGGTCTGAAAACATGGATAGAAATTCTTTTAGAGAAACATGTTTACCCATGAATACCTATGGAATAATGAAAACTGGAAATTTCAGACATTCTGAAACATATGACTCCATATAAGCTGAAATTGGATCTTCGAGACCATGGTTGGAAACTTGTTGATTGTTAAAAGACAACTCCTCATACATACATTCCTCTTTTCTTGAAAACAAACAATCTTCTGGTTCCCTTGAGATCAGATTTTGATAATCAACAATTGCAGTCTCTTTTCTTTCAGCATGATGATCACAAGATAGTGGTATAGACGGGTTTAAATCACATTGATAATTATGATCAGCCAAGAACATATAGCTATCTATGCAATCATCAGTTATAATATTTTCAACATTATTTGAAAACTAATCATAAACTAGACATGCATCCTTTTCCATAGAAAAATCTGTAGATGTTGAAGAATCTGATTCCAAATGTGAATCATACATACTTACATCCTTGTTGTTGTTCCAAATTTGATTCATACTCACTGTCTTCTTGCTCATATGCATGCATATTTTTAAAGAAAACCTTCTCTTGGATCCTCATGGAAGCACAGATGTTCTCCTCAACTTCTTGAGCATCTTCAAATAAGCTTCTTAAGGATGAAGACTTTCTTTCTCTCAGGAGAAGGACAAATTCTGGATACTGAGACATAACATAGAAAACCATGGCAACAGTCTCTGTAGGCCGGATCTCCAAGGGCATGTCATGATAAATGTTGTAGAACCTTTTGTTAAAGACAGAAAAAGCTTCTTCCTCTCCTCTCCTCAAAACATAAAACCAGTGAGGTACAAATCAAGGGACTTGTTCTGACCCCAATACTTTAAAAATGCATTGCATAATTCAATCCAAGAACCAATGGAATTGGCTCCCAAACCCTTAAACCACACAAAATCATCTCCAAACAAGGATTTGGAGAACAACCTCATGGTAACATCATCATGAACTATCTCAAACTGATCAATAAAGTTCTCAAAGGCCCCCAAATGCCTCTCAGCTGTAACATGATCTTCTCCAGAGAACCAAGGAAGATACTCAAGGAAATCAAGAGGATAAGGATGAAGGCATTATGGCAGCCTTAAAGGTTTGAACATCTTGTCTCTGATTTTAGTTTGAAAACTAGTGGGACGGATATGAGACTTAACATGCTGAGGTGATGATATCTCTGAAGGATTTGAATCAACTTCATCACTCTCAAGGTTACAAGGATGGCCAATTTTAGGAGGAATTTCAATACAAAGTTCATCCTTATAAATAGGCTAAGGTGAGGATACAAGATCAATATCTACAACACATGAATAAGGCAAGTCTTCCTCTTCCAAGGATGGATATATAAAGGAAGGTTGATGATCATCTGAATAAACAAAGCACCAGATGATTCTTTTTATATGTAAAGGAAAATATAGGAAATGGTTGATAAAGAGGAACATGAGTTCATGTAGAAAAATAATGAAATGATACCTATTTTTACACTTCTACCCGTTCATCTTCTGTCAACAGGAACCTCCCCAGTGGATTCTTTGATTGTGGAATCGCCAGGTAGATGCTTACAATCAATTTTCTGTATCCCTCTCTTGTCTACCATCAAGAATTGGATCTATGTCATTCTTCCCATGGAGCTCTTCAATCTGCTCAAATCTGTCCCCAGAAATGATGCCATTTATGTTAGCATTGAGAATAACCCTTTGAATGGAAGAGGATAGGCCCGGTACCCATCAAAATATGTGTAAATGTAAAAGAGATTTTAAAGGTCAAATGGACAAGACTCAAAATAATAAGGTTTTAACTCAAAAATTTGGGCTAGCATGCACAAGAAAATGAGGTATTTATTAGCTTTAGCTAGTGAATAGGAGGAAGAATCGATGAGGGAGGTGTAAAGGTCTGCTATTAACATTAGGTCTTCAAGCAAAACAAGGAAGAAAAACTCAAACACAAGATCCTCTTGAATTCAAAGTTTAAATAAAACTGAAGAACATCACAATAGTATTATAATCAAACATTCATCATAACACAACCATAATAAACTCATGTGGATCCTCCAATCATGAACACTTCAGCATAAGAGGCAACAATATGACATGAAGAGACACTAACTTCTACTAATAAAAAATTCTCAAGTCTAGTACATAACCAAAGAACCAGTCTTAGTAAAAAATATTACAATAATGGAGCCTCAACTCAACCATTCCAACCTCTCCTCAAGAGCTCTCTCCCTCCTTGAATAGAAAATAACATCCAAATATCCTTAGGAGTTCGAATCCACTCTCCTCCATTGGATTCTAAGCCTTGGAGATAGGTGGCAACAATCAAAGAGACAAAAATCCAACAAACTGCTAATTTTCAGGAAATTGTTGGAAGTCATTAATAAATCGTTTCCACCTCACTGCATGAGGTCTTTGATGGAGCTAAAACTTAGGTGTAGGTGTCCCTTGAGATATAAATGATCCTTCAGAAGCCATTCAAATCCTTCTTTATAGGTGGCAACCTCCCAACAAGGCAAATATTCAAACCGTAACCGCTACAGGAAATTCTATAGTGTCGCTACAAAAACAATTTCTACATATTCAGTAGCGCCAATTATATGTCTAATATCTATCAAACCATAACACATATTTCAAAATGGATAGAGTTTTTTGTTATTTGTATGTGATGAACAAAAACCTCCTCCAGTTTTCAAAAATACCTTCCCATTTGTTCATAGTCTAAGTTTTAAGTTAGTCACTTAAATATTGCAGAAGCGTCGCGCTGTGGGTCACACTGCGCATAAGGGTCACACTTTGTGTCTAATATCTCTCAAAAAATAACACATTTTTCAAAACAGAGAGAGGTTTTTGTTATTTGGTATGTGTTGAACAAGAACCTCCTCTAGTTTTTAAAAATACCTTCCCATTTTCTCATAGTCCAAGTTTTAAGTTAGTCATGCAAAACTTGCAGAAGCGTCCTTGCAAAAATAACTCTGCACATTTGGTAGCATACCTCCTCTTTTTTAGGAAAGTCTCCATTTGCATAAGTTTTCTCTTTAATGTTTGCATGGAGCTAGGATTTGGTATATGCATTAGATTTGGTAGATAGGATAGGTTTGATTTAGGACACTTGAGCACACACCACCTTTGGCCAGAGCAATTAAGGGAAAAATGTCAAGGCTCTATGACGAATTGGGAGGCTATGACCGTAGGCAAAGGACCAAAGGAATAGGAAAATTTAGCACAAATTTGACGAAGTACTTTTAAAAAATTTATGGTGCACTTTTGAGTGCTAACAAAAGGGATAGCTTGTAGTCTAAAGATTTGTTCAAAATGACCTTGGCATGTTCCTAACAGTTAGGAACATCTCAAGATACAACAAGATGAATCTTCCTTTAGGTTCTATACCTGGAAATTATTCAATCCTTGGTCTTTTGCCTAACCTGGTGGTTATTTTTCTTTTAGATTTACTAAAGAAAAATTTATGTAAATTAGGAACAATGTCGTAAAAAAAAATACATCTGAAGTGGTACAGTTGAAGCCAACTAGTAGAGTATTTAATGAGGTGTTAGAGTAGATAGGAGTATCCTGCAAAGAGACTTTCTATGATGATCTTGGAGTGGTATATTTTCCCTTGTTTTCCTATAAGTTCCTTGCTTCAACTTGTTGAAATCTAGTAACCTAGCACCCAATTGTTAACTCCAATCGAAATACATTTACTGAATTAAAGCACAACTAGGTTACTGAACGAAAAATAAGAGGAAGCATAAAACATGGTATCAGAGTTGCGTATTTGACGAAAGAAAAATTTGCATGAGATTTGGCAGTGAGTCTGTGATGAATTTTTTATTTCCAGGTTTGCAAGTTGTCAGGTAATTAAAAAAAAGGAATGAAGGTACAACGTCACCATACAAAACCACCGTACAATGTACAAATTTGCAGCGAGAGAGAGGGATCAGGTTGTGTTCAGGCAGAGATCCATATAAATTGACTAATGATTGGTCGATTGTGTTAGATGTGTGTGAATTGGTTGGTTGTAAATGAGGGTTGTCATTGTATTCCTCTCAGAGGGAAAGCCTGAATCCACGTACTCGATTTTCATTTTTATATGATACATGCCAATGCACTAGAGCAGAGTTACAATTAGGAATTGTATGACTGTAAATTAGATTTATGTATATTCTTTATAAAGATTCCTTGATTGCATCATATGCACGTTTTTAAAAGTATATGTGTTGAGTTCTATGGCAGGGTCTACACATGAGCTATTTTAATTTATACACTCGTTGTACCACCCCAAGAAAATTTCAAGAAATTGCATTATTATTGTTTCTACTGTAGTACCTTCAATCTCCTAGTTGTGCTATCTTCAATAGCTCACTAGCTAGATTTTTTGTTGTTAAAACATCCGCCAGAAGGAGAAGATTAGATTGGCTACAAGAAGATTGAAATTTTGTTCATGTTGCATTGATGAAATTGCAATCACTTTGGGAAGATACACCATCCCATCTCCTTCTGGTATGTTCCTGAACAATACAACTATATTTGTGTCATTGGAGATCAACTTTGATGAACATTTCAACTCTAGAATCCGTTGAGTTCGCATTGTAAAGTCAGGGTGGAGTTGCAAGAAACCTTGTGAGTTCTGAGATATGGCTCGAGTTGAGGAACTAATAAATTTATTGAACACTCTAATCCTCTCTTCTGTTGAAAATACAATCACCATTGAAAAAACCACTCTTCAGTCTATTGTGACATGCTTGCAAGTTTCGCAAGCCAAAGAAACACTACTGCAAACTCAGACTCAACTTCTTTACGACACACTTGAGCGAAAGAATATTAGACAACATTTTGAACCTGTCCTTTTTCATAACCCTATTTTCAAAGATGATGAAGATGATGATGTTGATTTAGATCAATATCTAGTGAAACAACCACTCAACGAGACAACTCCATATTCAAGTAGAGAGAAATATCAACTTCCTCTTTCCAAGTGGATCATCAAACCTTAGGAAGAATAAGAAATAACAAGCACAAAACCGACATCGGATATGAAAATGATGTCACATTTCATAATCCAAATTACACCAAACCAATCTAGTTCCAGAGTGTTGGATTGTTGCAAGAAAGTTCACATTCACATGCTCCAGTTCAAGAGTAGATTCAAATATGCCAACATTGTCAACGAGTTGGCCACGTGGAAGATCAGTTCTTCAATATTCATCCTTGCGAGCATCATGGAAAACAAAATCATTCTTCAGATAGGTGTTTAAAACACAAGACAATTGCAAGATTAAAGAACTGCTATGGGTGGATCCCTTCTTGGCGATGGTAATCGATAGCTAATAAGATATCTCAGTCATACCATAGAATCTAGTCTCAAGTATTGACACATATTGCAGTGGACATATTTTTGTTTTCTCACCTTATCCTTGACAGGGGCGTACAACATCATCGATTGACAGTCAGGCTTCAAGTTTTGAAGTCTCATCAATCGAGCATTAACAAGCAAGTGTGATTGGTTTGTGGTTTTCCTTAAACCACCACTTAGTACAAGACTTACAACTTTTGCTAGACAATGGTTTGTGGTTTTCCTTAAATCTCCACTTGGTAGAAGAATTTCAGCTTCTTCTACATCACAGTTTATGGTCATCTTTAAACCAACATTTGAGAGAACTTCCAATTAGTGGAATACACCAGCCTCCAACTTCTTTCTAACTTAAGAAACGTTCTAGGAACCACTGTGCCTAGAGTAGGGTTCCAGAGTTTGTGGTCACCATTAAACCACTAGATTGGTTTGTGGTATTCCTTAAACCATCATCACCATTTAATAGAATACATCAACTTCTGCTAGCCATTCAGTTTGTGGTCATCCCAAAACCACTAGATTCAGAGAGCACATTCAACCATCAACAAATGCACAAATCTCAGCCACAACCTTTTTGAATTGGAAGATAGGAATGCAATGATTATGGCCTCCATCATTTGGTAAGCAATCTATCTTACAAATAATTTATTAGGTATATACTCAGAGAGAATGTGTGGGGCACTTGCACAACCATAGATTCCGACAAAAGTATAATATTTTCCTATATACCAGTGCCTATATCTTTAATGGTTTGATGATCCAGATGGATGTCGGTGGCCTCCCACCTATTCCAACTGGTTCATTTTGGCAGTTTTTTTTCCTAGATTTTGAGTCCCTGACTTGCGGGCCATTTTGAGGCCCTAAACAACGTTTTTAGGGCTCACAACGATCGAAAAGAACCTTTGATAGATAAAAAAAAAATGTGTAGTCCTCGTATTGACCTTTCCAATGGGCTATCGTGCGCCTAAAACGAAGATCATATGCAAAATTTATGACCCCAGGAAGTTGATGTACTAACTTACCCAAACAGGGCCCACATGACTTTTGGCGCTTCATCTCCTAGGGTTAGATTTTTGGATGTATAGGGTTTTTGACATTCATGTTTATTGTAAAAAGTCCTTCAAAGCCTCATTGTAATAATCTTCTTGCGAATGAGCGCAACCGTCACATCTCTTCTCAGAGATAAGCCGCCACCATTCCAACAAACTTGTTTTCTGTTGCATTTTACAGTTTCAACTTATTTCCTTATTGAATAGAAAACAAGTTTTATTGTATCTCTGTTGTTTTGTGTCAAGCATATTTTAATAATATGTATTCATTTCGTTCTTCTCATAAAATCCAGATCATTTGAATGGATTTTGGGGATAACCTTAGAGGCTTTTGGTTGTATATAATAACATAAAAGGGTGCCAAAAAATGATCACAAATATCATAAAAATGCCTCCTATAGTTTTTCTCCCACAACTAATAACAATAAACATGTATAAGGGATGAAGTGGGTGTTGATATTATGGTATATGCGGGAGGTATTAACCTCCACTTGTGACCTTTGATGAAATTAGAATATTCCAGGAAGCAAGAAGAACCCTAAAAGAGTTGGACATAACCCTAGAAGTAAAGTCAGCTAAAGAGAATATTTTATATTGATTCTTTAGCCTTCAGAAGGAGAAGTCGGCCTAGACATATTAGAAAGAGCAGTATAAATATAAGGCACTAGAGCTCATTTGATACACACAAGTCGAAAATGTAGAAATCCAGTAGTGCGCAAGTCTGGGGAGCAGTTGCAGCTGCAGTTACTGCAACCTGTAATTTCATTCTTTCTGGTTTGGACTTTATGATCAGTCTTGGTTATATTTGCTTGGTGCATTAGCCTTGGTTGGCTATTGATTTGCTACCAGAATTCTTCTCTCTGTCAAGGTCATGGTGCTCGGGGGTGGCATTCATGCCTATGGTTGGGTGACAATATTGCTATATTATCTATGGTTAAACGAGCACACCCACTTTACTAACAGGTTATGGGACCACACCTCTTTCATTCAGTCTAACCACTGGAAGGAAGCTAATCCATAAGGTTATCAAGCTCGTTGAAGAACTGCTGCTAGGGTTTCTAGCAGGTTCATTTACTGAAGCACTACCGCTAGGGTTACTAGCAGGTGCAGTTGCAAAAACCCTAAAACTTTTTCCCAACACCTTATGATGGAACACCTTACTCAAGAAGAAGATTTTCTAGTGTGCCTTAGTCCAACACACCTCTTGGAACTCTCAGAAGGAAAAAATGTCAAGGTTGAGAATTTGGGTCAAAGTCAAAGTTTGACCAGTTATCAGTCAACAAAAATCATGAATGAAAAGACAGATCATCTACACTATTCAACTCTCACGGGAACTCTTGAAGATGACATGTGGATAATTGACAGTGGAGCTTCCAGGCATATGACATGAGATCAAGTCAAACTCTCTAATCTGAATGAAAAGAGGACATCCTACAAGGTAGAACTTGGAGATAAGAACACCTATCCAGTCGAAGGAATTGGTCAAGCCTCCATCAAATTGAAAACATGTAACAATGTTCATTTGAGCAATGTCTTATATGTACCTGGTTTAGAAAAGAATCTTGTATCCATATCTTTCCTAGAAGACAAAGGAAACATAATAGCCTTTGTAGATGGAAAAGTATTATCTTGGTCTAGAGACTCCAACATAGAGAACACTATAGTTATTGGAACCCATGAAGGAAGACTATACAAACTACTAGAAAGAAATGATGAAGCTCTTGTACATGATGAAGTTAATCCCAATGAACTTTGGCATAGAAGGTATGCTCATATCAACTATCAAGCATTACCTTTCCTCGAAAACATGGTTGAAGGAATACTAGAACTACAATCTAAACATGAAGGAATTTGCAAAGGATGTGCTCTTGGTAATAATGTTAAGAAACCATTCTCAAAGAACAATAACAGATCTAAGGAAATCCTAGATTAATACATTCAGATGTTTGCGGTTCGATTCCAGTCAAATCACTAGGAGGTTCTCTTTACTATGTAATCTTCATAGATGATTACTCAAGAAAGACTTGGTTATATCTCCTAAATACAAAGGACGAAGTTTTCAGCAAGTTTCAAGAATTCAAAGCAGAGATAGAGAACCTCACAAACAAGAAAATCAAGACCTTGAGAACAGATAATGGAGGAGAATACACATCCAAGGAATTTGTTGCCTTTTACAAATCGACAGGGGTTAGGAGGGAGCTAACTGTTCCTCATAATACTCAACAAAATGGTGTAGCAGAAAGAAAGAAAAGATCTATTGAAGAAACTGTGAAGGCACTAATGAACGATCAAGGTTTATCTATGTATTTGTGGGGAGAAGCAGCCGTGATAACAATATATGTAGAACATAATTCCCCATCGAACATTAAAGGATATGACTCCAGAAGAAGCTTTCTCAGGAAAGAAACCTAATGTGGAACACTTATGAATCTTTGGATGCCCTGTTTACATTCACATCCCCAAGGATAAAAGGAAGAAATTAGAACCCTTAGGAAAGAAGGGCATATTTGTGGGATACACTGAATCATCCAAAGCCTACAGAATCTATATCCTAGAACAACTTAAGGTTGAAGTTAGAAAAGACGTAACCTTCAATGAAAAGATGGATTTTAAGAAATCCATAGAAGAAACTATAGAAGAAGAAGAGTATGAAGAGCCTAAATAAGAAAGCACATGTCTTCTAGAAATTCAGAATGAAGAAACATAACAACTTGATCATCCGATGCAACCATGTGAGCCTATTGAATCAATCATTGTACCCAAAACCAAGAAACATCCAGATTGGCTTGAAGCTACTGTACAAGAAGTAGACAGATTCAAATCCCCAAGTGGCACCTTCAGAGAAAGCAAAAAACCCAGAAGATTCTCCAGCTATGCAACATGTATGACAAAGCTTCTAAATGAAGAACCCACCACATTTGAAGAGAAAGCTCAGAAGAAACAATGGAAAGAAGCCATGACAGAAGAACACCAGTCCATCATGAAAAATGATGTATGGGAAATTATGCCTAGACCCAAAGAAAAATCAGTAGTAACTTCAAAATGGGTCTATAAGATCAAACATGTAGTAGATGGAAGCATGAAAAAAATACAAAGCAAGGTTCATAGCTAGAGGGTTCTCCCAGAAGGAGGGAGAAGATTATGACGAGACATTTTCTCATGTTTCTAGATATACTTCTATTAGAGCCATTATGTCTCTTGTTGCTTCCAGGGGATGGAGTTTACATCATATGGATGTAAAGACAACTTTTCTCAATGGATAAATCGAATAAAAAGTATACATTGAACATCCAGAGACACTCATGTTTGCAGATTAAAGAAAGCCCTGTATGGACTCAAGCAAGCTCCAAGAGCTTGGTATGCCAAAATAGACAACTACTTAATAAGACTTGGTTTCTCCAAGAGTCATGCATATCCAAATCTCTACTACAAAGTTGTGAACAATGCACCTGTGATTCTACTGCTATATGTCGACGATTTATTCTTGACAGGTGAAGAGTATCTCATCACCCAGTGTAAGAAGGAACTAGCTTTTGAGTTCGATATGAAAGACCTCAGTCTCATGCATTATTACTTGGGACTAGAAGTATGGTAGAAGCGCGGGGAAGTATTCCTTGGACAAGGAAAGTATGCATCGAATATTCTTCAGAAGTTTGGAATGATGGATTGCAAATCCATGGACACTCCTATGACCACAGATATAAGGAAAGTAAGAGACTCAGACTATGATCTAGTAGACCCGTCCCTATATCGGAAATTGATTGGGTCATTAATGTTTTTAGTGAATACTTGACCATATATTTTCTTTGTTGTAAACACCCTAAGCCAGTTCCAGGTTGAACCCAGACATGAGCGTTGGATAGCTTCAAAGCATGTTCTAAGATATATTCGTGGGACGCTAAACTATGGTTTAAGATATACCTCATCGAATGATACAGAACTTCATAGATTCACAGATTCATATTGGGTAGGGAGTGTAGAAGACAGAAGGAGTACTTCAGGGATGTGTTTCAGCTTGGGCTCCGCTATGATATCTTTGGGCAGTAGAAAACAAAAGTCTGTCGCACTCAACACAACAAAAAAGTAATATATCGCATCATGTGAGGCGTGTACATAAGAAGTATGGCTAAGAAAGATGATTTTTGGATTATTTGATCAGGTTCCAGATTCGACCATAATATATTGTGACAATCAGAGTTGTATAAGGCTATACGAACACCCAATGTTTTATGAATGGTCGAAACACATTGAGATCAAATACTACTTTATTCGAGATAAAGTCTAGGAAGGAGAAGTGAAGCTCCAGTATATCTCCATAGATGAGCAACAAATATTTTGACAAAGCCTTTATCCAGGATAATTTTTTCACACTTAAGAGACAAGTTGGGGATCATGGAGATAACTCCCTTAATTGAAAGGGAAGAGATGGCTCTCCGGGTTGGGAGGGAGCACTGATATATCATTGATTTATGGACAGTCATTTTCTAGTTTGGAAAATGGTCTAGGATGGGCAGTTCCTTTCTAGTTCAGAAAGTGGTTTGAGATTTTTTTACGGACATGCATTTTCCAGTTCGGAAAATGGTCTAGATCGGACAATCATTTTTGTAATGAAAATGGTCTGATAAATTGCTGATGTACCATAAACAACGATTCCCCTTGTGGTCGGTGTGGGGGAATGGTATAGGACAATCATTCTTCTTGACAACCACTCTCAGTAGTGGTCAGGTAGAATGGTCCACCTAGTCGGGCACTCATTCTTTCGAAGTTCACAGTTGTGAGCAGTTTCGAAGAATGGTTTATTTTGGAGGTTGGTGCAGGACAATCATTTCCTTAGGAATGGTCTGGACAGTCATTTCCTAGGGCAAACTCATTCTCTCCAGGTTGCACTATGTTTAGTGCCGGCGGGATGGCCCGGTTAGGTGAATGTTCCAGGTTCAACAATCAGGGACAAGCATTCCCTAGGGAAGAATCATTCTATCCAAGTTGCACTATGATTAGTGCCAGAGGAATGGACCAGTTAAGTGAATGGTCCAGGCTCGGAAATCAGGGATAGTTATTCTTCCATGCTTGGGAAGAATAGTCCAGATAACCCATGGTTGATGCTTTTACTGTACAGAAATATAAGGCACCATAGCTCATTTGATACACACAAGTTGAAACTGCAGAAGTCCAGTAGTGCACAAGTCTGGGGAGCAGCTACAGTTGCAGTCACTACAACTTGTAATTTCAGTCTTTCTGGTTTGGACTTTATGATCAGTCTTGGTTTCTTTGCTTGGTGCATTAGCCTTGGTTGGCTATTGATTCACTACCGAAATTCTTCTCTTTGTCAAGGTCAAGGTGCTCGGGGGTGGCATTTGTGCCTATGGTTGGGTGACAATATTGCTATAGTGTCTATGGTTAAACGAGCACACTCAATTTACTAACATTGGGGTTCCAATACCAACCCATTCAAGGAAAACAATTAGAAGCACATACAACGTCTAATAAATAAGCAGACATAAAGAACCTTTTTGGCCTAAAGCTCCTTTTGTTGTCTCAAAGATGTTGGTGGAAAATAGCTATAACCAATTGAACACATGCCCCTTCTCGGCCATGTATTTTTCTACCAAAGTCCATTTCAACTTGAAATGGGTGCACTTCTCTTCTCTATACAATCTGCATATCATGGAGGTGAGCAACTGGTGGGGTTCTTTCATATGCCGTATAAAATTCAATTTGCAGTCTTGCTAAGCGAATGTCATACCTTCCTCCCACCAATATTGAATTTCTTCAAACATAAATGGGTATTCTTCTTTGAATGCCTCAAAGGAGTCTTTGTTCAGAGGTGAAATTGGTTTAGGCCGTTGGTACCATGTGTGGATGTCCTCTGTTTTCAAGGAGGCTATAGGTACCTTAAGCTCATTCAATATTGTAGTTGTCTCTACATCCAAGTGTGAAAACACCCATCTCTTCGCATCATTATAAGGCATAGTGGAAGATCTGGCTGCTATAACATATAACCCACTCTTTTTGATGTATCGGTATATTCCTAGGTCATCATCTTCCAGTGGAAAATCTTCATTCAAGAAATTTTCATAGATGTTATTCTAGGTGGG
>JASDQU010736639.1:427489-438357 GCA_032191745.1 Picea mariana | reverse complement strand
ATATGAAAACATGTCAATTTTCTAATATTTAATCACAAATTCCCTTTTAATACTAAAATAAATGATTTGGAAAATAATAAGGTTAAACCCATATTTAATTATGAAATGGTATTAATGAATGGTTTATAGAGCGATGAAATGTGAATAATGATGAAGGGAAAGGTGGATGGAAATATGACATTTCTGAGACTCAACATGCACCAAGGCCTCCCGCTCAACAAAATATTGGATAACTGCTTTGTTGATAGTTCCCTCTAAGCACTATTTAGCTGCAGTGATGAATTGCTCTAGATCTGCTCCTCGGCCTTCAATCTCCGCAAATAGTTGGCAAGCCTCGTCCTGTATTGGTTGGAGCCTCTGAGTCACTTCCATGATGTTTCTTTGAATGGTGTGGACCTTCTATTGAGCAGTGTGTTGTTCTTGGGATTGCTTCATCCTCTCGACTGCTGACAAGGGCCTCAACTGCACCTGTATTGTTCCTGCTTGTTGCTTTGCCTCCTGGAGCTATGACTCCAGTGCCTTCAATTTAGGATCCTCAGTGAGTCGCTCATAAGTATGGGCACTGTGATCACTTAGCTTTTTACATTCCATGGTGAGGGACTTGATTGCCTCAAATATGCTTCGATAAGTTTCTTCTCTTTGATCTCATACATCTTGTGGAGTGCTGGGCACTGTTCGTAGCTCCAGATCTGTGATTCTTTGTTGAAGCTGCTGGATAGATTCTGCAAGCTACGCTACTTGATGATTTACTAGTTCTTCCACTTTTTTCTCTAAGCCCATCACAGAGCGAAGTGCTCTACTGACTGCTTCTTTGACTCCGATATGTTCTGTGAGCAACTGCTCTTTCTCTTTCTTGATTTGTTCTTTCTCCTCTTCAAACTTTGTTTGAAGAGCGACCTTCTCCCGCTGCACAACTCGACATTGATCTATGACTACTTTTTGCACTTGCTTTAGGGCCTCTGTGACCTATTCTATGTCTTCCTGTGCATGAAAAAGGTGAGCTTTGGTCACATAAGATAGTCTACGGAGTTGGGTAGGCTCATCTCCCAACTCTGTTTCTTCTAATGGCAGGGGTGTAGTGGATACTGCACGACTGGATTGAAGGGCCTACTATACCCCTTTGAGTTCAACCTCGATTCTGTCGTACATCTCTTCTTTCTTGGCTTCATGTTTCTGCAAGATGTCCTACGAGGCATCTACTACAATGGCGATGATGAAGTCAAAGTCATCGACCGTGAGCATGGTTTGCATCATGGTTTTTCTCTCTCTTGACTTCTTCCATGAGGTGGGTTTCGTGGGGGAAAAATTTCTTTTCTTCGAGGGATCATCCTCATCAACATGATCCCTAGGTGGTGTTACTTCACCTTGCTTCTGCTGATCTTCTTTTCCATTAGTCTCTTCTCTATCTACTTCATCATCACCTCCTCGTCCAGGTGATACTGAAGCAGTTTCATCTGATGCGCTGCTCAGGTTTTGTACTTCTTCGGTCTTCTTCCTTCTGCTGATTCTAGGTGTGTCGTGTTCTTTGTGAGTGGCCTCCGAGATACCAATTAGTTTAGTATTAGACATTTCTGCAGGGTCAACAGAGATAAGGATCTTTGCAGACCAGTCCTTGGTTATCTCCCCGATGTCCTCCTCTATGAGATTATAGTATGATTGAAGCTCTTATTTATGCTCATCTGCTCGCACAGTGATATAAATGAAGTGCCGATCTATGTGAAACTTCATGAGAGGTCTGAACCTGTGCAGGGTGTTTGGCATCATGCGAGGGAAAGCTTCAATGGACCTCTTCAACTACACGTAGTATGTCTGGAATAATGCGTTCGATTTCCACTGTTTTCCCATATCGCACGAGTACTAGAGCATGGTGGACTCGCAGCGAGTGGTTCGAATGACTCAATGTTCGGGAAGGTTGCACCTTTCGGCATCTCCTAAGGAGTAAAAACTATGAGGATCAGGAGCCAGCTAAAGTGGAACTCATAGCCTCGATCTTGAGCTTCATGACAATCCAATTCTAGCTGGTTGACTAAGTACTTCACTCAGTTCATCTGAAGTCCTTCTACACATTTCCCGGTGAGGTCAACAACGAATCATGTGACCTGTGTAGGTCTTTTCTTTCTCATGAGCTTTCATGCGATCAGCTTGCAGTCCAGGCGCACTGTGCCATTCTAGATGGAAGATGCCTTGTATCCTCACGTCCCCTTTTCTACATCACCATATGTGTCTTTGATCCTATGTGCTACTGCACGATCTGTATCCTTCCCTGGGTAGAAGTCCTGTGGGTTGGGTCCCTGCATGCTCAATGCGGTGATCCTATAGATCAATTTCGGATCGACTATGATGCATCTATATAGCCATAGATATCCACCATAGTAACATGAAATCACGAGCTTAACACACGTGTTAACCTCCTGGTGCCTTCCAAAGTGCGGAATCTTCATCACATTCAAGAGGGTGGACTGCGCGAGGTTCATAGTCCACGGTTGTGGATTATTTTTGAGTACTTCCCCTTCTTCCTGGTCAAATACTTGTAAGGATCTCACATGCTATAGTTTTTGTAGTCCCCTAGGTTGAAGTCATCAAAATTAAACTTAGCGATCTTATCCTGCTGTATTCTTACTACACGTATCCCCTTCGAGAGGTACGCAGTAACCATGGTGTAATCAAAGTCTCTCGAGACACTGTCACGACTCACCCCGCCAGCCAAAGGTGGGATGTAGTCGGGAAGGATGGTCAAGATTAACTTTACATTCACCAAGTCATCTCGATGATTGGTTCTTTTCTCTGTTGCAAGTTGGGATAGTCTAGATCTACGAGCAGTCGACGTAGAGGCTTGTACTCCTCTCGTCGATGAGGCTTGAACTCCGACGGACATCACCTTCTTATCCATAAGGTCGATTAGAACTTCTTCAAAAATTTTCTCTGTGGTGCTGAGCTCATCCGACATGCACACTTAGATCGGATAACTCAGGTGGATGAATGAGTGCTCAAAGCAATAGAACATGTGTCGATCTCAATAAACACAGTGCGGTAGCAATGAGTTGGCTTGGATACAATTCACAAAAGTGTTCTCGATGCAACAGTCGATGAAATAAGTAGACACGATGTAACAAATCTCTCCAATRGATGGGAGGCCTTCATCAATGCGGTTCTATTCTTTGCGGYGCGGTCCCAACGGTTTGATGGTGAGATTTCGGGCCATAACTGCTATTCTAACTATTCGAGGCATCAGACTAAYAGTTATAATGCTCTCAACAACTATATCTCTTTGCCATGGCAAAGTTCCATGTTGTGTTGTTCTGATATCCCGACGAAGTTCCAATTTTGCAAACCTTCCTTCTGCGAAGTCCCTTTTGTAACATTCTGCAACTTTTCTATATTTTCTCTCTTCTTACTGAGCTTTCTAGCCTTCTTCCATGTTATCTTTATCTTGGTATTCCTTTTTCCATTTTGATTCTTATCTCCTTTTAGCCTAGTAACTTCGTGTTGTTGATGGTCTTTCGTAGGGTTAGAGAGTAATACTTATTCTCTGTCCGAGGTAGGTGCTTCACTCTTCGGTGAGTCTTCTTGTGTTCTTTCAACTTCGACATCCAAGTGGCTGGATTTAAATAGATTCGATCTGTTCTCCTATTCTTCAATCAAGTGTGCTATCCTCTTCGTCATGGAATATTTTAATTCTTTCTTCTTTTGTTCTAAGACTTCCTCTTCTTTTCTTCTGGCCTGATATTTCTCAATCCAAGTTTTTCCTAGTAATATAGAAAATGTGGCGCTGTTCTCAATAAATTTAAAAACCTCAAAATCTTCTTCTGTCGAAGTTCCATGAGCATTCATAGATATCTAGGTGAGTCTTCCACATAGGGTTATCAAATTTCCTCTAAATAATCCTATTCCTCTTAATGAAGGAATCACAACATGCTTTCTTAAAATTTCCCAAGTTCTTTCTGTCATGATATTCATCTGTGTTTCTTCATCCAAAACACAGTTAATGTCGAAGTCTCTTATTCTTGTTTCTATGCATTCTTTTTCTTTGAAGCTCTCCGATAAGTTGATGTTTCTGTGATCATTCAGGGTTTCTTTCATTTGTAGCAATACATTCTCTGATTCTTTCTAGGGTTCTTCCATGGTCTAAGTTTCTTGATCTTTCTTAAGGTTTTCTTGTCTCATATTCATTCTTTCAACCTTAGCAATCATTCTAGGGAAATCCAAAACTTCATGATCCATAGATTTATAACAAAGACAACCAAGTCTTCTACTAGGGCATTCCTTAGCAAGATGTCCTGGTCTTCTGCAACTATAGCAAAGAGTTAATCGTCTCTTTCTTTTGAACGATCCCCAACCTTTCTTGTACGACGCACTAGGGTCACAGTAACTAACCTGCAAAAAATTATTTCTAGGATCCTGCATCCATTTGTTAGTCCAAACATTCTTTCTATGAATAGGGATAACATATCTTTCGTTATTTCTATCATATATACTCATATCAAACCTTGTTTCATCTAACTATGCCCTAGTTTTGAGGCTAGGACATAATTTGTCAAACATACCTAGATCCATACTTTTGAAACAAAAATTTCCACTTATATTACCTTTAGCAAAGCATAAATCCTTCAGATCTTAACTCTTTAACAAACAATTTCATTGATCTTATCTCTATCAGAGCACAAATCTTTCAGATCTTACCTCTTTTCTTCAGATCTGCCTCCACAAAACTTCGTAAATAAGGTAGAACACTACGCAATAAAGCAACAGATCTACACAGAAAGCTTTATTTTCTTCAGTTCCCAGCAATCACAGTTTCAGGTCTCGGCAACAGAACCATTTGTTGGTATAGGGGTAGACCCAGGGTTCTACGCTCAAGAGCACATCAACAAAACCCTAACTACCGACCCTTTCGGCAACACCTGTGAAGCAGATGAAGTCTCACCTAAGTTAGAGATAGGGGTGGTTGTAGGACTCAGATGTCTGCAACCTTAGCTGGGACACCGATCTGTGATTACAACACCTTAACAAAGAACTTAGTAGTTATAGTTCATTAATATCCAGACTTAGTTTAAAAAACAGATAAACCCTAATAACAGAGCAACGTAATATTCACACAGATATGATATATTCAAGCACTAAGCACATCAACATAGATTAGATCTAGCATTCATTCAAATTATTCAACACTAAGCTATCATATTAGATTCTTCTAAGCATATATCAGTGCACTAAGAATTTAATTACATAAACAAGAGAACAACCATAAAGCACAAAGCAACCACAACACAGGATATACGTGGTTCACCCCCAGCCTGGGGCTATGTCCACCAACTCTTCTATTCTTTATTAGGCTCTTCCAATATTCTTACATGCACCAAGCCACAAAGCCAACTTCGCATAGGACAGGAGATCTGTGTGCACCTTGCCAGATCCTCCTTCCCTGAGTTAGATCACAACACAAAGGCTTTCTTACAATCACTTGCACTTAGCTCTGCAAGTTCTCATGCACACAGTATGCACAAAGATAACTCAATCACATAGATCCGACTACTTACATCACTTGCACTCAACACAATATAACACTTAGCACCACATCTCTTTTCACTTAGCACACTAACCTCTTCTTACATCGCCTATATTTCTATTTATACATTACAAAAAGGGCCTAAACATGGGTGAACCCATGGGCCAACATTCCCATACCCGTTACATAGCCTGAAACCCAAAAATCCCTAAAAAGGGGTCGAGATCCTGTGATCTCCGCTTCGACTTGTGCTCTGCCTTCAACAACTTGTTGACGTCCCAAAAGTAGGTCAAACATGACAAAGGATCCTCAAAACTTGGTCAAGGGACAACAAGATTGAAAAAGGGTTAAACTATCACTTGACAGACAACATTTTTGTTATTTTTAAGATCTCGAATAAATTCTAAGCATGCTCTTTGAGGATGAGGTTGTTAAAATGTTCTGCTTCCTATCAAACATACCAATTCTAGACAAAAAGAGTGTGAGATCATGATAGAAATCAACAAAAATCATAAAATTATCTTTTCTAGGGTAATTTAATATAAAAGTAGGTAAAAATGAATTAGTTAAAAATTTAAAATAGGGCCAAATGGGATAAATTCCAATTCATTTTTAGTTCACCTTGTAAAAGTTGAGATTTTACCCTTTCTTGAGTGATTCTTCTATTGCTGATTTTGAGAGATCTGGGACACAATTTCGACTACCATCTGGACTAGGTAGGCGCTCTTTCCCTCCTATATCTTTTCTAGGAGTTGAGCTAGGCTAGGGATTCCATGGCACCCTAGAGCAGTTATACTCCCCCAAAATATCGTGGGGGGCATCAATGATTCCCTATACATCAACGAGAGGGGGAAACAAATCTCTGTGGCTCGTTCTGGGAGGGTGTCAGGCATAAAAAATGATTTTTTTTTTGAGTTTTGCTCAATGGAAAAGCACCCATTTAATCTCAAATTTTTATTGATGATTTCTCTTGTCATTTTCAGTATATTTTTTTCCACCATGCTGGAATGGAAGGAACGAGAGCAAGAAAGTGATAATTTTTCTTCCTTACAATATCAACAAACTATCAATTCCATCACAAACTGTGGGTTGTTAACATTTTTCAAAACCCAGAGTATGAGGAAAGAACTGATGCTTTTGGAACATATTATAGAAATGTAGGATGTCGTTGAACAATTTTTTAGAGTTGGTCCTTACTCCCTCGAGATCGATCTTGAGGATATATTTTTTTGATAGGGCTCTCAAAGTGAGGAGCACCTATTATACTTTTCGGGTCTCATGGAACAAGTAGGTTTACTGATAGTTATGTCTTAGATTTTTGTTGAGCAGGGTCCCACAAGACTGGTGGAAAGATCGCCATGAAAGAGATAGCAAACTATCCTCTCCACACTATTTATTTACCATCACTAAGTTGGTGGGAAGCACTTGTCCCCACCTCATTTCAAACTCACATATGTCTTATTTAGTTGAGTGCATGGAGCCCAAGATTTTCAACTAGTGTGGTGGTGTGTTGACCAATTTAAAGGACCAAATCACAAGGTATAAGACCGAAAAGTAGAAGCAGTTTGGATATTGTTATTTACTAGTACCATTCTTTCTAGAGAGAGTTCCCTTGTTGAATCCTTATATTCGCATGCATGTACATCTAGTATCTGAACCATGCATGGAGACATGGACTAGTTTCTCAGCTCGACTAGGGGTCGGTCATCCAATTTTTTCTTTTGATGTTGATTTCTTCGATTGGTGGAAGAAGCAGTTGCCTATGATAGAGGATTTCCCCTATGATGGTATAGATTTATGAGGAAGTACAGACTTGGTGCTTCCTCAAGGAGCACAGTGGGATGATTCAGGTGGAACTCTAAAGAACATGACCTCATAATCTATTTTTTAAAGTTTTGATGTATATGAATTTTTTTGTTGTACAAAGGGATTAACTAATAATTTTCATCTTGCAGACCAAGGATCAGTGCATCCTGATGGTATGTCGGCATATGCTCGATGCAAAGAAGCCTTGGAGATAGAGGGAGTTGATGATGTTGGAGAACTTTATTATGTGGAAAGGAACTTGAGGGGTTTAACCATGGGAGTCCCCTAAATGTGTCTTCAAGATATCCCTCATCACTTACATAGACACATAGTGGGTGTGTCTAAGGGCATGAGTCACCTACTACTATGAGTAGCTAGAGCAGTTATTGACTATCATGGGCACCATGCTCCATAGGAAGACTGAAAGAGTTTTATGATGGATGTTGTCCTATATTTTGAGATGATGATGTATAGGCTATGTAGCCTAAGTTTTTGACCCTTATGCACATTTTGGACATATGTATGACACACTTTTTCTACTTATATATATATATATATATATATATATGTGGATTTTGTTTTAGCTACTTATTTCTCAGTGTAATGTTTTCATTTTTTGCACTGTCATGTATGCTTTATGGTTTCAAATGTTTATCTATGTGCAAGATGCAAATATAACATGTAATTCACTAACAAATCCGTAATAATGTTAAATTATATCGATATATGTCGATATTCAATGTAATCAAATGACCTTTCGAGACAACGAATCCTCAAATAAAGACATAGCAATATTGGATTACGGATAGAATAAATGTGATTCAAATGAAAAACTACGAGTTGAGAGTCTAGATTGACAATTACTTTGAGTTATACCAAAAGAGGCATCATTGTTCAAAATTATGATCACTGCGTGATATTCTGCAAAATTCTTGGTTGCAGGACCAAGACAAATCCCTCCTGAACTCACCAACTCACCATAATGGTAAAAGGTCCAAGTTGCAGAAGCCAAGTTCTGGGTTTGCCATCTAGAACCATCTGTAAATACAAAATGTATGGGAAAGGACACTAACATCTGCACATTCAATCACAAAACATGATAAGAACTTATGGTACAATAATGTACAAAGCACACATGCATGATGTCCCTAAGCATAGTACTTTTTAAAATAGAGCCCATTCAGGGGCTCCTTTAAAGGGATTTCATCATAATCGACCAGCTCATAAGCACCTTTCTATAGCATATGTTTCATGATGTAAGGTCCATGCCACATAGGTTCAAATTTCCTGACCCTAATTTATCATGATCACAGGAGTAAGTCCTCTTTTGCAAAGGTGCAAGGTAAGACAGACTTATCGTATTGAATTTTGATACATTTATGGTATGTCTAATTAATGAGAGAATCATCACGATGAGTCTCGTCAAGTTTCAAAAAGTATAAAAAACGTTCTTCCTGAGCAGAGGTGTTCGAAAAAAGTTCTATGGCTAGATTCAAATATGGAATTTTTCATTCAATCAGAAACACCGCTTCTAAACCATAAACCAACTGGAAGGGTGAGAATACAATGGTGGTTTAAACGGAAGTCCTGTAATCTCAGAGTGTTGAGAAAAGTTGTAATTTCCAATTGGTTTTGTTCTCCCCACCATGTGTTGAACCACGGTTTTCAAGACTTTATTGATAGATTTTACTTGTCCATTGGATTGTGGATAATATAGGGATGCGTTTTTGTGACAAAAAAACAATTAGAGACTCATCTCAACCATCATTTGATTTTGGAAATGGGGTCCTTGATTAGTTACGATGGCTTGTGAAAATTTAAATCTAGAGATGATGTGGTTAAATACGAATAGAGCAAAAATTATACTATCGTTAAGGAATGTAGGCATATCCTCAACCCATTTAGTAAAATAATCGATGGCAATGATAATATAATCATGCTCCCCAGATGAGGTAGGCTTACATTGCATAAAATCAATTCCCCATTTGGAAAATGGGCCAACAAAAAATACTCGATGAAGTGGAGCAGGGTGGGTACATGCTTTCTTCTGGAAGTGTTGGCCCTTGACCAAGTTTTAAAGAGTACTTGGTCATACTTGACCACTTTTGGGACTGCAACAACTTGCCAAGGATGGAGTGCAACGTGAAGCATAAATTAAGGAAGAAAGACCTATTTTGGGTCCATTTTAGGGTTTTGGGTTGATGTAACAGGAAAGGGATGTCGGACTGTGGGTTTACCCACGTTTAGGCCCATTTTGTAATCTATAAATAGGCAATGTAGATAGTAAGATAAGGAGGAGATAGTAATGTAGTACATCTATGTGATGTATGAATAAAAGCTTAGTGCTAGTAATTGGATTTGTGTGATCGGATGTATCTTAGAGTGCTCTGTGCATGAGATTGGAGAGCTAAGTGTAGGTTGTTATATTCTGATGCTAAAGAGAAAGGAAGAAGGATCTAGCAAGCTGCGAAGATCTTCTGTCCTGCGCAAAGTAAGGGTCATTAGAGCTTTGTGCTGTAACTGCTTGACCAAGATAATATAAAGAAGACTTTGTGGATGTAGCCCCAGGGTGGGGGTGAACCACGGTAACTATGTGTATAGTGTTTTGTGCTTTGCTCTTATGTATTTATCTCTTTCTTGGCTAAGTGCTTGATGTGATTAAGTAGATCTAGTTATGCTCTGTGCTATTGATGAATGAATGAACATTAGATCTGATATATGAGATTCTTAGTGTTTGATCTGTTGAATCTAACCTATATTTCCGTGGATAAGTACTTAATCATTCTTAGTATAAGTATTCACTGCGATTCTCTGTGCCTTCTGCAAAGTATATTAATGAATGTATGTTAAGGAATAACTGATGCTAAGTGCACTGTAAGAAAGATAATCATAGATCTGTGTCCCAACTAAGGTTGCAGACACCTGAGTCTTGCAACCACCCCTGCCTCTACCTCGGGTGAGACTTCATCTTCTTCGTAGGTGTTGCCGAAAGGGCCGGTAGTTAGGGCTTTGTTGGTGTGCTCTTGGAGCTAAACCCTGGGTCTTCCCATGTGCCAACAAATGGTTTCATTGTCGAGACCTGGAACTGTGATTGTTGGGAATTGAAGAAGAAGAATCTTTGCATGAAATAATCTCTGTGCGTAAATTTGTTGCTCTAGTGTGCAGTGTTCTGTTTGACCTGTGAAGCTTTGTGCCAAGAAAAGAGGTCAGATCTGAAGAAAGAGAGGTTAGATTTAAAGAAAATAAGTCATATCTGTGAAAAAAAAGGTAAGATCTGTAAGCTCTATGCCTTGATAAAGGTAAGAATAGTTAAAAGTCTTAGATCTGGAAGCTTTGTGCTTTGCAAAAGTAAGATAAGTGAATTTTTTTGTTTCTAAAGCATGAATCTAGGTATGTTTGATAGATTCCATCATAGCTTCAAAAATAGGGTATTAATAGATGAAAGAAAGTTTGATATGAATAGATCTGATAAGTATAGTGATAGATATGTTATACCTATGCATCAAAAGAATGTCTGGACTAACAAGTGGATGCAGGATCCTATAATTGTTTTTTT
>JASDQU010736639.1:395767-425347 GCA_032191745.1 Picea mariana | reverse complement strand
AGTACTTGACAAATAACTCTCTGGAGGTCGACACTTTGGGGGCATCGTCTATATATTTAAAAAACAACATAGAAAAGTTAGTGTGTATAGAAAATATAAAAATCTCGATAAGAAATATTACTAAAATTCATGACATACTGATTATTACAGAGAATACATTAAATATTGAATCCTCCTACCAAGGGATGATATTCATAACCCCCTTTGGCGTGCCCCTTCTCCCTACAATGTTTTTGGGTTGTTGTTATTAAAAGTCTTCTATTTTGAAAGCCTCTGCAATCATAGCAAGGGAAATAACATTTTCCATCGCCCCTTGCCTCTAATGTTTCTCTTAACCAAGAAAGCTTCCTGTCATTTTCATTCATTGTGACAAATCCTTGTCCTAACAAGTATTTGTCTTACCTACACCATACCAAACATTAAGTTGTCAACTTTTTATATTTTGGCTACTCCTTTCGATTATGATATGTTTATTTACAGTGATCTACATCTTTATAATAAGGTCAACATATTTATAATAAGGTGATCATATGTGTAGAGGATCAACATCATGATGACATACATAACATCTTTATAATAAGGTCATATGTGTACAAATGTTTTCTTTATATAATAACGACATATACACCTAACATAAGTTTAGGGTTAGTGTTTATGTATCTTATTAGTCCCTACTAAAGCAGGGAATATAGCAATCAATTACTATCATTTCACTGACTAGGGTTGAGTTTCAAGAGCAATTCCATATCTTTATCAATGAAAAGAGAGAGAGATTATAGCTACAATTGAAGGGAAAAGGGTATGTGGATTCCATAAACCTAGAATATTATGGAATCCACATACCCTTTTCCATAGAATATACTAACTATATCCAAAAACCAAAGACATGAAATATGGTATAACTACACATATTATATAAATATATTATCAAGGAAAAAATAAGCTAAATGAAATTTGGACATTTGAAAAAAAAATTACAAGTTAAATGAGTACATCAATAAAAAATAACATACTAACCTTGCAAGTTCAAAATCCAAGCTATGTAGATTGAGAATTGGATTTGTTCAACCGGTGGGTGACAGAAAAAATAAACAGCTCAAACAAAATCCAAGAACAGTGTCGCAAAGTCTCTTAAAGTCACGTATATATAGATAAAATAGTCAACTAGCCGTTAACACCGACCAATGAGATAGACAAATTTTCGTCGCTATTGCCACGAAAGTTTGTCGCTATAGCAACGAAAATCCTGACTAGGTTAAATTAAGATTTTTGTCGATATTGCAATGAACTTTCATGGCAATAGTGACGAAAATCCCACCCTCTTTAAAAAAAATATGAAACTAATGGAAACGTGGAAAATTTTTGTGGAACAATCCGCCCATATGTAGTAGTGTGAGATAAGCATTGAAGACTAACCTTCATTATTGCCTTCGCAAAGAAAAACCTCCACAAACATTAAATATAGATGTTTTCATTTGCTATGAAAATGTAACTGTATTATAGTGCGTTATTACTTACACACCTCCCCGGTCCGTTATTAATTACATGTCCTATCGGTGTGTTTCAAACTACCTATCACACTGAGTGAAGCAAGTTAAAAAAATAGTGTGTGCTTAATATCAATACTTTGAATTTTTTATGAAAATAAATAGGTGTGTTATGTATACCACCCCAGTTTGTTATGAATATCACATCGGTTCATTGTCAACCCCTTTCTCCCCCTCACTCGATATCCCCCTCCCTCTCTCACTCATTGTATCATCTTCCCTCTCTCCCAACTCTCTCTCCCCAACTGATGTGATTTATCATTTGAAAATGCATCTATGTGTATGTATAACCAAAACACATCGATGTGTTTAATTGAGATAAGCACTGAAGACTAACCTTCGTTATTGCCTTCTCAAAGAAAAACCTCCACAAACATTAAATATAGATGTTTTCATTTGCTATGAAAATGTAACTGTATTATAGTACATTATTACTTACACGCCTCCCCAGTGCATTATTAATTACATGTCCTATTGGTGTGTTTCAAACTTCCTATCACACTGAGTGAAGCAAGTTAAAAAAAATAGTGTGTGCTTAATATCAATACTTTGATTTTTTTTTTAAATAAATAGGTGCATTATGTATACCACCCCAGTTCATTATGAATACCACACTGGTGCGTTATGCATGGAATAGCGCACCAAAAAATGTGAAAAACAAATGCACATGTTTATCATCAATGTGCCGAAATATACAATGAAAATTTTAGTTTTTGTGTTTATAAAGGAAAATTTGTTGTTTTATTGTTTGCCAAATTTTATAAAGGACATTTTTGCAACATAGATTTATCAGAAAAATTTCTGAGTGGGTGGATGTTTTTTGAAGATCCAAATTTGAGGGGGACTATTGTAGATCTCATAGAAATATGCAAAGTAGAAATTTTAGGTATATGATTTCATTCTATTAATCATATTGATAATTTTCTTATTTGATTCAAAAAAAAATCAGTGCATTCCCAAACAAACAAAAAGCATTCCATAGTTACCTTAAGTATTGAAATCCTTAATTTCCTAACTGTTCTTTTATTTTCTCCTTCTATATTTCACAAGAAGATTTTTTTTTAAGCACAATTTCTTTATAGGGTTTGGTTATTTATATATGGTCTTTTCCTATCTATTGCAATGAAACCACTCATTGCATTGGATCTTAAAACCTCATGTTGTCGTCAGTTTTTTGTGTTTAAAAAAGACCTTCACGGTAATCAATGCACTATTTACACAATAGGTGCACTAGAGCATATTTGTTTGTAAACAAAACTGCTATATTTCAATTCAAAATTTTTAATTTCGGTGGTGCGCATTTTACCAAAACATGCATCAAGACACCTTTATTACAAAGTGCATCGTTGAGTTTAAAATGGTAAACTCATTGTTTTATATGGCAATCGCCATTTCTTAAATTTCTTTAGTGCTCGAAAATGCGTAATAAACATTACTTAGAAAGTCGTTCTTTTTTATTCATAAAGAACCGATTGGATATAAAAATTTGTAAAACATTTTCAATTTCTCAACAACATTGTTATACTATATCGGTGTGTATATGTATGTATGACACTTTGGTGCGTACATATTTTGTTTAGACCCTGATGCGAATTATCTTAATATACGCACCATGTTCTTATTTTTTTTTTTTAAATAATATTTTTTATATCTTTTTTTTCTAGGGAGATTTTGAAAATTCCAAGGGACAAACAAGGGGAAACACAAATATATTAGTAGGGATGTCCAAAAAAGTATATAAGAAGATGTCAAAATAAATGAACATAATTTCATCGCAAGAGGAGCCATCTCAACTACAATGTGCATCAGAGGTATGTAATCAATTTTTTATTCTTTTATGTACATTGAATTTAAGTATCGCGTGAAATACTAATTTTCAATTGTTTTGTTGCAGAAAAGAAAAACAAACATAATCAATTCATCACATAAGACAGGACGACAAGGAATAAAATGGTTGATCACAAACTTTGTGAGTATTTAAGTTTTCGACCTTTCTTAACATTTCAAGTTTGTTGTAATATTTATATTTAAATAATTGATTTACACTTGTCCATGTATGTATTCTACTACATGTCAACATACAAAGAGGAACCAACCCATGAATTGATAAAAATTGGGTTAAGTATTTATTGTGAGTATATGTTGAAGAATGAGCGTTTAATTGAACAAATTGTAAGTAGCTATGTTGTTTAACTTTTCTTATTTTATAATTAATGAAAAAACAAGAAATTTTTGTATTATGGACTATACATTCTCATGTCGTAATAAACATGTAGGAAACAAAGTATGGAATGCAGACATCATAGGATATTTTGAGAGAGTTCATGAAGCATGGCTTCAAAAGAATGTGTATTTCTTATTAAAGACATGGTGCTAAGGTATGTTTTTTTATTTATGTAATCATGTATATTCTACTATATATAAATGTATAGATACTTATTACAGTTTATTTCTATGTTTGTAGATGGAAGATGAAGAGGCATAACATAAAAACAAGTCGATCATCAAGAAAACATTATGTTAAAAAATAAAAGTACAATATCACCTACAAATGATGAAGAAATGAAGCATGCATGTAGCTCGAGAAATGTCAACAATTCAATTGATGAATGAAAATCAATATAATTGAATGTTACTGCAAGTTGTATGTTTTGGAATATTTGTCTCTGAAAATTAGGGATTTTGTTGAATGTACTCAACATATTTTGTTGGCATAGGGGTAGACCCAGGGTTCAAGGCTACAACAACACACCAACAAAACCCTAACTATCGGCCCTTTTGACAACACCTACGAAGAAGATGAAATCTCACCCGAGGTAGAGGCATGGGTGGTTGCAGGACTCCAGTGTTTACAACCTTAGTTGGGACACAGATATGTGATTGTAACACCTTAACAAAGCACTTAGGAATTATGATTCATCAATATTCAGTCTTATTTTACAGCGTAGCTAAACCCTAACAACAGATCAACACAGTATTCACATAGATTCAATAGACTCAAGCACTAAGCATACCAACAGAGATCAGATCTAGCATTCATTCACATTATTCAGCACTAAGCTATCGTATCAGATTCATCTAGCATCTAGCATCGCACTAAGAATTGAATCACATAAACCAAAGAACAACCCAAAAGCAAAAATCATTCACAACACCAGATATACGTGGTTCACCCCCACCCTAGGGCTATGCCCACCAACTCTTTGTCTTCTTTATTAGCTTCTTTCAATCTTCTTACATGCAAAAAGCCTCCAAATCAACTCCTTAGAAGATAGGATATCTACGCACCTCGCTATATCCTCCTTCCTCGAGTAGATATAGGCACGAAGCCTTCCATAATCCACGCACAAAGCACTACAGATGACTTGCACTTATCCTTGCAAGTCGCAACATACAACACACACCAAGACTCTTACAATCGTTTGCACTTAGCACAACTTGCAACTGACTAGTCACTACTCACTACTTCTTACATAGCTTAGAATTCTATTTATACATTAAAAAATAGGCCTAAGCATGGGTAAACCCATGGGCCGACATCCCCATATCCATTACATAAGCTTGAAACCCAAAAATTCCCTAAAAAGGGGTTGATATCCTGCAATCTTCGCTTCAACTTGCACTATGCCTTCGATACCTTGTCGAAGTCCCAAAAATAGGTCAAACATGACCAAGGATCCTCAAAACTTGGCCAAGGGCCAACATGCCCCCAACACTCACCTGTGACTCGTCCCGCGTCACTCTTATCTGGGTAGCTCTAACTCAAAATCCTCGATCTTGGCTCAAGATGCTTCGACCTATTATTGTGCCATGGCCTCCTGCTCAACAAACTCTTGGATTACTGCTTCGTTGATAGGTCCCTCTAAGCGTTGTTTAGCTGCAGTGACAACTTGTTCTAGTTTTGCTCCTCTTCCTTCAATCTCTATGAATAGTTGGCAAGCCTTGTCCTAGATTAGTTGAAGCCTCTGAGTTACTTCCATGACTCTTCTCTGAATGGTATGAAACTACTTTTGAGAACTACGTTTTTCTTGGCATCACTTCATCCTCTCAATGGATGACAGGGCCTTCAACTACACCTGTATTGTTTCTGCTTACTGCTTCGCTTCCTCGAGTTGTGACTCTAGTGCCTTGAATTCAGGATCCTCAGTGAGTCTCTCATAAGTATGGGCACTGCAATCACTCAGTTGTTTACATTCCATGGCGAGGTTCTTGATTCTTTCAATTTCTCTTCGAGCAGTTGCTTCTTGTTGATCTTGCACATCCTGCGGAGTACTAGGCGCTATTCGTAGCTCCAGATCTATGATTCTTTGTTGAAGATGCTAGATGGTTTCTGTGAGTTGTGCTACTTGGTGTTCTACTAGTTCTTCCTCCTTCTATTCCAAGCCCGTGACAAAGCAAAGTTCTCTGTTGACTACTTCTTTTACTCAGACCTACTCCATGAGAAGATTTTAGTTTTCCTACTGGATCTGTGCTCTCCCTTCTTTGAACTTCGCTTGAAGAGTGTCCTTCTCCTGTTGCTCTATAATTTCCTCCTATGTTTGTTTCAGGGCCTCTGTGATCTATTCTTTCTCATCTTGTGTTCAATGAAGGCGGGCTTCAGTAGCATCATCCAGTCTGCGGAATTGAGCAGGCTCATATCCCAACTCTGGTTCTTCTGAGGGAAAGGCTGCAGTGGACACATCGCGGTTCGAATAAAGGGCTTGTTGTACACCTCTTAGTTCTGCCTCAATTCTATTGTACATGGATTCTTGTTTTTCTTCGTTTCTTTGCAAAATCTCTTCTAAGGTATCTCCTACAGCTGAAATAATAAAGTCGAAGTCATCGACCGTGAGTACATTATGCATCTTTGGTTTATTGGATTTGGACTTCTTCCACGATGAAGGTTTCATGGGGGAAGCCTTCCTTTTCTTGGATGGATCGGTGTCATCAGGGAGGTTCTGTGGTGGTGTTACTTTTCCTTTCTTATCTTCTTCTTGTTCCTTTTCCTCCTTGTTCACTTCGTCATCACCTCCTCCGCTAGGTGACTTAGATGCGGTCTCTTCTGATGTGTTGTGTATTTCCTATACATCTTGCTTCCTTTTCTTCTTGTTGCTACCTAGGGCATCATACTCTTTGCAAGTAACCATCAGATTTCCAATGAGATCTGGGTTAGAAAACTCTGAGGGGTCAGCAGGGATAAAGAGTTTTGCAGGCCAGTCTTTAATGATTTCTTCCAGGTCCTCTGTAGTGAGCTTGTAGTAGTACTAAAGTTCTTCTCTACTTTCATTGACGTGCGCAGTAATATAAATAAAATTCCTATCTGTGATGAACTTCATAAGAGGCTTGAAATTATCCAGGGTGTTTGAAGTCATACGAGGGAAGGACTCAATAGCCCTCCTAAGCTAAATGTAGTAGGTATGAAATACTATGTTTGACTTCCACTGATTTCCCATATCACTCGAATACCAGAGCGTGGTGAACTTCGCAGCAAGCAGCTCGAATGGCTTGATCTCAAGGAAGGTCACACCTTCCCAAATCTCCCAAGCAGTAAATGCAATAAGGATTAGGAGCCAGCTGAAGTGAAACTCATAGCCCTGATCTTGAGCTTCGTGAAAATCTAGTTCAAGCTGGTTAACTAGGTACTTTGCCCAGTTCATTTGTAGGCCTTCCACACATTTCCCAGCGAGGTCAATGACAAACCTTGTGACCTGCATGGGTCTATTCTTTATTACTAGTTTTCCTGCAGTTAATTGGCATGCTAGGCACACTACGCCATTCTGGATGGAGGCTACCTTATAGCCTCACGTACCCTTCTCAACATCGTCGTATGTTTCTTTAATCGTCTGTGCCAAGGCGCAGTCTACATATTTTCTTGGGTAGAAGTCTTGTGGGTCTGGTCCCTATATGCTTAGTCCGGTGATCCTATGGATGAGCGTCAGATCGACAGTGATACATCTATCCAACCATAGATAGCCACTGTGGAAGCATGACAGTAGGAGCTTAATGCAGGCATTAACCTCCTGGTGCCTTCCAAAATGTGGAATTTTCATTACATTCAAAAGGGTGGAGTGTGCGAGGTTCATGGTCCATAGTTGAAGGATGATCTTTGTCTTATTTCCCTTCATCTTGGTCAGATATTTGTAAGGCATGAGAATTCCATATCTCTTACGGTCTCCCAGGTTATAGTCATTGATTTTCAAGGTTGAAATCCTCTCTAGTTGTGGTCTAACTGGGCGTATCCCCTTCGGGAGGTACGCAGTTATGACGGTGTAGTCGAAGTCCCTCAGGACACTTTCATGACTCACTACACTAGCCAGGGGTGGGATGTAATCGGGTAGGATGGATGGTAATAACTTTGCATTCACCAATCATCTCTATGCTTGGTTCTTTTCTCAGTCACAGCTTGGGATGGTCTAGATATGCGGGCAGTCGATGAGAGGCTTGCACTCCTCTCGTCAATGAAGCTTGTACACCCACATACATTACCTTTTCATTCATGAGGTCGATGAGTATCCCTTTCATAGACTCTTAGACTACGCTAAGTTCTTCAGACATACATGCTCATGGCTGACTATCTCGGGTTGAAGAGAAAGTACTCAATGCAAGGGGATGGATGGCGATAGCTCAATGATCACTGTGTGAAATCAACTAATCTGTGAGCTCAAATAATCATAGGTGGAAAAATTGTTCTCGGTGCAAGGCTCGATAGAATAAGTAGACAACTAGGTAACAGATCTTTCCAACGGGCGAGAAGCCTTCATCAATGCAGTTTTGTTTATTACGGTGTAGTCCCAATGGTCTGATGGCGAGATTTCTAGTCATAACTGATGTTCTAACTGTTCGAGTCATCGGGATAATGGTTATAATGCCTCCAACGGTCATATGTCTTCGCCATGGCAAAGTTCCATACTATGTTATACTGGTATCCTGGTGAAGTTCAGATTCTGGAATCCTTCCTTCTACGTAGTTCCTTCTGGAACTTTCTGTAACTTTTCTATCTTTGTTTTCTTCTTACTGATCTTTCTAGCCTTCTTCCCGGTGATCTTTGTCTCGATATTCCTCTTTCCATTTTGATTATGATCTTCTCTGGGCATAGTAACTTCACACTATTGATGGTCTTTACTAGGGTTCAAGGGAAATACTTCTTCTCTGTCTGGTGTAGGTTCTCTACTCTTCTATACAGATAGGTGTGTTGGCCCTTGGTTAGGGAAGTAAGAAAAGAACAAGGGAGAAAATCCAACATGAGAACTTCCTGCCAGACACAGTGACTGTTACTCATTGGAAGTGAGCAAAAGAGCAAAAAAGACGGAGTGAAGCCCGAGAAAGCAATTCGTTGAATGAGGAGATCGAGGATGACAGGTCAGCAAGGAAGAAGGATTGTGGATGACTCAGCAAGAGGAAAATGTCATCATTAGATGCTTTGGAGCACCGCGTGATAAGGAAAGACAGATTGGTGAAGCCCTGAAAACATGGGTCAAGTTGACCTATGGTTTTAGACACCTAGGGTTTTGGTATCTAGGGTTTTGACACCTAGGTTTTGGCCTAAGGATGTCGGTGAGTGATTGTAACGTATAAATAAGAACCTATATGAGGGAAGAGGGTTTTTTCAGGTTCGAGGTTGTTGGATCTAGTTGTATTGCTTGATATGAGTTATTATTGTTGAGAGAGATAGAAGTGTTGAGTGAAGAGCCTTCTAGTATTGTAAGATCTTCAGTCGGGTGTTAAGGTCAACCCTGCAGCTGGGTGCGCAAGGAGGGGAGAGATAGGGAGAAGAGAGAAGATCTGTTGTCTAAGAGTGCAAATCATAATTGTATGCTTTCATCTTAATATATCATAAAGAACAATTATGTGGACGTAGCCCTAGAGAGAGGGTGAACCACGTATATTTGCCTTGTGTGTGTGATTGATACTGTGTCATTTTTCCTTGATATATAGTTATTGCATTGTTGTGGTAGATATGATAGAGGTATGGAATAGATATAAGCTGATAAGTGATATATGCATGTTGTATTGTTCTAGTATTGAATCCACTTAAAATTTCCCTTGGTTGTAGGCATTTCTGTCGTGCAACCCCCCCATAGCTTCTTCAGGTGAGACTGCATCTGCTTCACAGGTGTAGCCGAAAGGGCCAGTAGTTAGGGATTTTTGGTGYGCTCTCGGAGCTGAAACCTGGGTCTTCCCCTGTGCCAACAAATGGTTCTGTTGTCAAGACATGAATCTTCGTGAGGGAATTTCAAGGTGGTTTCCATCWAAGAAAAGGATTCAAAAGTGGATAAAGAATCAAGAAAAGGACTTCGTTGAAGCCCAAAATAAAAAACCTAATCTAAGTACAAAAGATTGGTTAGGAAGATATATCTTTACCGATATACACGAGATATTCTTTGGAGGAATCCATCAGGAGCTATATGAGTGGTTAGCTAGGTTAGCAGATACCCAGTTTGAGATCAGACCTAGATCTCCTGTAGTTTAGACGTTGGCACTGATCATGAAGGTCAAGAGATTCGATAACATCGTATCCAGAGTAGTAGATCACTGGTTCGATAGCACCATTGGGGGTTACATCACTGAGTTTGTTTTCGACGTAGGAGTCATATAGCCAAGCTGAGAGATATTATTTCAAGGGACCCAGAGGAAAATTTTTACATTTTCTGAAGTTAAGGATCAAGATGTTATTGCATGAAAAGAACATCCTAAAGATACAGTAGATTGGTCGAACCTAAAAGGGATAATGTTCAAGAATTCAGACAGCGACAGTGACATAGAATTTGGACATACACACAGTGGGAGAGTGTTTAGAGAAGTGCATCTTGCGAACCTGTTCAAGAAGAACTACGGAGATGAGGGTTTCTACAGTGGAGAAGAGGAAAATCTGACGGATGAAGAGCATTCAGAACCCTCTACGGAAGAGGAAGAGGACGCTGAAGAACCTCGCTGGGATGAGTCAGAAACCTCAAGAACTACACAGATTATTGAAGTAAGTACTATTAATATTCATGTTGGTTCAGCAACATTGAGCAATCAGAGTAATCAAAATTACCAGACCATTCAGAATACTATTACTAGTAGTCCACCACATACTCAGATAGGAAACCTAGGAAGATCTATTTCAGATGAGATGAGACTCCCTATCTTTAGGGGAGATGGATCTGAAGATCCTGATCAGCACTGGTTCCTGTGTGAAGCCATATGGAACATTAAAAATGTCATTGATGAAGCTATTAAAAGAAACCAGTTTAGTACTACCCTTCAAGATCGCGCACTAAGTTGGTACATGAAGCTTTTCCAAGGACTTGTACAGCCTAATACACTGAGCAAAATCAAGAATGCATTGATTATTGAGTTCAAGAAACCCAATTCAGAGTCACAATGTATTACAGAGCTGAAAGAGATCAAGCAGAAGATAACCGAACTTGTTTGGGAATTCGACCATAAATTCAAGACCTTGACAGGCCGATTGACTTTTCAGATCCCAGATGAGCAGAACAAAGAATGGTTCATTGTTTCCTTGTTACTACAAATCAAAATTCCTATGATGTGGTAGAAGATTGCTTTGCAAGATGAGGCACTGGAGATCACCATGAAGATAGAATCAGCCCATATCGGAGAATCCAACTCAGGCATGAGTCAGATCTTGAATTAGCTAACTAGCTTATCTTTGCAGGTCGAAGATATGAATAAAGACAAGGGAAAATATAAAAGAGAATAAATTGGGTGTGTCAAATGCATATCAGAGGGAAATGAAAAGGAACACTATCCCCTATTCCATGAATACTTGGCCTCCAAATCTCTGAGCCCTTTAAAGCAAGTCACCTTACCATGGTGCGAGGTATGCCGAAATAGACATCATACTGGTGAGTGCTATTACAAGAAAAAATATGTTCAGACACCCACAAATTTGTATTGCACGTTCTGTAAGTCTATGGGACATGATGATAGGGATTTTAGGTCTTATGATATCATGCATGAAAGGTCAAGAGATATATACAAAATTCAAGGCGAAGTACAACAAGAAGGAAACACTGCATAGTACAACTCCCCTGGGAGAGGAAAATTCAATCCTTGCGGTGGATTCAAAGGATGAGGAAGAGGAGGAGGTTTGGGTCAAGGCCGAGGAAAAATCCTATTTTATAACTGTGCACATCCAGGACACTTGGCAAGGGACTGTCAAAACCCTTGCACTACTTGCAGCTATTGCAACTCCTTCGAGCATGCTATTGAAGAATGTCCAACATTGCTGGATAAACTTCAAGAGAAACGAGGACCTCATCAGAACCCGCAGATACAATTGATAAAAGTTGAACCTCGTAGAGAATACCCTAGATTCGTTGTTATTACTAGAGGAGGCACTGTTACAGGAGAAGACAAACTGACCTAAGGAAATACTGCAGAGGACTCAGGAATCAGGAAAACTGCAGAGAATACCCAAACCTTTGATGCAAAGAAAGAAAGACAAATGTTTGAGGAGGAAAGAAAAGAGTTCAAAGGAGACCAAGGTTCTTCATCAAAGACATGACCAAAAGTACGAGAATATGGAATGCCTCAAGCATTTGATCAGTCATCTTCGCCACGAGAAGGAAAAGAGGTAAGAAAGATCATAGAATTTATATATACTTGTCTTAAGTTAATTTAGGACGAGAGCATTGTACAAGAACTACAAAATTAAACCAGACAATATGAGCTAGGAAATACTGACCCCTTACTGAATAGGGAAGTACACCAAATCGTTAAAAAGAGAAGGACAAATAAGGACTTACACTTGAATTCTCAAATAGGAGAATATGATATAGACTATGTGGTCCTCAACTTAGGATCGGAGGTCAATGTCATGACGAAGAAAACTTGGGCGCTGATGGGAAAACCGAAGTTGATATATTCCCCTATCAAGCTCAGGATGGCTAATCACCAAGCTATCAGCCCCTTTGGATGATTGGAACATGCCCCTATGGACATCGACGGAGTAAGAACATTTTCATATTTTGAGGTAATTGAGATAGTTGATGACAACTGCCCTTACCTTGCACTGTTAAGAATTGATTGGGCCTTCAATAATTCGACTTTGGTTGATTTAAAGAAGAGACGTATGAATTTTGAAAAACATGTCCTTAGGGTCATTACACCCTTAGATCCAAATGAAGGTCAGTGATACACAGATCCCATTAGAGAAGAAGACCGCACATATGAACTGGAAAATATATACAAATTAATAGCAAGACAACAGGATTATATTAATCCTATGGCCGATGGAAACCTAAGTTGGCGAAGCGACAACGCATGTTCATCAGACTCAGAAGAAGAACTGGAAAACTGGAAGAACAAAATGTATGAGATATCTAAAAGAATATGTTCTATATTAACCAGAGAAGTTTGTTGGATTGGCGCAACAGTGAGTAACTTACCCACCTTTGATGGTATAAATCCTTTAGAAACCTTCTTGTCGAACTTTGAAGAAAGTGTACCAATGAAACAAATATTCTTGGTGATGGATGAGGCCCTGAAAGAAGCCCCGGCAAGATGGTGGGGGACTATTGTCCCTTGACCAAGTTTTGAAGAGTACTTGGTCTTACTCAACCACTTTTGGGACTGCAACAATTTGCTAAGGAAGTAACGCAACGCAAAGTAGAAAAAAAGGAAGCAAGACCTATTTTGGGGTCCATTTTAGGGTTTTGGGTTGATGTAATGAGAAAGGGATGTCGGCCCGTGGGTTTACCCACGTTTAGGCCCATTTTGTAATCTATAAATAGGAAATATAGATAGTAAGATAAGGGAGATAGAAAATGTAGTACATTTGTGTGATGTATGAATGAAATCTTAGTTCTAGTAATGGGATCTGTGTGATCAGATGTATCTTAGAGTGCTCTATGCATGAGATCAGAGAGTTAAGTGCAGGTTATTATAGTCTAATGTTGAAGAGCAAGGAAGAAGGATCTAGCAAGCTATGCAGATCTTTTGTCCTGTGCAAAGTAAGGTTCGTTGAAGCTCTGTGTTGTAACTGCTTGAACAACATAAGATAAAGAAGAATTTGTGGACGTAGCTCCAAGGTGGGGGTGAACCACAGTAACTATGTGTATAGTGTTTTGTGCTTCACTCTTATGTATGTATCTCTTTCTTGGCTAAGTGCTTGATGTGGTTAAGTAGATCTAGTCATGCTCTATGATGTTGATGAATGAATGAACATTAGATCTGATATATGAGATGCTTAGTGCTTGATCTGTTGAATCTAACCTATATTGCTATGAATAAGTACTGAATCATTCTTAGTATAAGTATTCATTGCGATGCTCTGTGACTTCTGCGAAGTATATTAATGAATGTATGTTAAGGAATAACTGATGCTAAGTGTGTTGTAAGAAAGATAATCACAAATCTATGTCCCAGCTAAGGTTGCAGACACATGAGTCTTTCAACCACTCCTGCCTCTACCTCAGGTGAGACTTCATCTACTTCGCAGTTGTTGCCTAAAGAGCCAGTAGTTAGGGCTTTGTTGGTGCTCTCTTGAGTGTTGAACCCTGGGTCTGCCCCTATGCCAACAAATGGTTCCGTTGCCAGGACCTGGAACTGTGATTGCTGGGAATTGAAGAAGAAGAAGCTTTGTGTGAAATAAGCTCTGTGCGTGGATCTATTTCCCTAGTGTGCAGTGTTCTGTTTGACCTGTGAAGCTTTGTGCCAAGAAAAGAGGTCAGATCTGAAGAAAGAGAGGTCAGATCTGAAGAAAAGAAGTCATATCTACGAAGAAAAAGGTAAGATGTGTAAGCTCTATGCCTCGATAAAGGTAAGAATAGTTAAAAGTTTTAGATCTGGAATCTTTGTGCTCTGCAAAAGTAAGATAAGTGAATTTTTTTGTTTCTAAAGCATGGATCTAGGTATGTTTGATAGATTTTTTCCTAGCTTCAAAACTAGTGCATTAATAGATGAAATAAAGTTTGATGTGAATAGGTCTGATAAGTATAGTGATAGATATGGTATACCTATGCATCGAAAGAATGTATGGACTAACAAGTGGATACAAGCTCCTAGAAAAAAAAAAATGCAGGTTAGCCACCATGATCCTGGTGCGCAGTACAAAAGGAGTTGGGGAACATCTAAATGGACGAGAGGATTAACCCTCTATTATAGTTGCAGACAACTAGGACATATTGTTAAAGAATGCCCTAGGAGAAGACCTAGTTGCCTCTGTTGTAAGGCAATGGACCATGAAGTATTGGATTGTCCTAGAATGATTGCTAGGCTTGAGAAGCTGAATATGGAACAAGCAAACCCTAAGGGAGATCAAGAGGCCAATATTATAGCGGAAACCCAAAAGGAATCAGAAAAGATATTGCTACATATGAGAGATACCTTGAATGACCGCCGACATGTTAGGCTATCATAGATCTTCAAAGAAAAGGAGCAAATCGAAGCAAGAATAGGGGACTTTGACATTGACTGTACTCTTGATGAAGAAGCACAAGTGAACATTATGCCAGAAAGAACTTGGGAAGCTATAGGAAAGCCTGCCATGATCCCTTCCCTAGGAGGAACAAGTTTCTTCAGAGGAAAGCTAGTAAACCTATGTGGAAGGCTCGCCCGGATACCTATGACTGTCAATGGAACTTTGACAGAGGAAGACTTTGAGATCATTAAATTTGTTGAAGACAACGACCCGTTTACCATGCACATAGGAAAACCCTGGATTGATAGAGAATAGGCCAGACAAAGAGAAGAATAGAAAGTGTTGGAACAGAAGAAGCAAGAGTTAAAAGACTTTATGACCAGAAGGATAGTGCACTTGATTGAAGAACAGAAGAGCAGATCATAGATATTTAATATTAGTACCTCTGATGTCGAAGCTAAGAGAACACCTGAGGATCCGCAGAAGATTGAGTTACCTATTTTTGATACAGAAGAAGTATTATCAAGGAACCCTAAGAAAAAATTTCCACAGTGCAAAGTAACTAAGACCACCGAAGATAAACATCAGAATGGTAAAATAATTACTGAGACAAAACTCACTGGGAAGAAGGCTAGGAAGTTAACAAAGAAAATGGCTAATACTATAAGGTTACAAGAGGTTCTAGAGGACATTTCACAGCAAGAAGAATTGTATAATGGGAGCTTCACCGAGATATCAGAACAATGAAATAGAGTACTCCACCACGACGAAGCAATATAGTCGTTGGAACCAATATACCTGTTCGATCGTCACTCCGAATGGATCGAAAAATAGTTACGGGTTACCACTAGACTGTTGGATAGTACCAGAATGGATAGAACGGAGTTAATGAAGGCCCCATGTCCATTGAAAGCAGACCATTGTTGAGATTGCCTACTTAACTTGACGTACCACGCACCGAGAATACTTTTTTCTAACTGAGAATCTGAGCACGAACCTTGAGATTTACTTTCCCTTAGATCATTGCGTTACTATTCAATGTCGTCTATAAATTCCTTTTGCACTCGAGCCAGCTAACCCAAGTTTGTATGTCAAATGAGCTCAGCGCTGCTGAGAAAATTGTTGAAGAAGTTCTAATTGATTTAATGGCTAAGAGAGTCATGTCAAAATGTGGAATGTCTACAAGTGTACAGGCATCGTCCTCGGGCGTACTGCTAGCTTCCCCTTCCATTGCTCGAGCAGGACCATCCCGAACGCCTTTGGAAAGATGATCTAAGCTTGGAAATGACTTCGCCACTGTGAATATGATCCCAAGAATCTTGCCTAAATATATCCCACCACCAAGTGGACTAGTGAATCGAGACTCTATACCCAGAGACTTCAACTATGTTGTAGTCACTGCGTACCTCCCGAAAGGGGTGCATGCAGTTCATGTTAACCAGGAGAAGCTCACCTCACTGAAATTCAGTGATTTTAACCTTGGAGATCGCAAGGTATACAATATTCTAGCCCCACACAAGTATTTGACTATTTAAAAAGGAAAGAACCCCAAGATTGTACCATAGCAATGGACCCATAACCTTGCACAGTCAACCCTCCTCAACGTAATGAAGATTCCACATTTTGGGAGGCATCAGGAAGTAAATGCATGTGTTCGACTGTTGTTGTCCTGCTACCATGGAGGATACCTATGGTTGGATCGACGCATCACCATGGATCCGATTCTGATCAATCGGATCACTGGGCCAAGCATGCAAGGCCCTGACCTATAGAACGTTTACCCTGGAAAGACCACAGATCATGCTCTCGCTCAATGAATAAAAGACACATATGGCGATCTATAGAAAGGCACATGAGGTTACAATGTAGCCTCCATTGAGAATGCAGCATTACACTTTGGTTGCTAGCTGATGGCAGGAAAGTTAGTCTGAAAAAACAGACCTACACAGGTGACCAGATTTGTAGTTGACCTCGCAGGGAAGTGTGCAGAGGGTCTACAAATGAACTAGGCAAAATACCTCATAAATCATCTAGAGCTTGACTTTAGACAAGCACGGGACCAAGGGTATGAGTTCCACTTTAGTTTTTTTCTCATACTCATCGCCTTCAACACGTGGGAACTTCTTGAGGGAACCACATTTCCGGAGATCGAACCCTTCAAACCCCTGGTCATGAAGTTTTGTACGTTGTGGTACTCTAGCGACATGAACAAATAGTGGCAGTCCAATGCCATCTTCCATGCGTACTACATTCAGTTGAGGAATGCCATTCAGTCTACACCACGCATTACACCCAACACTCTTCATAGGTTTCAACCTTTGATGAAATTCAGCGCAGATCATCACTTCACCTACATCATAGTGAACACAGACGAGAAAAAATAACAACTCCAGTCATATTACAAGATGACAGAAGATGACCTAGAGGAGATTACCAAGGAATGGTCGGCAGACCTCCTTATTGCAGCAGACCGCGCAGAGATGTCCGACGTAGATAGCCCTGAAGCTATGCCAGATACACCAGGACTACGCAAGACTAAGAAGGATGTGGAAGTTCAAGATATCCACAACACATCCATGAAGACAACTTCAATCTCACCTACGAAGGCAGGTTACGATGAAGAACTAGGGGGCACAGAGGTTGAACAGAACAAAGACGAGGTTACCCTGCCTAAGGATGAGGCAGATCCTTCCACGAAAAGAAAGATTACCCCACCGAGGCCCTCATCCAGAAAGAAAACTAAGGCCACCTGGACCACGCTTAAGACTACACTTACCCCAGATGATTTTGACTTCTTAATTGTCGCATTGAATGATGTCTCATTAGAGCTCGCGAAAAAGAAAGAAGCAAAGCAGGAGGAACTATTCCATCGGATCATGAGTGAATTCCAAAAAGCACAACAAACACTTCATTCTAGCCAAGCAGCTTCTACGACACCATTAACAATGGAAATATCAGGAAAAGGCGATGAGCCCACACAGTTACGCCAGATCACCGAGAAAGTCGAAGCTCACCTTCGACGAGCTCAAGAATATATAGAGAAAGCCACCCAGGCTTTGGCGCAAGCACACAGCACACATGAAGAGCGATGGAGAAAGGAAGAACAGGAGAAGCTTGACTTACAATCGAAATGGGAGGAGGAAAAATCCCAGTTACAGCAGAGCAAGGACCAATTGCTAGTAGAGCAACTTGAAATAGAAGAAAGAGTTCACAAGGCACTGCGCTCTATGAAAATCATAGAAGTGAAGATGGAAGATCGTCTTCCACAATAGGTGACCCAACTGGAAGAAGTAATCCAGCAACTTCAACAGTGCATCATGGATTTGGAACTCTGCACCATGCCTAAGACACCCCAAGAGATAAGATATCTAAGAGAAGCCACTGCTTGAAGCGCAGTCAACTGATTAAAAAATTTGGCTTTGGAATGTAGGAAGCTAAGCACCAGAAGCACCTAGACCTATAAAACCCTCGCAGAGAATCCAGAATTGCAGACATTGGAGGCACAACTCCAAGAAGCAAAGAAGCATGCAGATGTGCTACAATCACAGCTGAAGTCCGTGACCCCAGTTGAAAGAATGAAGAGGATCGCAGAGCAACGCACAGCCAAACAACAAGTACACACACTGTAAAGTAAAGTAATGGACGTCTCTCAATGACTGCAACCACTCCAAGAGAAGGCATTCCAACTGTTCACCAAACTTGAAAGCCAGGGAGCATAACTTGAATAGGGTGTCATCACTGCAAAACAATGCCTAGAAGGACCACTCAATGACATAGTACTCCAGGAATTTATTGAACAAGAGGTTGTCGCACTGCAGTAGGTCGAAGTCGCTCGAGCCAAGCTTGAGGTGTTCGAAGTGGAATTGGTCAGACCTGAGTGACTTGGGACAAGTCATAGGTGAGTGTTGGAGGCCTGTTGTCCCTTGACCAAGTTTTACAGAGTACTTGGTCTTACTTGACCAATTTTGGGACTGTGACAGCTTGCAAAGGAAGGAGCACAACACGAAGTAGAAAATAAGGAAGCAAGACCTTTATTGGGGTCCATTTTAGGGTTTTGGGTTGATGTAACGGGAAAGGGATGTCGGACCATGGGTTTACCCACATTTAGGCCCATTTTGTAATCTATAAATAGGCAATATAGATAGTAAGATAGGGGAGATGGAAAATGTAGTACATTTGTGTGATGTATGAATGAAATCTTAGTGCTAGTAATGGGATCTATGTGATCGGATGTATCTTAGAGTGTTGTGTGCATGAGATCAGAGAGCTAAGTGCAGGTTGTTATAGTATGATGCTAAAGAGAAAGGAAGAAGGATCTAACGAGCTACGTAGATATTTTGTCCTGTGAAAAGTAAGGGTCGTTGAAGCTCTATGTTGTAACTGCTTGATCAAGATAAGATAAATAAGACTTTGTGGACGTAGCCCCAGGGTGGGGGTGAACCATGGTAACTATGTGTATAGTGTTTTGTGCTTCTCTCTTATGTATGTATCTCTTTCTTGGATAAGTGATTGATGTGGTTAAGTAGATCTAGTCATGCTCTGTGCTATTGATGAATGAATGAACATTAGATCTGATTTATGAGATGCTTAGTGTTTGATCTGTTGAATCTAACCTATATTGTTGTGAATAAGTACTGAATCATTCTTAGTATAAGTATTCACTACGATTCTCTATGACTTCTACGAAGTACATTAATGAATGTATGTTAAGGAATAATTGATGCTAAGTGCGTTGTAAGAAAGATAATCACATATATGTGTCCCGGCTAAGGCTGCATACACCTAAATCTTGCAACCACCCCTACCTCTACCTCGGGTGAGACTTCATCTGCTTCACAGGTGTTTCCGAAAGGGCCGGTAGTTAGGGCTTTGTTCATGCACTCTTGAGCATTGAACCCTGGGTCTACCCCTGTGCCAATAGGGACACACAAAAGCAATATTACAGACTGGGTACAATGTCGTACCTTGATGAGAGAGCGGTTCTCAGCACAAGTAGAAGGCTGAAAAGTTCGGTACACAGGTCGAAGCTGCCCAAAGGACCATGTGAGAAGCTATGAGAAATCCTGGAACAACGTTCCTCAAGAGAATTGGGTACATAAATTCATCAACACACTGGACACAACACCTATCAACTAGTATCTTCAAGCAGAACTGCACCTCATCACTACAGATTGTAAAGGTATGACTCAGAATTTTCTAACCACCTTCTTATTTGAAAGTCAATATCCTTCAGTAGATCAAGCATTACAGATTGTGAGATAGAAATTATTCGAGGAGGCATCTAGCCTTCCTTTGGAACAAGAAGAGGATGAATGGATTGCACCTCTCTAGAAACTACAATGTTGTTACAATATCAATGTTGATGAAGACGATGATCCAAGAAAGGTGAACATTGCAGAAATAAAAGGCCAAAGAGATGTGGAAGGATTAGGAGTTGAGTTACCATTCATTGGAAAACCAATCAATATTAAGAAGGTCAATATTGGAACAGAACAGACACCGAAGCTTGCAAATGTTGGAGATTATTGGGATGTTGCCACTATTGACAAGCTCAAAAAATTACTACATGAATATCAGGACTTGTTTCCAACCAATTTCACCGATATGAAGGGCATTAAAGGGCATATGGGAGATATGAGGATCCCTTTGAAGCCAGATGCAAGACCAATCAAACAGAGACCCTATAGACTTAACCCTAAGTACAAAGAGAAAGTGAAGATTGAGCTCGACAAAATGCTGGAAGCAGGGAATATAGAACCTGTGGAAGAGTCAAAGTGGATTATCCCTATGGTGGTACAGGACAAAAAGATAGGAGAGATCGGGATTTGTGTAGATATAAGGAAGATGAACGGTGCTTGTTTTCATGATCCCTTCCCTACTCCATTCATCGATGAAGTGTTAGATAATCTGTGAGGCCAGGAAGTATATTCTTTTACAGATGGATTTTTAGGATACCATCAGATCCATATTGCCAAGGAAGATCACCACAAGACCACATTTGCAACAGAATGGGGGTCCTATCAGTATACAGTGGTGCCATTTGGATTAAATAATGCCCCATTCTATAGGGTGGTGGTCGAAGCATTCAAGGAGTTTTTGCATAAATTTATAGAACCATATTTTGATGATTGGATTGTCTTTAGTTTATTAAAGAATCATATTGAATGTCTAAGGCTAATGTTGGACAAATGCAGGCAGTGTCAAATTTCGTTGAATCTGAAGAAGTGCATCTTCTTCTCACCATTTGGAGTGTTATTACGCCATATTGTATGCAAGAAGGGATTGTTGGTTGATCCATCTAAAATTTCCATTATAGTTGATCTACCCCCTCCTACTTCAGTCAAACAGCTACAAACTGTGCTGGGACACATAGGATATTACAGGAAGTTTATTAAAGGATATGCCCATATTACAGCACCCATGGAGAAGATTTTGAAGAAATATTGTCAGTTTAGTTGGACATAAGAATGCCAGTAGAGCTTCGACACACTGAAATAGAAAATGGTTACTATGCCTATTCTGATCTTTTCATATTGGAGCAAGGAGTTTCACATACATGTCGATGCATATTCCATTGCCTTAGGAGAAGTGTTAGAACAACCTGGTGAAAGAGATATTGATCATCCATTATCTTTTTCTAGTAGGAAGCTATCAACTGCAGAGGTCAACTACACCACCACTGAGCGAGAAGGGTTAGCCATGGTGTATGCGCTGCAGAAATTTCACCACTACTTGTTGGGAGGGCACTTTAAAATTTTTACTGACCACTCTGCACTGAAATACCTAGTCAACAAGCCAGTGTTGGGGGGGAGAATATGAAGATGGCTTCTATTATTTTAGGAATATGACTTTGAGATCATAGTAAAGCTAGGAAGAATGAAAAAAGGCCCTGACCACTTGTCAAGGTTGGAACATGGCGAAGAGATGACTAGTTTGGAGGACGCACTTCTGGATGCACAGCTTCACAGAAATAGTCCAATTCCTATCAACAAGAATGGAACCTAGTGAGTATACGATTCCCTAGAAGAAACAACTAATAGTGCGTGTTGCAAACTTCTCACTTATAGCTGGACAACTATACAATATGGGACCTGATGAGATACTAAGAAGATGTGTTGTGGAGGCAGAGCGACCATTGATCCTTGTAGAAGCTCATGAGGGCATCATAGGAGGAAATTACGCAGGGAAAGCAACTACGCAGAAGGTTCTAAGAGTTGGCCTTTGGTGGCCTACCTTACACAGGGATACTGAAAACTATTACAAGGCCTGCGATGTATGCCAAAGAGTTGGAAAACCATCCAGAAGAGATGAAATGCCATTAGCACCACAACTGACCCTACAAGCATTTGAAAAATGGGCCATTGATTTTGTGGGACCTATAAACCCCCTAGGAAAGCGCATAGGAGCAAGTTACATCATTACTGTGACAAAATACTTGACCAGATGGGCCGAAGCCAGAGCAGTCAAGGACTGTAGTGAAACTATAGTTGTGCGCTCAATATTTGATGACATCATAACTAGGTTTGGATGCCCAAATATCCTTGTGAGTGATCAAGGCACACATTTCATAAATAAGACTGTTGAAACCTTGATTGAGGAATTTGCAGTCCATCACCAGAAGAGAACACCTTACCATCCATAAGCCAATGAGATCATTGAAGCAGTCAACAAGATCTTAGAAACAACGCTGACAAAGATTTGCAGTGTGAACAGGGATGACTATGATTTAAGAGTACCAACAGTACTGTGGGCCTATAGAACCATTTGCAAGAAGCTAACAATGTAGACCCCTTTTAAGTTAGTATATGGTCTCGAAGTCGTTGTGCTAATGGAATATTTGGTACCAAGCCTAAGGATTGTTTCCTTTACAGATATGGATGACACTAGCACTGCTCAAGAGAGGCTTGCACGGTTGGTCGAATCGGAAGAAGATATATTTGTTGTGGGATTTCATCAACAGGTACAGAAGGAAATAGAGAAGGCCTATCATGACAGGCACATAAAGAAGAAGGCATTCAAACAAGGTAATCTAGTGCTAGTATATGACAGTAAGTTCATCAAGCACCCTGGTAAGTTCAGAACGCATTGGCTCGAGCCATATGAGGTCGCTTATGTTACAAAAGGAGGAGATTCACAGTTGAAGACTTTAAAGGGAAAATGGAAGGAGGGACTAGTGAATAGGAGCCGACTGAAGTTGTACTATGACAACCAGCTGCCTCACAACTCTAAATAAAAGCATAAGAAAAAGGGTCTAGGTACCAGGCACAGTTGAAACTGGGTACCAGACACAGAAAAGATAGTCTGCACAAAGAAGCAGAGCAGGCATAGAGCAGAAAGAAAATGTTGCACTACACAGTCTGAAGTCAAAGTAAAACAGAAGAATCATATTTGAAGTGCCTCGGGATGAGTCATAGGTGAGTGTTGGGGGCCTGTTGTCCCTTGGTTAGGGAAGCAAGCAAAGAACCAGGGAGAAAAGGTAAAATGAGAACTTCGCGGAAGACACAGTGATTGTTACTGGGTCGAAGTGAGCAAAAGAGCAGAAAAGACAGAGTGAAGACCAAGAAAGCAAGTCATTGGACGAGGAGATTGAGGATGACAAGTCAATAAGGAAGAAGGACTATGGACGACTCAGCAAGCGAAAAAGCCACCGTTAGATGATTTGGAGCACCGCGCGAGAAGGAAGGAAAGACACGTTGGCAAAGCCCTAAAAACGTGGGTCAAGTTGACCTAGGGTTTTAGACACCTAGGATTTTGGTATCTAGGTTTTTGACACCTAGGTTTTGGCCTAAGGATGTCGGTGAGTGATTGTAACATATAAATAAGAACCTATATGAGGGAAGAGGGTTCATTCAGGTTCGAGGTTGTTGGATCTAGTTGTATTGTTTGATATGAGTGATTATTGTTGAGAGAGAGAGAAGTGTTGAGTGAATATCCTTATGGTATTGTAATATCTTCAGCTGGGTGTGAAGGTCAACCCTGCAGCTGGGTGCACAGGGAGGGGAGAGATAAGGAGAAGAGAGAAGATATGTTGGCTAATAGCGCAGATCAAAACTGTATGCTTTCATCTTAATATATCATAAATCACAGTTCTGTGGATGTAGCCCTAGAGAGAGGGTGAACCACGTATATCTACCTTGTGTGTGTGATTGATACTGTGTTATTTTGCCTTGATATATTGTTATTGCATTGTTGTGGTATATCTGATAGAGGCATGGAATAGATCTAAGATGATAAGTGATATATGCATGTTGTATTATTCTAGTATTGGATCCACTTGATATTTTCCTTGGTTGTAGACATTTTTGTCCTTCAACCCCCCCATAGCTGCTTCGGGTGAGACTGCATCTGCTTCACAGATGTAGCTGAAAGGGCCAGTAGTTAGGGCTTGTTGGTGCACTCTTGGAGCTGAACCCTGGGTTTTCCCCTGTGCCAACAAGGTGTCTCAAGTCCTCGTGTGTCCTTTAAACTTCGACATCCAAGTTTCTGGTTCTAAATAACTTCGACCTGTTCTCYTGTTCTTCAATCAAATGTGTGATCCTCCTAGTCATGAAATATTTTAATTCTTGCTTCTTCTTCTGTAAGAATTCATTTTATTTTCTTCTGGTTGGATCCTTTTCAATCCTATATTTTCCTGGCAACATAGCAAATGGGGCGTTGTTCTCGATAAATTTAACAACCTAAAAATCTTCTTCTGTCGAGGTTTTGTGAGCCCTCGTAGATATTGGGGTAAGTCTTCCACACAATGTTATCAACTTTCCTCTAAATAATCCTATTCCTCCTAGTGAAGGAATCATAGCAAGCTTCCCTAAAATTTCCCAAGTTCTTTTTGTGTTTCCTCATCCAGAACGCAGTCAATGTCCAAGTCTCCTATTCTTGTTTCTATGCATTATTTTTCTTTCAAGATCTCTGATAAATTGATATCTTTGTGATCATTCAAGGTTTCTTTCATTTGCAATAGTACAGTTTCTGATTCTTTCTGGGGTTTTATCATGGTCTCAGTTTCTTGACCTTCCTTAGGGTTTTCTTGTCTCATATTCATTCTTTCAACCTTAGCAATCATTCTAGGGAAATCCAGAACTTCATGATTAGTAGCTTTACAACAAAGACAATTGGGCCTTCTATCAGGGCATTCATTAGCAATATGTGTCGATCTTCTACAATTGTAACAAAGAGTCAATCCTCTCTTTCTCTTAAATGATCCCCAGCCCTTCCTGTACTGCGCACTAAGATCATGGTAGCTAACCTGCAAAAAACAATTTCTATGATCCTTCATCCATTTGTTAGTCAAAACATTCTTTTTATGCATAGGAATAACATATATTTCATTATTTCTATCAGATCTACTCATATCAAGCCTTCTTTCATCTATTTGTGCCCTAGTTTTCAGGCTAGGACAAAATTTATCAAACATACCTAGATCCATATTCTTGAAACAAAAATTTCCACTAATCTTACTTTCTGCAGATCACAAAGCTTCCAGATCTAAAACTTTTCACTATTCTTACCTTTACCAGAGCACAAAGCTTTCAGATCTTACCTCTTTTCTTTGGATCTAACTTCTCTTCTTAGCACAGAGCTTCACAACCCAAGTAGAGTATTGTTCACTAAGGCAATAGATCTATGCACGGGGCTTTCACAGTTTCAGGTCAGATATTCGCAAAGAGCTTCTTCTTCCTTAGTTCCCATCAATCACAGTTTCAGGTTACATCTTCGCGCAGAGCTTCTTCTTCCTCAGTTCCCAGCAATCATAGTTTCAGGTTAGATATTCACAAAGAGCTTCTTCTTCCTCAGTTCTCGGCAACAGAACCATTTGTTGGCATAGGGGCAGACCTAGGGTTCAACGCTACAACAACGCACCAACAAAACCCTAACTATCGACCCTTTCGGCAACATCTGTGAAGAAGATGAAGTCTCACCTGAGGTAGAGGCAGGGGTGGTTGGAGGACTCAAGTGTCTACAACCTTAGCTGGGACACAGATATGTGATTGTAACACTTTAACAGAGCACTTAGAAATTGTGATTCATCAATATTCAGTCTTAGTTTACAACGCAACTAAACCCTAACAACAGATCAACACAGTATTCACATAGATTCAATAGACTCAAGCACTAAGCATACCAACAGAAATCAGATCTAGCATTCATTCACATTATTCATCACTAAGCTATCATATCAGATTCATCTATCATCTAGCATCGCACTAAGCATTGAATCAGATAAACCAAAGAACAACCAAGAAGCACAAAGCATTCACAACATTGGATATACATGGTTCACCCCCACCCTGGGGCTACGTCCACCAACTCTTCTTCTTCTTTATTATCTTCTTTCAATCTTCTTACATGCACAAAGCCTCCAAATCAACTCCACAGAGGACAGGAGATCTGTGCACCTCGCTAGATCCTTCTTCCCCAAGTAGATCTAGGCACAGAGCCTTCTACAGTCTATTCACAAAGCACTATAGATGACTTGCACTTAGCCCTGCAAGTCTCAACATATAATACACATCAAGCCTCTTACAAGAGTTTTCACTTAGCACAACTTGCAACTGACTAGTCACTACTCGCTACTTCTTACATCACCTAGACCTCTATTTATACATTAAAAAATAGGCCTAAGCATGGGTAAACCCATGGGACGAAATCCCCATACCCATTACATAAGCCTGAAACCCCAAAAGGCCCTAAAAAGGGGCCTAGATCCTTCGATATCCTCTTCAACTTGCGCTTTGCCTTCGACAGCCTGTCAAAGTCCCAAAAATAGGTCAAACATGACCAAGGATCCGCAAAACTTGGTCAAGGGCCAACATATTTTCTCAATTCATAAGGACATGTTACCAATAAATGTAACAATTAGAAATTGGTTACAATTTGATTATTGTACTAGACTAGTACGTTGTCCCTTTTTATATGACAATGAGTCTCCTATTCATATATAATAAAATGAGTTTTTTATTTCATTTCATTGTCGAATGTTGTAAAATGTTGTGTTCCTGAATAAATAATATGTGGATGATTTACATTGATGCAAATAACAGAGGTGTAATTGGTTGGATAACGCATTAATGCAATGACATAAATACAAAACAATATTATTGTAAAAAAATATTTGATTTTGAAATATTTAATTGAAATTTTGTAAAAAAACAATGAATTAAAATATATACATATCACTGCATTGTATTCTTTGGAACTCACTAGAGCCATAATATAGATATTGGTGTGTTTTGAGAAATCATACCTGTTAGCGCCAATTCTTGCAAGGGGGTGTTTCTCTCCAATTTCAGGCCCTTGGTGTAAATACGTAGAAATGGGGTTTAAAAACCCATCAAATGCATTTTATTCAAAGGCCGTAGTCATGAGCGCCAAGCGTAGCACACAGAAGAAGTCCATTTCGGGCTTAAAATCAAATGAGTGGGCATTTTTTTTTCAACAGCGAGGATCCATAAATGGAGCAGATCAACGGTCATCGGGTAAGCTTGAGTCGTATATTTGCACAAGGTTTAGCGCTTGGGCTCATCTCTTATGGCCAAAGTCGCGAAATGATTAGTCGTTTCAGCATTTCGGCTACCGGGACTTCAAAAGGCACGAGGTCTCTCATCCATTGCATTGGGAAACTCCAAAACATGAAATGATTAGTCGTTTAGACATTTCAGCTACCAGGACTTCAAAAGAGGAAACTCTGAAACATGAAATGATTAGCCGTTTCGACATTTCGGCTACTGGGACTTCATAAGACATGGGGTCTCTCATCCATTGCATTGGGAAACTCTGAAACACAAAATGATTAGTTGTTTCGTCATTTCGGCTACCGAGACTTCAAAAGACACGGGGTCTCTCATTCATTGCATTACGAAACTCTGAAACGTGAAATGTGAAAAGCACCTTTGAATATAGGCACAGGGTCACAGCCCGTGGTCACTTGGGGTGATAGAAAGAGCTGCGCAAAGGGCCAATGCATCGGGTTTAGCTGCAAGAGGTGTCGCCACATTCTCCAGGTGCCAATTCAACTTTGCCTCGATCCTAATCCCTGCTAGAGGTAAATAAAGGTAGGAGGAGGTGGTTGAAACCTTGTCTCACTCCTTAAATGTAAGACATGGAGGTTCTGGTANTCGGCTACCGAGACTTCAAAAGACACGGGGTCTCTCATTCATTGCATTACGAAACTCTGAAACGTGAAATGTGAAAAGCACCTTTGAATATAGGCACAGGGTCACAGCCCGTGGTCACTTGGGGTGATAGAAAGAGTTGCGCAAAGGGCCAATGCATCGGGTTTAGCTGCAAGAGGTGTCGCCACATTCTCCAGGTGCCAATTCAACTTTGCCTCGATCCTAATCCCTGCTAGAGGTAAATAAAGGTAGGAGGAGGTGGTTGAAACCTTGTCTCACTCCTTAAATGTAAGACATGGAGGTTCTGGTAGGCAGTCTACCCAAGATCGTCCTGTGTGTAGGTTTCCCTATAGAAGCCATGCTAATCTGATGTCCTCATTTGACCAGAGGAGCCTGTACATGCTAATTTGGACTTTAATGTCTCAGCAACCTTCCTGCTGCCAAGGTGGCGAATTGCTCTGAGTATATATAATCAGTTTTTGTATTTGTGTCAGAATGGATGGTAGAGCAGAGCTCCTGACTGTAATGTTTTAATGAAGCACTGGTTTTCCTGGCTATGTATTGGCATATGAAATTTTCTTGTTCAATGTAAGGCAACTTTCTTTTCATCTGGTTTCGATCTCATACTAAAAGGGTTCATGATTGATTGATTCACATGAAATGTCATGACTATGTTATGATAAAGGATTTATTATAGCAATGTTATGTTCTTTTAGTGTTTTTGCTTTTGAATATAAGAGGTTCTTGTGTTCAAAGTTTTCTTCTACAAGCCACTGGAAGCTCGATGCCTACAGCAGGCCTTTGCATTTCCTCATAGAATTTTTCCTCCTACTCACCCTTATTACAACTTATTGTCTGAAGTTAAACCAAGACCTCATCTGCTTGTGCATGCCTGGCCTAGTTTCTGAGTTAGAACAATATTGTTCTGAGTTTACTTCCATTCATCACCCTTTATCAACAAATAGTGACATAAACTGATGGGTTTCAGGCTTACTCCTGCTGCAATCCTGGGGTGACTTCTGATGCCAACAATACCCACCGGTACATATTAATCATAATAACACACTGACATGTACTATTTAGAAAACACATAGTTCCGTAAATGATATAATATACAATAATATTTATAATTTCAAATTGTACAGTGCTCATGTTTAAAATATTAACCGGGGCGCTAAATTTTTTATCGTACCGGTGTATTATGTTTATTATTTTCACCGCAGAGCTAACTATTATTTACGCACCAATGCCTTTACTATATTATATGCACTGATGCATACTAAAAATAATGTCGCTGACATATTGGCACATACTAATTACAAAAGTACCAGAGCACATTCTATATTAAACACATTGGGTCTCGAAATATCAGTATCGCAGTGGGGATAACTATAACTTAACTACGTCCCCGAGGTGTAGGACAGTCGGTGACGGAGTGTGTTGTTAAGCCACTCCGTGATGTTAAAGTCACCGGTTCGAAACCTGCGGGGACAAAAAATCCAACCATGTTAAGGGTTGGTGTGGCTCAGGCCGGGTGCGATCCCCGGGTGATTTTGACGGCTTAGATGCCCCTGAG
>JASDQU010736639.1:359943-392986 GCA_032191745.1 Picea mariana | reverse complement strand
CCCCCAAATCCACGTTTTATTCTTCAAGTTGAGTTGTGAGTGATACCTTGGCTCTAGCCCTAGCCTTGTGGGATTGAAATTTGACTACAATTATTTTCCTATTGAGTATCGTCTAATGTTGTAGATAGGAGAAACAAAATAACTATTTATTTATAATAAACATTTAAATTTCTTTTATAATGCATTCTATTAGATAATAAGTTTAGGATAAATAAAATAACTATTTATTTATAATAAATATTTAAATCTCTTTTATAGCACATGCTATTGGCTAATAAGTTTGATGTCTTAGTATAGAGATTTGATGGTGCCAATCTAGTTCTATAGCTATTTAGTGAATTATAGAGTTTGGTTGGGCACCAAACTATGACTGGGGAGATGTAAGTATAGCCACTACCTTCCACAAATCTCAGGAAACTTGTGCACCAAAAATTGTGTTCACAACATTTTCATATGTGCTTAAATGAAATTTTGTACCAACATTTTCTGTGGGTATAATTGTATAATGTATATAATTTGATATTACTTTCTCCTACTTTCAGTGTCATTAATCATTACTACTCATGATTGGATTTCCAAAGACATGCATAAAAAATATGGAGATAATATTGTCACTTGAAACTACTTATTAGGTAGGTTGTGTTATCCATGATTTAAGAGATAACTAAGGAGATAATGTCATGAAGTCCTTAGGTTGAAAACACGAAGTACCAAGAGGAAGCTTGACCAATAGAGTCCACTTGCATAGATAGAGGCCCATCTCACCTCCACAACTCCAGGTTCATTACGACGATATCCACCACATCAGTTGGATTCTAGAAGACATTGGGTCTTCCTCCATGAGGTACAAGCCAGGTATCATGATGAGTGTCATTTCAATATTTGAGGCATTTGAGTTTGTTACATCTATTACTAATTTTTATTATGTAATGTATGTTTGGTGATTATGTTTTTTTCCCTGTTTCACTTTGGTGGTCGACATTGCGCCCTAGTAAGTGGGTCACCCTTGGGGATAGGTTTGCTACTGGGAGGTCCTCTAGATGAGTCATCGTGCCATTCCTGACCATACTTGTCACTTTCTACACTTCATCCCTTCGTCTCCTTAGAATTTGGGATTTTCAGGTGCACTGACCCAAGAAGGGGTTGTCCCTCATTTCATGGGAAGAAGGGGTTGAAGGCCTAGAGGCTTGTAGCTGGAAAAAGATAAAATCCAATCATTAACCTTCTAGATGCTCTCCTAGGGATACCGAGGACAATGAAATGTCTCTCATAAGAAACTGATGGGACTTGTAAAAAATAACTAATACAAAATTTCAAGCAAGGTGGAGCATGTGTGGCCATTGTTTTTCATGATTAGGTAGAATCCCCACACTTTTTTTTCAACTTGGGGAAGCATGATGTGACTAGGGTAGAGTCAAGGTGGACATTGTTTTTCATGCTTAGGTAGAAGCCTCACCTTTCCTTCAACCTCAAAACATCTTAAAAGAATAAAAGAAAATAAATGCGCTTGGAAAAAGGTCACATTAAAAATGAAGGTGCAACACACCCTCTACAAAGGCACCTGTAAGTGAGACACTAAAACTGTAACACACCCACTACGGCATAATAGATTTTTCACCTTTTTCTCTCTCCTTTTTCTCGAGGGATAGAATCCCTGAGTTCCGACAAGGTCCTAGTGCAGGCTAGTCCTTTCTGTCGGGGCCTTCCCTAAGCCAATTCGCTGGTTCTTTCATTGAAAACTCGTCTTGTACAACTCAGGTACCAAGTGCGGGCTTCACCTCCATGTTATCGTTGGTTATGAACCCGACCAAGCCAAGAGGCGCCTTTCGCACTTCGCGACTGAGAGATGCACGAGGGTCGAGTCTTTCGACTCTTCAAACCCTGAAACCCAAAATCCTACCTTTGGGTGAGATCGACGGTTGCGAGTCTCTCCCCTGATCTGACGGTCCTAGCCGTATCAAGACTTCGGTAACCAGGAGTTCGAAAAGAAAGGGCGTCGAGTTTTTCAACTCTTCAAACCTTGAACCCCTAACCCTATTCACACTAATCCGATTCAGAGTTTCGTACTACGGGACTTCGCGACTTGCGAAGATGAGGGTTATCACTCTATGGTTTCCCGAGTGCCAAAATGCCGATAAGCCAAAACCTATTCATACTAAGCTTCTTCAGGGTTTCTCACACCGTGGCTTCGCAACTTGCGAAGACAAGGGGTCTTTCCCTTTGGTCTTCCGGGTACCGAAACACCAAAATGCTGAAAACTATTCCCGCTACGCTGCCTCAGGGTTTCGCACACCGGGGCTTCGCGACTTGCGAAGACAAGGGGTCCTGCCCTTTGTTCTTCCGAGTGCTGAAATGTCAAAATGCCGAAAACTATTCCCACTAAGATACTTCTGGGTTTCGCACACCGAGGCTTTGCGACTTGCGAAGACAAGGGGTCCTACCCTTTGGTCTTCCGGGTGATGAAATGCCGAAAACTATTCCCGCTAAGCTACTTTGAGGTTTCACACACCAGGGCTTTGCGACTCACGAAGACAAGGGTTCCTGCCCTTTGGTCTTCTAGGTGCAAAAATGCTGAAATGCCGAAAACTATTCCCGCTAAGATGCTTCGGTGTTTTTCACACCGAGGCTTCACGACTTACGAAGACGAGGGGTCTTGCCCTTGGGTATTCCGGGTGCCGAAATGATGAAATGTTGAAGTCTATTCACACTAAACCGATGGTCCAGATCACTCCTAGATCAACGACCATGATCACGTCGCGATTTCGCGAATCGTGAGTTCGTGCAATCCTACTCGTTGACCACACTTAAGTCGCGGGTCAGCAGAATGCTACCCGACTACCATGCATCTTGTGCTGATGGGTGGTTCCGAATTACTTCGGGACTTTCAAGACACTTCAAATTCCACCCTCTGGCCTATGTAAAGGTTAAGGTTGACGGGCAATAGAGCTCCAACAGATCCTCCCAAGGGTTCCTGGGTAAATTATCCCTAGGTTTGGTGATCTGACTAAAGCCTTCCTAAATCGCTGAGTTATATACTCAGCGGTAGGGGGTAAGGTAAACTCGTGGGTTTACTATCATAGTAGCCCTTTCAAGGGACTTACTCTGTCTCGAGAGTGCGAGGAAACTTCCCCGGAGAAGTGCCTTCGGAAAATTAAGCCAATGCATAGCGCGAGACAGGTAGATGGGGTTGTTCTCCAGGGCACAGAATCATATCCTGAACCTATTCATTCTATGTCTAGACCGATTATGGTCATATAAGTATAAGTATGCATCCACTATTTCCGAATCAAAACACAAGCAAACACTTCCATACAAAAAACATTCATGAGCGTATAAACATGATCATGCATTCAGTTTGAAATATAATACACAACACTTATCAAGAAACACCAGTCATGTTGTGACTACTGAGAGGGGTGCTTGTTTCCACCCAACCGTAGGTTCATGGATTGTAGATGGATTTAACACTAGCCACCCCCGAGCTAGACCATGATGCTTGGAGATGCAGTCTCCTATTTCCAGCTCAACGGAAGTCCAAAACGAAGTTTTTTCTTTCTCCTCCCCTATTCGGGACTCTCTGTCTCTCCAGAGTTCCTTCTGTCTTCTTCCTCTGCGATCCCCCATCGCGTGCACTATCCCCCCCACACTTCCTTTCTTGCCTTGTTCTGCAAGGTTGCGTGTGGCACCAATTTCCCCATCTGTGGTCAGGTCTGAGGGATTCTACGAATGGGAGGTTCACCCCCATCCCCTCATTAACTCATGAGGAGCCTCCCCACTTACCATCCTGGCGAGTAATTCATTCCAGGGTCAAAGAGCCACTTTGCTTTGAGCCAGTAAAGACCAATATGGTATTGGTTTGGTGGAAGTTAATGCCACCATTCCAGGTGCCTTCCACCACCTTTCATTAGCCATCACGGTCTCTTTCAGCACATCCCCCTCCCAGTAATCATGCAACACATATTCAAAACATTATTTACATTCATCGACCCTTTATAAAAAGGTCCGTCAAATCAAACGTTCACATCTTTGAGTTTGCCATTGTTCTTGGCCAATATAGTTATTTTTACAGACTGGAGTAAACAGGGTGTTATAATTCCCTCCCCCTTAAAGGAACATCGTCCTCGATGTTCTATCTATCAATAGGATGTGTATGTACAGAAGTAAACAAAATCAGATATGCCTGTTTCATGGCATCTTCCATTTCCCACGTAGCCTCATCTGGGCCAAAATGTTTCCACTGCACCTTGACCTGTGCAATGGTTCGGTTCTTGAGTGGGGTTTCCTTTCTGTCCAATATGCACTAAGGTTTCGACAGGAATTCTCCCTCTAGTTCCACCTGGATCACAGACTAGTCGATTACATGATTAGAATGGTGTACATATTTCTTCAATAATGAAACATGGAAAACATTATGTGCTTTTACTGTGGGAGGAAGTGCTAGCCTATAGGCTACAGGTCCTACTCTATCTATAACTTCAAAGGGTCCAAAATACTGAGGTGCTAACTTGGTAGAAGGTCCCATTTTCAGGGAACTCTTCCTGGGCCTAACTCGGAGATATACGTGGTGTCCTGCCTTGAACTCTCTTGGAGTTCTCTTTCGGTCGGCGTAAATTTTATCTCGGTTTTGAGCGACCTTTAGATTTTGATTTATCTGAATCACTTGTTGTTCCATTTCTTTCAACATGTCATGTCCAATAGTAACTCTATTTATGGAATTACTCCAACTGACTGGAGTGTTACACGACCTACTATAGAGGACTTCGAAAGGACTCGTCTTCAAGGATTCTTGGCAGTCGTTGTTGTAGGTGAATTCCACCAGTGGTAGGTAATCTTCCCACTTTTTGGGTTGATGCATTACATGCATCCTTAGCATGTCTTCTAATAATTGGTTCACTCTTTCTGTCTGCACATCGATTTGATGATGATAGGCTGTGCTAAACAGTAACTTGGTCTCCAGACCAACCATCAGGGATTTACAAAAGCTGGAAGTAAATTTCGTGTCTCTGTCAGACATGATCTCTTTAGGCATACCATGCAGTCTGAATATCCCCTTCATGAATACGTTGGTGATGTCTATTGCCTTGCAAGTCGACTTGATGAGAATAAAATGAGCAGACTTGCTCAATTTATCCACCACTACCATGATGGCGTCATTATGTTTGGTCGAGGTTGGTAATCCAGTGATAAAATCCATGGAGATGGTTTCCCATTTCCATTCCGAGATTGGTATAGGTTGTAGTAATCCTGCTAGGTGTCGGTGTTTTACTTTAACCTGATGGCATTCTATGCATTTGGATAAGTACTAAGCTATGTCTTTCTTCAACCCAGGCCAATAGAATTGTTTCTCGGTGGCCATGATCATCTTCTGGTATCATGGATGACCAGTATAGGGTCTTTTATGTAGTTCATCCATTATGAACCTCTTCAAGTTGTCACAATCTGGAATATACAATCTATTTCTATAAGTGAGCAGACCTCCTTCTATCATCTGGTAGCCTTCATATTTCATCTCTATGGTTTCTTGCTCCAGGTACAAGGTCACGGTATGGAAGAATGTCTCTGTTTTTTGTGCATTCCTAACTCTTTCCTTGACATCCATCTCGCAGGTGCTTACCACTGCCATGTGAATTGTTTTCATACTTATGCTAAGGGAATCGACCCCTTATTTTCCTTTCCTTTTATATGTTTGATTTCAAAATCAAACTCGCTAAGGAGGGCCATCCACCTAGATTGTCTGGAATTGAGCTTTGGTTGGTCAAACATATATCACAATCCACAGTGGTCTGTCATAAGTATAAATTTCCATCCCAGGAGTTAATGCCTCCACATTTTTAAGGCGTGCACTATGGCGGCTAGCTCTAGATCATGGGTCACATAGTTGACTTCGTGCTCATTCAATTTTCAGGATTCATAGCAGACCACACTTCCTCCTTGCATAAGGAATCCTCCAAGCCCTTCCTTACATGCATCTGTGCACACAAGGAAGTCAGCTTTGGATCAGTGATCTTCGACATGGGTGCGTGGGTCAGTAGATGTTTCAGGGTTTGAAATCTTTCTTCACATTTTTGTGTCCACGTGAATTTAGTCCCCTTCTTCTGGAGGGCAGTGATTGGACACCCAATCTTGGAGACTCCTTTTATAAATCTCCTATAGTATCCTACTAAGCCCATAAAGGATCTGATATCCAAAACATCCTTTGGGGTAGGCCATTCCATGATAGACCTGATCTTGTCAGGGTCTACTGCTACTCCTTTAGATAGGTCATGGCCCAAGTATTGTATTTTCTTCTGGAAGAAGTCACACTTGTTGAATTTGGCATAGAGCTGATGTTTTCTTAGAACTTGAAGTACAAGCCTAAGGTGTTCCTCGTGTTCCTCTCTATTCTTGAAGTAAATTAATATATCGTCAACAAAAACCAGTACAAATTTGTCTAGGAATTTACTGTGCACATTGTTCATCAAGTACATAAAAGTGGCAGGGGCATTGGTTAATTCGAAGGGTACTACCACAAACTCATAGTGACCATATCTAATTCTGAAGGCAGTTTTGTGGATGTATTCACCCTTGATTCGGACTTGATGGTATCTAGATCTCAAGTCAATCTTTGAGAAGATGGAAGCACCTCCCAATTGATTGAACAGGTCATCGATCCTGGGTAAGGGGTACTTGTTCTTTATGGTTACCTTATTGAGTTGTCTATAATCTACACACTATCAAAGGGTACCGTCTTTATTTTCACCAACAGGACTGGTGCTCCCCATTGAGACACACTGGGTTGGATATAGCCTTTGTCCATCATTTCTCTCAATTGTAATTTAAGCTCAACTAGCTTAGGTGTGCTCATCCTGTAGGGTGTCTTAGACACTAGCACCACTCCTGGTGCAAGTTCTATCGAGAAGTCAATGTCCCTTCTCGAAGGTAGGCCCGGTACCTCTTCCGAAAATACATCTCTATATTCTCTTAGTGCGGGGTGGTCTTCGAGGTTTGGTTTGTTATCTTCAATTGATTTAAACACCTGTATCGCATATAGTGGACATCCCTTTTTGCAATACTTTCTCATTTGAAGAGATGATATCTGTCTCACCGAGACAGGTTTCTGGATCGCTTGAAGGGTTATCCTTCTTCCTTATTCACTTACACATTCTAAGGTTTTATGGTAACAGTCTAGTCTGGCTTTATGCATGGCTAGCCAGTCCATACCAATCAACAGGTCATACGATCCTAGGGCTAATATGTTAAGGGTTGTTTGGGTGGGGAATTCACCCATAATGAATTGGCAAGCTGGTATGATCTCCACTACCTTTCTTTTGGTGCCAATGGCCAACTGTACCAACCATGGCTTGGTGTGTTTATTTGGCTGTAGTTTACACTTATCAATAGCCTGAGGGGATATATAACTCAAATTTGAACCAAGGTCAATCAGAATAGACACTAGATGGTTGGTGATCATACCTTCTATTTCCACCACTGAAGCTTGGTGGTCAGCTTGGTTCTTATCCAAGGCTTCATAAATTTGCGGCACACTCTTGGCCATGTCATTGACGGTGGTAGATTCTTGAATGCTTAAATTCTCCGGTTATTCTATTGTCGGTGCGGGCAGTCCCTTAGTAGATGTTCTTCTCCACAACCTCAACATTTCAAAGGTTCTCTCTTTGGGTTATCAGTCTTTCCTGGGGCAGATCCAGAAGGTTTATTTCCTCCCAAGGAGGGGAAGTTCTACTAGTGTACACTTCGGGCTGGGAAGCTCATCCTTGAGTTTTTTTATAGTTTTTAAATCTTGGGGATTTAAACCCCTTTTTTCTGGAATCCCGAAATATTATTCTGTTTCCAGCCTTCGCGAGGTTTTGTCCGATGCCCGAGCTGTTCATGACAATATCTCGCCTTTCAGATAATGTCTTCTAGAGTCTTTCGCACATCAAACTTGATCATGTTTTGATAGTCCTTAGGGAGTCCACTAATGAATCGTTGCACCTTTGCCTTTTCTGCTTTTATATAGGGTACGTACCTCAACAACTTGAGGAATCTGCTGACATATTCCTCTATGGTGAGTTTCCCCAACTTGAGTTCATAGAATTATTTAGTCTTTTCGTCGAAATATTTTTTCGACAGATACTTCTTCATGAAGTATTTCTCAAACCGTTCCCAAGACAGGCCCTCTTCGTGAATCCCTTTTACATTATTAAGGTCTTCCCACCAAATGGAAGCCTTTCCATTCAAGTTGAAGGTGGCCACTCGGGCCTTCAAGTTTTCTGAGAAGTCATGGACTCTGAAGTACTTCTTTAGTCCAAGCAGCCAGGCCTTCGCTTCATCTCCCTTATTTATTTCACCTTCGAAGGAGGGTGGTTTGGCCTTCTTGAATTCTTCGAGATTATGACTCTTGGAAAGCTTTCGCTTCTTCCATTTTCTTTGGGAATAAGNGTCTTCCCACCAAATGGAAGCCTTTCCATTCAAGTTGAAGGTGGCCACTCGGGCCTTCAAGTTTTCTGAGAAGTCATGGACTCTGAAGTACTTCTTTAGTCCAAGCAGCCAGGCCTTCGCTTCATCTCCCTTCTTTATTTCACCTTCGAAGGAGGGTGGTTTGGCCTTCTTGAATTCTTCGAGATTATGACTCTTGGAAAGCTTTCGCTTCTTCCATTTTCTTTGGGAATAAGAACTAGTTCTGCTGCTAGAAGATCCCTCTAAGTCACCAGCTTCCTTTCCAAAGGAATTGTCTGATGTCTGTCCCCTATCTCTGGGGTGGACCTTTCTTGAGGTTCTCTTCTCAGTGTGGCCACTTAAATGACCACGTTTATGTATCTCAGGTGGACTTCGACTTTTCTTTGTCTGTCGTCGGTCCGCGTGACTGGTGTCAGGTTCATGTTGCAATTGTCTTTGTATGTCGAATAAACTCTGCAGTAAGATTGCATTAATTTCCATTTGCTTCTCTTGCTCTTTTGTCATCCTCTCGTTGTCGTCCTTGCAGCTCTGTAGTTCGACCATGAGGCTCCTCACAGTCTCAGCTAGATCTGGAGGGGTCCCTACCACCCTCCTTTCATCAGACTCTTCGTCTCTATTGTGGGAGCCTTCCCCCACCTCGTGGTGAGTCACCATTCTATGCGTCTGTAGTTTCCCGCGGTTGATCGTCCGCTTGTGTGCAAAAGAAAAATGCTTGTTGTTAGTCAATATTTATATTCATTCGTAACCAATGCATAATTCATATTTTTTTTTCACATGCATACAAACAATAGGAGTTTTCATTCTTAACTTCGACTTTTGATTAAGGGTGTTAAGATAGAGGGTTATTTCTTTTAAGAGTACTTCGAATGGAGTCTCTGGGCAACCTGTTCATGAGCCCAAGAAGGCCAAGTGTTGTAACCATGCTCTGATACCAATTTGTAACACACCCACTACGGCATAATAGATTTTTCACCTTTTTCTCTCTCCTTTTTCTCGAGGGACAGAATCCACGAGTTCCAACGAGGTCCTAGCGCAGGCTAGTCCTTCTTGTTGGGACCTTCCCTAAGCCATTCCGCCAATTCTTTCACTGAAAACCCGTCTTGTACAACTCAGGTACCAAGTGCGGGCTTCACCTCCATGTTATCGTTGGTTATGACCCCGGCCAAGCCAAGAGGCACCTTTCGCACTTCGTGACTCAGTGATGCATGAGGGTTGAGTCTTTCGACTCTTCAAACCCCGAAACCCGAAATCCTACCTTTGGGTGAGATTGACGGCTGCGAGTCTCTCCTTTGATCCGATGGTCCTAGCTGTATCAGGACTTTGGTAACCGGGAGTTCGAAAAGCAAGGGGGTCGAGTTTTTCGACTCTTCAAACCCCAAACCCTATTCACACTAGTAAGCTGATTCAGAGTTTCACACTCCGAGAATTTGCAACTTGTGAAGACGAGGGTTATCACTCTATGGTTTCCCGAGTGTCGAAACGCCAAAAAGCCAAAACCTATTCATACTAAGTTGCTTCGGGGTTTCGCACACCGGGGCTTCGCGACTTGCGAAGATGAGGGGTCCTACCCTTTGGTCTTCCGGGTATCGAAACGTCGAAATGCCGAAAACTATTCCCGCTAAGATGCCTCAAGGTTTCGCGACTTGCAAAGATGAGGGGTCCTGCCCTTTGGTCTTTTAGGTGCCGAAATGCCGAAAACTCTTCCCACTAAGATGCTTTGATGTTTCGCACACCGGGGCTTCGCGACTTGCGAAGACGAGGGGTCCTGCCCTTTAGTCTTCTGGGTGCTGAAACRTTGAAATGCTTAAAACTATTCACGCTAAGCTACTTCGGGGTTTCACACAGCGAGGCTTCATGACTTACGAAGACGAGGAGTCCTTCCCTTTAGTCTTCCGGGTGCCAAAACACCGAAATGCTGAAAACTATTCACGCTAAGCTGCTTTGGGGTTTCGCACATYGGGGCTTCACGACTTATGAAGACGAGGGTCCTGCCCTTGGGTCTTCCGAGTGCTGAAACRCTGAAACGCTGAAGTCTGTTCATGTTAAACCAATGGTCTAGATCACTCCTAGATCAACGACCACGATCACATTGTGATTTCGCGAATCGTGAGTTCGTGCAATCCTACCCGTTGACCACTCTTAAGTCGCGGGTCAGCGGAATGCTACCCGACTGCCACGCGTCCTGTGCCGATGGGTGGTTCCGAATTACTTCGGGACTTTCAAGATGTTTCCAAGTCCACCCTCCGACCTATGTAAAGGTTAAGGTCGACGGGCAATAGAGCTCTGACAGATCCTTCTGAGGGTTCCTAGGTAAATTATCCCTAGGTTTGGTGATATGACTAAAGCCTTCCTAAATTGTCGAGCTATATACTCTGTGATAGGGGGTAAGGTAAATTCGTGGGTTTACTATCATAGTATCCCTTTCAAGGGACTTACTCCGACTCGAGAGTGCGAGGAAACTTCCTGGGAGAAGTGCCTTCGGGAAATTAAGCCAATGCATAGCGCGAGCCAGGTAGATGGGACCGTTCTCTAGGGCATGGACTCGTATATTGAACCTATTCATTCTATATCTAGACCAATTATGGTCATATAAGCATAAGTATGCATCCATTGTTTCCGAATCAAAACACAAGCAAACACTTTCATACAAAAAACATTCATGAGCATATAAACATGAGCATGCATTCAGTTCGAAATATAAGACATAACACTTATCAGAAAACACTAGTCATGTTGCAACTACTAAGAGGGGTGCTCGTTTCCACCCAACCATAGGCTCAGTGAATCCAAATGGATTTACCACTAGCCACCCCTGAGCTAGACCATGATGCTTGGAGATGCAGTCTCCTATTTCCATCTCAACGGAAGTCCAGAACGAAGGTTTTTCTTTCTCCTCCCCTATTCGGGACTCCTTGTCTCTCCATAGTTCCTTCCGTCTTCTTCCTCTGCGATCCCCCATCGCGTGCTCTCTCCCCCCCACACTTCCTTTCTTGCCTTTTTCTGCAAGGTTGTGTGTGGTGCGAATTTCCCCATCCGTGGTTAGGTTTGAGAGCTTCTACGGATGGGCAGTTCACCCCCATCCCCTCATTAACTCATGAGGAGCCTCCCCACCTACCATCTTGGAAGGTAATTAATTCCAGGGTCAATGAGTCGCTTTGGTCTTTGATCCAGTAAATACCAATATGGTATTGGATCGATGGAAGTTAATGCCACCATTCTAGGTGCCTTCCACCACCTTTCGTTAGCCATCATGGTCTCTTTCAGCACATCCCCCTCCCAACAATCATGCAACACATATTCATAACATTATTTACATTCATTGAACCTTTATACAGAGGTCTGTCAAATCAAACGTTCACATCTTTGAGTTTGCCATAGTTCTTGGCCAATATAGTTATTTTTACAGACTGGGGGAAACAGGGTGTTAAACCTCTTATATGTCATGAACCCCATGCCCAAAATTCTTTCCCTCATCCATGTCACCTCATCCACATGATTCATGAAGAGATCCACTCGGGAAACACCCCTAAACTTGAGGTACAATTCACCCAATAGGTTTCTTTGTCAACCCTCCCATACCTAAACTTGGAAAATTGCATAGGGTTTTTTAGCACTTGTTTATTTTGACAATTTATTTTGGAAGTGCATGCTTGTATGGCTCTATAGTTGATTTGATTTACTCATCATGATGCATTTGAATTGAGATCCTTGGAGGGTGTATTCATTTTTTTTGCAAGACCTAGTTGGTGGATAGATTTGGAAGAACAATCTAGCTTGGGCTTCCTTGGGGCTTGAAGCCCAAAAGTTGGATACCACAACCCACACACTAGATGATGATGATATGAATTTGGAGGCATATATCACACCTTGGAGGATCTCACCTAGCCCCTACAAGCGAAACAACTTTCCTTTGGAGGCTAAAACGTCACCTTTAAGGGCTTGATGTCTCCATAGGGCTAGGGTTTGGTGGTGATGAGGACACATGGTACGATTTGAAGGAAGAAATCCTTGGATCATGGAGGAGAGACTTGGCTTGAGGACACGTGGCCTTTGGAGGCCTAGAAAATTCATTCTCAACCCCATGCTTTTACTCTAAGTGCCAAAACTTTTTCCCTAGAAAGGTGACGTTTTACTTTTAGGGTTTATTTCATGTGAAAATTATGAATTAAACAATGTTCTTGTGTAAAAGGGAAAAAGTAAGGGTTGTTGTCCCCTTAATTTGTGGTTTACCCTAAGTTTTTTGGACAAAATCTTATTAGAGGTTTTTGTATAAATAGATATCATCTCTATTTCATTTTTATCATAGCTCTCCCATTATGAGAAGACATATTGACTAAAATTTTCGCTAGACTTGAGATTTTTTGGTATCTCTCTCTCTTGCAAATGAGTCTTGGTGTTATCTCTTGGTGAGTGGATGATGCTAAGTGGTGCGCACCTCTTGGAAGCTCTTTTTCTTACTTGTGGATGGTTTTATCTTGGTGAAACTAGGGTTTGATCTTGCAATCTTCTTGTTTGGTAAGGAAAATATGCATTCTTCTTGCTTATTCCATGATATTGTTGGATTAAAAACCCTAGGAAGAGTATAATCACATACACCCTCCATCAAGTTCTTGTCATTTACTAGTTTACAAGTCTTTTATTACAAAGTATCTCGGAGGAGTACAAGGGTGTACACCCTCCTTGAATCTACTTTGAAGTTGGTTCACATACCCTAGGGAGTAAGAGGATTTACACCCCTAGGGTCTTTGTTGATATAACTTATGTTTTAAGGACTCCATTCACCCAAATTTTAAAGGAACTTTTTTTTTTGCATTGGAGAAATAAAATGTTTGCATTAGTAAACGCGTTTTAACGAGATATTGAAATTGTTTAAATTGGAAACTTTTCTGCATGTTAAGAGATTTTTAAGGCCACCAATACATCTTGATTGGCTTGGTCTTCTTAGATCTATAAATCATTAAAATCTACATCCATTAGGGATACAACAAAACATCTTCTTTGCTTAACTTTAACTTGCAATTTGACCATGGAATTTTGCTAGTAACCCATTATTTTCATTGTGCTACTAATTGATGAACTTTTGGTTGTATGACTTGCTTATTTCTGTGGTTAAAAGTTGTTGTTGTAGCAAATCACTGCTATATCCACTTGGATATCATAAATATACTCTGAAAAACATATCATTACAACAATACAATACCACTAAAGTTGTGCTAAAGTGTTGAGAACTTATCTACATGTTTTATGCTTCATAACACAACTAATCTTTGATGTTTTAAGTGGTTAAATCTGTAGCAGTTACTTCATTTCATTACACACACACACACACACACACACATATTTTTTTAATGTTGCAATTAAGGACAACAATCTTAACTTGCTTGTTCACTTGATATATTACGTGCATACTTGGCTTTTCTTATGTCTCGGGCAGGTACATACACTTTTTACAGGTACATAAAGACTTGAAAACCCTAAAACACTCCTGAGACATGTCGTCAAAGCCATGTTCCACCTAAAAACTTGACCTGTAGGGGCACCCATTTCATCATCTCACTTTCAGTATCATTTCCCCCTAGGGTCACCCGAGATTCCCCCCTTGAGGTGATCACTTCACTTCTAAAGTGATGAGAATACCTATCTAAGGTGACAGTGGGTAGGTTTTCTCTTAGTTTTCACCATGTTTTGGTTTGGTTCGAGCTTTTCCCAACCTACAACTTGTGCGATAACAAGTTGTAATACTTGAATATTAGGAATAGGCCTTTGGCAAAAAAAACATTTTTTGGACTTAATATTCACTTGGTGTTTTCATTCACTTGGTTTAGGAAAATCTCCCTACCATTTTGTCTCTACTTCTCCTCCTCCCATTTCAAGAGATTCATGTTATGTTCATCCAGTTTACTTAGTTATCCTTGTTCTTTTTCGATAAAAGAGCTTCTCCTACTATCCTTGTAGATCTTTTATAACTTTCTTTCAACATCATGTTATGACCCAAGGGGGGCATATATATGGCTAAATGCATATGATATGACCCCAAGGGGGAGCATATATGGGCCTATATATATATATATATATAATAGGGTTGGCCCAGTAGTAAAGGGGCCTCATGTGCAAGTGTGAATAACTATATATAAGAGATCATGTAGTCATTATTGGAAATGTGAATTGTGAAGTATGAAAGGTATTTGGTTATTTGGAGGGGGTTCCCCTATTCTTTAAGGAGTTATTGTGTAACTTATTTATCTTAGAGTTGTGTTATATGCTCGCATTATATACATGGTGTGTACTTATGTTATTTTATGATATTTGTAAGTATTTGGTTCATTACATTTGGTATCGCATACCAAATGTAATGAACCAAATACTTACAAATATCATAAAATAACAAAAGTACACACCATGTACAAAATGTGAGCGTGGAGCACAACTCCAAGATAGATAAGTTACACAATAACTCCTTAAAGAATAGGAGAACCCCCTCCAAATAACCAAATACCTTTCATACTTCACGATTCACATGTCCAATAGTGAATACACTATCTCTTATATATAGTTGTTCAAACTTGCACATGAGGCCCCTTTACTACTAGGCCGACCCTATTACATATATATTTACACATTACATGTACATTTAGGTCCATATATGCCCCCCCCCTTGGGGTCATATCATATACATTTATCCATATATATGCCCCCCTTGGGTCATAACACATCATCTAGTCCTTCCATTGTTGGATAAATTTCTATTTTTAACACACTAGTTTAGTGGGAGTTAACTGACTAGTTCTATTTTAGACTTTCTAATCTTAGACCATCACTATTATGCATGCATTCCTAATTATAAGATGTCATTTCCTATATGAGTGAAGATCACTCACTCATTGATTAGATTATAATATACATTGATTCTCATTCTTCATGTTGTATCTCTCTTCTTTTTCTTGATAAACTTTGTTTGTGTATGCTTTAGCTAGGTCTCCTGTGTAGGTTTCCATGAAACACTGACATGGTATCAGAGTCGAGCTACTTGAAGCAACCCAGACAAGCCAGAGAAGAGTGAAAGAGGATTTGAGTAAACATAGTTTCCGCAATCGTCGCGGCCTATCCCTATCAAAAGGCATGACAATTGGAATCGCCACAACCTATCCCTATCAAAGGGTGTGATGCTCACACTTAGACTTAAGAAACTTTCTTTTTACAGGCATCATCGCATCCTATACACAGCCAAGGTGCGACGTCATCGCACTATGTTCTTTATCTGGGGTGCGACGATTTAGTTTTTCACTATCGTCGCACTGTGTCCTTCACTAGGGTGCGACGATTCAACATTGTCACGCTTTTTCCTTCTCTAGGGCATGATGATTCAACAACCCTACAAAAAATTGGTTTTCTGCAGTAAAATAACCATATCTCGAAATCCACGATCTGGGTCAGGTCAAAATTTTTACCAGACGTATAACATAGGGATGCTCATGCTCACCAAAAATATCCAAAACCCACATCATATTTTAGGAGATATAGTTGTTTTAACATATCTATAGCTACCATATAGCCGTCTATCATATCTCAGAATCAACAATCTGGGTTTTCAGGATCTTTTCAGAATCAATAGCAGGGATGGAAACGATGCAACTTCTTCAATGAAGTTTGGTGATAATACTCACACTGTACAACTATTTTGAATGGAATCCTATGGATGGACTGTATAATTTGACAATGGTGACAAAAACATAACCTACATCAATGCTTGAGAAGACCAGATGGGAGAACCGTAAGGATGAGGCCACATGACTACTTTTTGAGTTAATCTCCACTGATTTATGATTTCATGTTGCCACATGCAAGACTACAAACGAGATCTGGATCACCTTGGAAGGATTCTTTGGAAAGTAGGATGAGATGCGAGGTCATATGCTTGAGGTAGAGTTGAGCACCTTAGACCCTAAAAAATTTGATAATATACATGATTTCTTTACTAAATTTAAATCTTTGATTTTGAGCTTGGGTGAATGTGGTATTGACAAGTCTACACAAGAGAAACAACTTATTCTAACAATCTTGGCCAAGCTAGGACCAGAATACGTTGTGTATGTCTCCAATTTCCATTCTGGCAGATGTCTTTTTGGAACAAATTGGAAAATGCCTACAATGGCTTAGTTCATTGAGTCTCTCACAGAAGAGTAGAAAAAACTCATACAAACAGGCCTCATCAAGGATCCCAAATCACATGCACTCACCATGCATGATGGAAAAGGATCATCCAAACAGAACAAGAAGGAAAAATAGAACGAGAAGGAGGGATATTCCAAATCCTTTAACGATTCTTCAAGTTCCAAAGACTCTTCATATTCCAATAAGAATAAGAAGGGAAAGCGGTGCACTTACTGCAATAAACTAAATCACGAATAATCCACACGCGATAAGAAATTGATTGATCTTATGGCACAAACACTTCAACATAACAACCTTGGAAACTTCATTCCAGAGGGAGTCAAGAAGCAGAAGGAAGAAGATCATGCTCCTAAGAAAGGTAATCATCATGCCCTGGTTGCAATTAATTCCTCATTTTATTCATGGATTATAGATTTGGGTGCATCCCATTATATGATAGCAAAAGAGGAAGTTGTCTTGTCTTTGAGTCCATGCTCAAGACTCTCTATTCTGATGGGGGATGATACTCCAGTAGCAGTAGCAGGAGAAGGGAGAGTGGAACTCCATAATGATAGTTTTGAGAATGTTTCACATGTTCCAAAGCTTTCTATGAATCTGCTCTCAGTTTATCAGATCACTCAGAAAGGTAAAAATGTTGAATTTACATCTGATTTAGTTTCAGTAATTGACATGCATGACAATTCCATCATTGCAATTGGTGATGTGGATCACAAATCAAGGTTGTATAAATTCACTAAGTTTTATGATGATGACTCATATTTTCTACTTACACGTAAGGAGAGTAATTTACATGCACCTCCAGTGCAACATGCATATACTCTTGTGCTTCCATCAGTTTCATACATCAGATATTATGTACATGGAAATAAGCAAGTAGTACATCCAAATAAGAAGTCAACGTTGAAGCTTCACTAGATGTCCAAGAAAGCACAATTCATACTTCAGGTAGCAGGTATCCTTACATGGAATCCATTGGATCCGAGGAGGACTCGATCTCAGCATGAGGAGCCTTCTCATGTACTTTCATCTTCATAACCTGCGATGCCCATGCATTGTTATATGGTTCAATCTTCTAATCCGCATCTCTACAGTGAGGATATGGGAAATCCATTATGGCAAGAAACCATGCAAAAGGAGTATGATTCACTCCTAAAAGATCAGACTTTGCATCTAGTTCCACTTCCACCAGAAATAAATATTTTCAGGTGCATATGGGTCCACAGGATCAAGAGGTACAAGGCTAGATAGGTTTCCAAAGGACTTCATCAGATCCATAAATATTTCTACATCTTCACGAAGACTTTCAGTAAGAAGAAGTTTCAGACTTTGCGAGATCGTCATGCAATGAAGAACACAGTTTCCTAACATCTGTCATTTTCTTCTTTTGATACATTTTTTTTTGAGGGGGGGTTTTGTTCCCACGTGGTTTTCCCTCTTTCTTCACTTTCATTCAGTGTTCATTAGTTGCATTGTACATGAGAAACTAATATGGCATAGTAGTGGGGACTCATTTTTAACTCCATAGTGATGTTCAGGGGAGGTGTTGGAGAAATTTATATTTTCAGCACACTAGTTTAGTGGGAGTAACACTAGTTCAGTGGGATTTAACTGACTAGTTCTATTTTAGACTTTCTAATATTAGACCATCACTATTATGCATACATTCCTAATTATAGGATGTCGTTTCCTATATGAGTGAAGATCACTCACTCATTGATTAGATCATAATATGCATTGATTCTCATTCTTCATGTTGTATCTCTCTTCCTTTTCTTGATAATCTTTATTTGTGTATGCTTTAGCTAGGTCTCCTGTGCAGGTTTCCATGAAACACTGACACCCATATATTCATTTGTCTTCCCCTTGGTCCAATTTTGAGTTGATTTCTTAATCTTTAAAAGGCTATCTTGAAATTGCTTCATTAAGGATTCTCAATCTTCCACAAGATGCTTCCATTATTATATTTGATAAGAATGATAGGTTCTAGGAAAGTTAAAGGGAATATGGGATAAATGTTATGGTTAGGGTTCAAGTTAATATGAGATATAAGGTTTATAGATTTTAAGGGTTAGTAATTGTAGGTGATAATGATTATAGGAATTGGGGGCTAAGGATTATATAAAATGGGGGTTATTAGGGTTAGGGATTATAAGTTAAAAACACAAGGGGTTTGGGGTAAAATGATGATGAGGAGGAGGAGGACGACATTTTTTATTATGGTGACGACGACGATGGCGATGGTGATGACAATGACGATGATGACAATGATGATGATGACAATGATGATGATGATGACGAGGAGGAGGACGATGAAAATGATGACGATGGCTATTAATCCATATAATTAAATATCATCATTGAAAACATTTTCATCTACATTTAGCTCAACTTCTTCAAATTCTTTGTCTTACAATACATCTACCATGATGACAATGACAACAACGACGACGACGACGAAGATGAAAATGATGATGATGACGATGGCGATGAGGATGAGGAGGAGGAGGATGAGGAGGACAACGACAATGTTGATTATGGTGATGACAATGACGACGACGACTACAATGACAATGATAATGATGACAATGGTGATGACGATGATGATGAGGAGGAGGATAACAATGTTAATTATGATGATGATGATGATGATAACAAAAATGACAATGTCGATGACGATGATGATGATAACAAAAATGACAATGCCGATTATGGTGATGACGATGACGACGACACAATGACAATGATGACGATGATGATGATGAGGAGGAGCATGTTGACAATGTTGATTATGATGATGACAATGATGATGATTAATCGATATAAATAAATACTTTGAATATAATAAATTATATAAAATATATAATCACATACCTCCTACTTTTGAACATTTTTGCAATATCATTGATCTTCTTCTTCATCCAAATCCACATTTGTATCATCTAGTTCAAAATCGACGTTGAAAGGATTGGCCATATCAACATCATCATCAATGTCATCTTTGATAATATCATCATCATTATCATTATTGAGAACATTTTCATCTACATTTGGCTCAACTTCTTCGACTTCTTCATCTGAGAGTACATCTACCTCATGCTCCTCTGCATCATCTTCTTCTTCAATATCATCTTATTTTGGTACATTATACTTTGCATGCCTTCCTCTTGCATAATATCTAACAATGTACGACCAACTTGCTTTACCTGGAACCTTTGAATAAAAGGTGCTCACATTGGCTTGGAAGAACATAAGTTTATGTACCCGACTCAAACGTCCTTGTATTAGCCATGGTAAATACATTGGCATGCTTAATAACAGTTCTTTTGGGATCACGTTAATTCATCCCTAACCTATACCATTTGACCCCGACCAAAACTAAATTGAAGGATTTAAAGCCAAACTCAATTATATCATCCAAATACCCATAATATCTATTTTCAAACACTGTTGAATGTTTGTCACTTCTAGAGGAAACATTAGTGACCTGGAACACTGCAATTATCTCCCAATCATAGGTTTCCCTCTTGTCATCCAACTTTTTGATGCGAAATTTACGGCCATTGCACCACATAGCCTTGTGGTGTTTCAACTGCAATATGCCTGACACATAAAAAATGCATTGTCAATCAATAAACATATTTAAACTTAGTAAAAAATTATAAAATAAACACACCACATAGATTAATATAATGGAAAATAAACGAAATATAATGTGGGTGAATATGCTTTCCTATTTCTCTTTTAAACCATAAGCTAAATCAATTTCCCTCTTAGTTAGATTAGTATCTTGATTACAATGAGTTTCTTTAAACAATTCAGCCACCCTTTTCCATGATAACCTACCATTACATTGTATATATCGATCTATCCATATCTTCGTCCGATCAAGATTGTTTGCGATGTATAAATGTAGTGCATCCCACTCTCGACCTACTGTATGAAAAAATAATAAAAATTGATAAGAATAAAGATTAATAATTGATGGAAGAATTATGGGGGCTTTACGTTGTTGACCAATATATTATCAAGTTCATTCATAAATAGGGTTTTAAAATTGTGAAAAATAAAGTCAATATATTGTAGGTATTGATGGGGGTGATGTGTGGGGTATGAGGATAACCCTTATGTTTATAGGTATTGAGGGTTATAAAAAGAGGTATTTGGTAAAAATTGAGGATATATAGTAAACATAAGAGTTATTTTTTTTAGAAAGATGTATTGGGAGGGGGGTTCAACAAAAGGATTTTGGGAGGTGTTTATCAATATATAGTGAAATTAGAGGTATTCTTTAATATCCTATGAACGCAGGTGCTATGTCATAGGTTAATTGAGTGGACACCTTGTGGGAAGAATAAAAATTGAATAAGTACAATATAGATAAAATTTAATAATGAAAAGTATTACAGATCTCTACCATCTAGTTACCTTTCACTTTCTTCATTCTACATTTCCTGACTAGGACCTCCCCTTCAAATTTGTTGATGGAGTTGACATCCCTAATGCAAGGCATGATCTGTAAGCTACCCTAGATATTCCATTGAAACAATTCATCACAACATATATGATAAATAAAACTAAAATCTACAATATGAAGGTTAACTTCCTTTAGATTCCAGAATCTTTAGTGACCGAATTTTATGCTTATGCATGCAATAGATAAAATGCGAAAAATAGAGAACAACAAAATACAATCACACACCATTCAAAAAATAACACAAATATTTTTTTTGTTACAAGAGAAAACCCGGCTAGAAGGTGAGGTCACTCTGTTGTCTTTTCTTTGGTATGGAAATAATGCAAGTACAAAGGAGAAGGCACTCTCTATGGATCTACCTGAGCATCATGGCTTGTTAGGATACTATAGAGCATTAACCCCCTTTGTTATGCTATTTAATTTTCCACTCCAGTTTCTCTTCTCAGCTATGGAACAAAATACAATAACATCGAATGGAACCCCTTCTCCTGGCGGCCCGATATTTAACATAGTCCGATAATTGTCTAGGGTTAGGGTTTTGACTTTCTCAACCTTCAATTGTGATAAGGTTTTGGACCTTCTAGAATATTTTTGAAACTCCTCACATGGCTAGCCCCATATGTATGAGAAATGGGGGCTAATGTGGCATCCTCTCGTACCATGTTGGTCAACATGATAGGTCAACTTGTGGAAGGCATAATGTTTTCACACGGGTTGTGATTGACACATGGTCTACACTGTTGGAAAGGTATCTAAGTGTAGAACACCATAAGGGGGGTGTGCATAAGTTATGGTCACCAGAATCCCTAAAACTTTCATTTAATGCATCAAAATGGCTCTAGAAGGTTCCATATCCTAATTCTCCAAACTGAGATATGCCACTAAAATGACCCTGCAAGTTGATTCCTCCAATTTTTTCCACTCTGAAAGCATCAAGATAGATGAAAAATAATATAATGATCAAATATGGATCATACATCTCCATTTAGGGAGGCTTTTAGTCCCCAAAGGCTTTATTGAATGAGGTGATGAAAATTTTCCTCTACCTTCTCCCTGGAGTACCACTTTACTTTGCCTGGAAGTTGTCCTTTCAACCCAACCCGCTAAAGGTCATCCTGCCCATGTCTTGTAGTTCTGGACCACTTTTGCAAAACTATGTCCTCTACTAAATCTGCCTGACCATCTGGTGCTAAATCCTCTATGGGAGGTAGGATCTGCTCCTCCTAATCCAACATGGAGAGTTCATAGAGTTTGAGATTCTCAGTACCTTGTTGACTTAGCTTATTAGCCCACAGATATAGTGATTTAAGGTTCTTATCATTTGTGGAAGGCCTCCAAAAGGACATTTTTCTTGTTGTTTTGTACTTTGTTTATGCATTTCACAGATCTTAAACTCAGTTTAACAAAGAACAAGTTAGGGACAACCGTATTACCAAGAGGAATAACAAGGATTTGATCTGAGAAATTGGTAAGGTTGCACTATTTTATTGATTTTTCTCACACCTTTAGAGAGGGTTTTCTCTGTTGATCTGCATTATTTAGGTTTTCGATATATATTTTTAGATCAACTATCTTAAATAAATAACTTCTACCTTCATCTCATTATTATTAAAGGCATTGGTTTATTTAAACTAGGGCTGAATTAGTACAAGTTAAACTAGGGTTTAATAACAATCACTTGCTGAAAATGAAAATAACATATAACAGTTCTAAAATGCAAGATGTCAAGCCCTAAAGGGTTGAAAAATATACTAACAATGCAATGAATGATAGCAATATACACTTCAAAGTAAAATTTTCCAATAAACCCTAGACATCAAGCTTCTTTATGGCTGGAAATTGAATGAAGATTGCAATAAACCCTAATCTAACCACAGAGCAACAAAAAGAAGGTGAATTTAGGGTTCAAGACTCACTACAATGGAGAAAAACTAGTGCCAATTTATTCTCTTGGGCATATGGAGTCAAACAATTTTTCTTGGAGACAAAAGGTGAAAGAAAGACTTAAGAATAAAACCCTAGGGTAGTCCACTACAAACCCTAGGTATCTATCCTTTAGAATGGCAAATTAAGGTAGTCCACTACAAACCCGAAGGATTCGTCCTATGTCTTCTAGCAACCTTTTAAGGGTGAGATCAAGATGAGTCTTGAATAAAACCCTAAGGTATTCCACTACAAACCCTAGGACATTATCCTACAAGAACACAACTAGGGTAGTCCACTACAAAACCTAGAAATATTCTTGTGTCCTTTAACAAGCTTCAAAAAAATGATTAACAAGGGAAGTTAGTCCACTACAAACCTTCCTAGGGTTTCAAGACAAGGTTTATTCAAGAGCAATACAAGGTAACATGCACTATCACCACTTTGATAAACATATTTACACTTAATACATCCAAGAAATAAACCAACATAGACTTAGGAAGAGCACTTACTAGATAAATCAATGATCACCATGAAACCTTAACCATGAAATCATCCATCAAAACTTCAAAGCATCCAAAAGATCATCTAGAAGAGAAGGCACATAAGTCATACATAGTGAAAGAGAAGCAAATAAGATAAGTAGTAGTAGTGATTCTCCACATGCTGTGATATCATTTACAATGAGGTAGTGCTCCCTCTACATATGAGGAAACCAAGTTCTTAACCTCTCTAAGAATCTCGTAAAACATAAGAATCCATGATACAAGGTGAATAGGTCTTAGGCCAACCCCCAAAAATGCCTCTAAAACAATGATATAATGTTAAAACATGAAAACCTCCTCTAAAAGTGCCACGTGTGAGTGTATAAGGCTAAAAGTGTGTGACAACATCTCCTCAAGGGGTACAAAACTCCAAAAGTCATGTCTCTCTTCCAAGAGGTGCAAAGCATAATCAAAGGTCATGTCTCCTCATCCACAAGGTGCCAAATCATTATCGAAATGCTAGGATGGCTCGAGCGAACGTCACATCATCCTCAACCATGACATCATCCTCTACATGTGCAACATCCTAGCATCCAAGAATGACATCATCATGGAAAAGGGCTCCATAACCTCTCCAAAGAGCTGTGCCATCATCATCAAGGGAAACACCATCAAACCAAACGCTAATGTACTCAAAGGGGTGCAACGTCATAGGTGGGGGGCTTCATACCCTTTGAGTGACCACCAAGCTAATGATGCAATATCCTAGCTCACATGTGCAATGCCCTAGGTCCAAGGTGGTGGAAGTTGTCAAAGAGCATGCTAAATCATCACATGACCCAATGCTCATATCAAGGGTGCAACATCCTCCATATAGTGTGAGAGAAGCATCATGAACGTCCTCCAAAGGACCATCTCAAGGGGTGCATCATCATTAAGCAAGGGCTTAGAGAATCAAGCGAGACCAACCATTATGGATAGAAGAGTCATTAGAATCATAAAAGGTAAGTCACAATTTAATGCAAAAGCCATGTAAGTAATTCACATTAGGTATATTCTTCAAAATTCACACTAGCTTATGACTATGCAATTTTCCAAGTTTAGGTATGGGAGGACCATCAAACAACCCTATTGGGTATGCAAGTACCCAAGTAGAGGATTAGTTCCCAAGAAACTCATCAAAGTGAAAGTATGAATGAGTGGTATGACATGAGGTTTACTTCATGGTCATGGTGTCATTGACATGCAAGGCCACATGTGATGTTCATCTCCATAAGTTCCTTTGTAGAGGGAGTCCTTGGTGGATTGAGTTACCCTTTCCTCAGCACTATTTCTTTCCACCCCTATCTTGTCTTTTGATATTCATTAATTGTCTTGCAAGTCCCCTTTTAGTTTTATGCATTTATTACATTAGGATTCAATTAAGTCTTTTTCTTTGGATATGCATTGAGTGCATTAGGACTTGGGGTGATGACCTCATAACATGGGGGTAAAGATCAAACTAACTTGGCTTTTGATTTATCATTAATATCCTTTTATTTATCTCTTGCATTTTGAATTTATAACATGCTCTTTCCATTCTTTTTACTAGTTGTATCAACCTTGGGCATTCAAGCCCCTTCTTCTCATAGGAGAATGAAGTACAAACCTTTTTGGGATACATGTAATTACCATTCCTGAAAGATAGGATAGCAAGAGGAATACAGATGGACAGTGTTAAGTGTGGAAAAGGTGCAGGTATGTTAACCCTATCAAGGCCTCCCAGTAGTACCCCTTTTCCCCAAGAGTGACAACACTTGACTAGGACACATATGATGGCCAACAAGGTGAAACAAGGAAAAAAACATAACTTTCAAGCATCATGATTCATTATCTAACTTCAACCAATGGTCACCTAAATTCTCAATGCATTAAATGTAACACTTTGTATGAAACAATGACTAATGTACCTCAAGTATGTTGAACCACCACTATCAGGTGAGTCTATTGATCAAGTGAATGAGCTAAGCAATGATGAGGGAGAGACATTTGAGGGGATGCTATCTATGGAGAATGATGGTCATCATCTCTGGGACCACTGTCTGCAAATGTGGATCATAAAAAATAATCTCCTCTAGTTACCCCTAGTTGGGAGGGGGTAATAGGTATCATCCTTTGTTCCTTATGAGATTATGTTAGGATATTTAGACATTTAGGAGTTAGTAAGATCTACTTGTTCTATTGTGTCGTTAGGTAAAAGTGTGTTTTCTACTGTGTTTCTTTAGTAGGCATTAGTATGCATTTGTAGTTAGGAAATCCGACGGTCACGATATGTTCCTGACATAGAGTGATCCGACGGTTCATACTCTTCTCAATCTTAACGGCCATTGATTCATGGCTTAACACTCGATTGGTCCATGATCTCTATTTAAAGAGCATGGAGGGTCATTTGCTGATGATCGATTGTGAGAAACTCTCTTGTAAAATCTCTCTGTAATCTTTTTCTTTGCATTAATAAACTCCTCCAAGTGGCCGCGTTGGTTGGGGCCATGGATGTTTACCCGTAGGGGCTTTACCACGTGAAAGCATCGGTGTGTTAATCTTTGATCTGGTTATCTGAGTGGTTACTGAAGGTGTTCGTCCTCTGTTGGAATACATATGTTGTCGAACATGGTATCAGAGCCTGTTTGAAGACATGCTCCTGTTGAAGATCAAGATCGTGAAGCCGAGTTGTCTCATCTCCACTTTCTGTCATTTCCGTACATTTCTGGGCTAAGAGGACTGTTTCATTGCATCCAAAGCACTCGTTTCAGTCAGGAACACTTTTCTTTTCACACGAAATGGTTTCTGTTTGCCCAAGATACGACCATTACAGTGAGATATGGAGGTATAAAGCTTGAATACGCATTTTTAAATTTTTTTTGCAGAGTAGTATTTTGGTTTTAGTTCGGTTTTGTTTTATTTATTTCCAGGTTGCTACTCTTTTAGATCTGCGTATGCTCTTTGCCCTGTGCCCTGTGCGATCTCGGAAAATCAGAAACAGATAGGAAAATGTGCATCTTCCGGGTAAGTTGACCGAGATCTAACCCTTGTTGTCATTGAGAAGCGAATTTTTTTTCTTGTGTGAAAAGAGTTTTTTTTTAGCACGCTCTCCAACAACAACAACAACACCCCCAATCCTCCTTCTGAACATTACAATATGTTTTGCTAGATCATTTGGTTAAAAATTGTCTTATTAAGTAAGAGGTCTTAAGTTCAAGTCTCTCTTTTGTTACATTTTTTTGGAAAAATTTATGCTAAAATTGTAAAGTGTATTTCACTTAAAGTATAAAAGTGAATCACTATAAGTAGCTTTAATATTTTATTTTAGAGTTATTTATTTTGCATGCATCTTTTCTGTTATAAAGTAACTTCATTGTAAAAGTGATCCCCACTTCTCTTTATAAAAGTAGGTCACTTCATAAAACAACTTACACAATAACGTGGTCATTTGGTTACCGATTGTGCCTTTTTTTTAAATGGCATAACTCTAACATCGGAAGTCTATTTTCAGTGCCGTTTTTTTTAAACCGCATAACTTTTCGAGCTCTTTCCATCTAGATCATTAGTTTCAGTTTTTAAATCCACAATATCTGCATATTTAATATGGTTTCTACAAGTACTGTCTTGCTTACCAGCAACACCTACTTCCAATGGAAATGTCATATGGAAGATTTATTAAGAAGTAAAGGCTTGTACCAAATTACCTTGGGAAAGGAAAAAACAACCATTGATGCTGATAAGAAAGTCAAGTGGGATAATAGGAAATATGAAGCACGTGGACTAATCAGAATTTCCATCTCTCCGGATTTAAGGTACCTCCTTCAAGATATTGATGACACCAAAGAAGCTTGGGACACGATTGAATTTGTGTTTGGTAAATTCAATATTATTCGAGCACAATAGTTAGAAAATCAAATACTGACCTTGAGTCCAAATGATTTTTCTTGCCTTGGAGACTATCTATCTAGGTTTAAAACACTCAGAATTTTATGTGAAGAATGTAAGATAAAGATGGAGGAAGAGCGTTGCATCTATCTTATTCTTTATAAGCTAGGTAGTGCATATTCTATGTTTGTATCTACCTTTTATGCCATGAGAGAGGCTCTAGGGGAAGACACTTATGAAAAACCCACTCTTGAGTCCTTTTGTGCTTCTTTGATTCGAGAGCAAGATAAGCTTGTACAATTTGGAGTGATCAACACTGCAGGTCCCTCCAACAAAGCCTTAGTTGCCTAGCATAAAGATAAACCCAAGTATCCCAAGAAGCAACATCCTCGCTACAACAACAAACAACGTAAGGGTCCCAAACCTGCTCAAACAACTTCAGCTCCTACTGGTGACAAATGAACAAAATATAAAAGTAAGAATACTAATAGACATTGCACCTTTTGTGATAAAGATGGTCATGATGAGTCCAAATGTTTCAAGAAGATGGCAGCTTTAGAAGCAACGATGAAGAAGCACAACATTAGTATTGATTCTACTTCTTCTTCTCATGGACATGCACTTTCTGCTTCTAGTTTCTCCTTCAATTCAAATTCTACTACTATTTCTTCTTTTGATGAGTGGCTTATTGATTTAAGAGCATCTTATCATATGGCTAAGGATAAAGCCATATTTTATGCTCTAAATGAATGTAACACCAAGAAAATATTTGTTGGTGATGATAGATCTCTTAGTGTTGTAGGATCTGGAACAGTTCAAGTAGATAATGGTCATTTCAATGATGTATTATGTGTTCCAGGTCTTTCTTGTAACCTTCTATCAGTGTATCAAATCACTCATTCAGGTGAAGGTAAAACCGTCAAGTTTTCACCTCACCAAGTTGTAATCAAGGAGCTAAAAGATCCTAAGCATGTTCTTGCCACTGGAATTGCTGATGATATTACCAGGTTGTACAAGTTTGACAACTTTGGGTCATCATCTTTTTCATCAGTTTTTGTTGCTCATAGCGATGACTTGAGCAAACTTTGGCATGAGCGGTTTGGTCATCTAAACTATCGCTCATTGCAGCAACTATGTAATCAACAAATGGTGATTGGTCTTCCTCTTGTTTCATGCAGAGATGGTGTTTGTGTTGGTTGTGTTCTCGACAAACATCATCGGGACAATTTTGACAAACGTGCCTCTTGGCATGCCTCGGGTCCTTTGCGGCTTGTTCACAGTGATTTGTGTGGTCCACTTTCTTCTCCTTCTTTTTCTGGGTGCAAGTATTTCTTAACTTTCATTGATGACTTTTCCAGACGTACTTGGGTTTACTTCTTAAAACTCAAGAGTGAAGTTTTTGACAAGCTTTTGGCCTACAAGGCCCTTGTAGAAAAAAAATTTGGACATCAAATTCAAAGGTTAAAAACAGATAATGGAGGCGAATATGTGAACAATAATTTTACAAGCTACTGCACTACATAGGGAATCCAAATGCAACACATTGTTCCATATACACCACAACAAAATGGTGTTGCTGAGAGAAAGAACCGCACATTAAAAGAAATGGCTAATTGTATAATCCAATCTAAGGGATTAAGTCTAAAGTATTGGGCGTAAGCCATCAACTGTGCAAATTACATAGTAAATCACACTTCCACAAAGGCTCTTAAAAGTATAACACCGGAAGAAGCTTGGACTAAAATTAAACCAGATGTAAGTCACTTCCATGTATTTTGCAATATAGCATGGGCTCACATTCCTGATGAGAAAAGGAAAGCATTGCAGCCTAAAAGTGAGAAGTGTATATTTGTTGGTTATTTTGAAGATGTCAAAGGTTACAGACTTCTTCAATCACATTGTAATGAAATTATTATTAGAAGAGATGTTAACTTTGATGAAAATTTCTTGGCCTGCGAGCCTAATTCGACGATTGTGCCTTCTTCAACTTGCGAGCCATCTTCGGCGTTTGTGCCTTATGATCTAGTTTCTTCTTCAAATGATGACAATGAGGATGAAAATCCACCTCCCCCTGCTCACCCTCCTCCAGATGAGTCTTTGAACCTAAACGAACACCAGCTCCACCGCTTCCTAGATGGGTCCGTTCAACACGAGAAGCAGCTGGTGATCTTGTCGGTGATCCTTCAGATCAGCGTCAGACACGTTTGCAGTTCCAACGAGCCTCTTCTCTTTTGGCTCAAGTTTCAGAAACTCATGATCCAGAGACATTTGCAGAAGCTTCAGGTCATGCAGATTGGGATACAACAATGAATGCAGAGTATTGTTCTTTAATGGCAAACGATACTTGGGATCTTGTACCTCTTCCAAAAGGAAGAAATTTTGTTAGATGCAAATGGGTCTACAGAACTAAGTATGCATCAGATGGAAGTGTTGAAAGACACAAGGCTCGGTTAGTTGCCAAAGGATTTTCCCAAGTTGAAGGAATTGACTATAATGAAACCTTTGCCCCTGTAGCAAAAATGAATTCCATTCACCTTGTTCTTTCCCTTGCTGCCTCACATAAATGGGAGGTCCATCAGATGGATGTTAAATATGCCTTCTTGCATGGAGATTTGCAAGAAGAAATCTACATGGAACAACCTCCTGGCTATGTCTAGAATGACTCTAGCCTTGTTTGTTGCCTCAAGAAATCTCTTTATGGTCTCAAGCAAGCTCCCCAAGCTTGGTATGCCAAAATGGATAGCTTTCTTATTGCCACTGGATTCTCTAGATGCCATTATGATCCTAATGTCTATACCAAGAAAGTAGGAAGCCATCTCATAATCCTTGTCCTTTATGTTGATGACCTTATCCTTACTAGTAGTGACTCAAAACTTTTAAACCATGTGAAAGCCAGCCTTAAGAAAAAATTTGAAATGACAGACTTGGGCTTTTTGCACTATTTCCTTGGCCTCCAAGTTTTGCAAACCAATGAAGGAATTTTTCTTTTTCAGTCTAAGTATGCTTGTGACCTTCTTCGTCGCTTTCACATGTACGATTGTAAACCAGCCCCTTCTCCCTTCCACTTTGGAGTCAAGCTTTCTGCCACTTGTACTTCTCCTGATGTTGATGCCACCTTGTACCATCAATTAGTTGGTAGCCTCTTATACTTGACTCATACCCGTCTCGATCTTTCCTTTGTTGTTGGTCTTGTTGCTCGATATATGCAAACACCCCATGAAATCCATTGGAAAACAGTTAAAAGGATACTTCACTATGTTCATGGTACAGTTCAGTTCGGGATACATTACAGTTCAGGGGGGACTCCTTTATTGGTTGGTTTCACTGATTCAGATTGGGTCGACAACCCTGATGATCGAAAGTCTATTGCAGGTTATGTTTTCAGCGTTAGTTCAGGACCTGTCACTTGGGCCTGTAAGAAACAACAAGCTATTGCACTTTCTTCAACAAAAGCAGAGTACCGATCAACGGTAAATGCAAGTCAGGAAGCCCTGTGGCTTCGACAGATCCTTTTAGAGTTTGGATTCCAGCACCAACCTTTGGTGTGACAATCAGAGTGCCATCAAGCTCGCCAAAGACCCAGTTCAACATCAGCGTAGCAAACACATCGAGCTACACATGCACTTAATCAGAAAGCTCATTCATGATCAAATTATTGAAGTGCTCTTTTGCCCTACAGAAGACCAAGTTGCAGAAATTTTCACAAAGTCTCTTACAGAAGAAAAGTTTTCCAAACTTCGATCTATGTTAGGAGTTTAGGAAGTTGTCATTAAGGGGGGATAGGCTCTAATGCCTCCTTCCTTCTCCTATAGTGTCACTATTGTAAATCCTTCAATCCTATCCCAAGTTATTCTTAAGGGGGGATGTTAGGATATTTAGACACTTAGGAGTTAGTAAGATCTACTTGGTCTATTGTGTCATTAAGTAAAAATGTGTTTTCTAGTGTGTTTCTTTAGTATGCATTTGTAGTTAGGAAATCCAACGGTCACGATATGTTCTCGACATAGAGTGATCCGACGGTTCATACTCTCCTCGATCTAAACAACCATTGATCTGTGGCTTAACACCCGATTGGTCCATGATCTCTATTTAAAGAGCATGGAGGGTCATTTGTCGATGATCGATTGTGAGAAAATCTCTTGTAAAATCTCTCTGTAATCTTTTTCTTTGCATTAATAAACTGCCCTAAGTGGCTGCGTTGGGTGGGGCTGTGGATGTTTCCCCATAGGGGTTTTACCACGTGAAAACATCGGTGTGTTGATCTTTGATCTGGTTATGTGAGTGGTTACTGAAGGTGTTCGTCCTCTGTTGGAATACCCATGTTGTCAAATGGATTATAGCTGCTCTCCTAACACCATTCACAACCCACCAATGGATGTAGGACAAAGTTTATTTTTTGTGTGCAAAACTTGGCTAAAATCCATATCAAGGTTCATGACTTCCTTAGTAGACATTGGACAAATATAAGGCACTTCATTATCAATATCAAATTTCTCCAAAATTTCATGTTGGTGAACACATTTGGTTGCATTTGGATAAGAAACACTTCAAAAATTAGCAACATCATAAGCCCAATCCCAAGCCCATTCATTATGGTCCTTATACCATCATACAACAAATGAGTCACAATGCCTTTGAGTTGGACCTCTCACCTTAGCTTGACATCAATGATGTGGTGAATGTCAACCAGTTGAAGTTGTATGAGCCACCTCACTTGGAGGAATTTGTTTTAGACAAGCATCTAGAGGCCACAATTGGATATTTTCAGCCTACAGTTATTAAGCATACTTTTATTGATGTTTGCACCATAACCACTAGGCATCATCAAATCACCACTTACTTCAAGGAATGCAAAGGCACCTTGCCCATTGAAGCCAAGTGACTAACTGAGTAACTCTTTAAGCATTTTCAATGAAAATTGAGGATGACTTCCTCTCATAAAGAAATTGATGTGACTTAGTTTAGTGAACTTGTGTGAAGATATATTATATTTGTACTTTATCCATTTCTTTTTAGGATATTCTGATCACTCACCCACTTTATTATATTTTATTAGAGATTTGGTGATAAACTCTAATCACTTAGGCACAATTTTGTAAAATGAGTATATAAGATGTGTACCATTCGAACAATCTCCTCTTATACTTGCTTTCTTACGTACTGTGTGTCATCTTATATGTGAGTATCTCCTTACATTGATGGTGTTGTGCTCATGTCATGTAATAACTTAACCTGAATAGGATATCATATGATTACTTAACCTGAATAGGTGATAAAAGCTCCGAATTTTCCTGCGTGAATATCATTTTCCATTTGTTGGCTAAATCCACTATTTGAGAACCCCATTAAGAATTGTCAATGCCATGTCACGCAATAACTTAACCTGAATAGGATATCATATGATTACTTAACCTGAATACGTGATAAAAGCTCCGAATTTGCCTTTGTGAATATTATTTTCCATTTGTTGAATAAATCCACTATTTGAGAACCCCATTAAGAATTGTCAATGCCAAAAGTTCTAGTAATCCGTCAGCGCAGAATTTTCAGTGCCAACCTGAGTGACCTGTGCACGACAAGTCGCGACAAGCTTAAGGCAGGGTCAGCGCCAGGATGCAAGCCGGAGGCAGAAGAAGTAGCCTGGAAG
>JASDQU010736639.1:344764-357321 GCA_032191745.1 Picea mariana | reverse complement strand
TATAAAAAGAGTATATATTAAAAATATATATATATATATATATTATAAAAAAAATTTAAAAATTAGGACAAATAAGAATTAAAAAAAAAATAAAAAATTACAACATTAGTAATTAAGTTAAATGCAAAAAAATAAATAAATAACTGTTACCGCCTTACAACAGAGCGTACACTTTTTTAAAATTACAAAAGTCTCCCGTACATCCATCAGCAAATTTACAATCTTCTACAACAGTGTCGTCCGTATTGTGTCCGTACAACGATTTAAAAAAATATGTTTGTGCTATCCATACAGCCGCGACCGTACATTATCACTTCATTCGTGTTTCAGAATTTCTGTACAATGATTTAATAGTTTATAGGTGCCATCCGTACGACGCGTCTGTACGGTTGTGGATTCGTACTACCAGCTACCATTGGAAATAAATTGTTTTTCCAGTTTCGAACCCAAGAAAAATATTCACCTCTGCCAGTCACCGAAAACCCTCATCTGTAACCAGTGCCTACGATTCTTCTTGCAAGATCCGGGGAAAGTTACACAAAAATAAAATAAAATAAATTATAACTGTTGTCCACAAAAACACCCGCCGTACTCTTTACGAACCGCTGTTAGTCTGGTGACATTTGGAAATTGTGTAGCCATTATAAAAATCGTGCTGCCCAAAAAGAAACAGGAGAATTCTGCATGCAAAATTAGTCGTTGTACCTGTAACTAGCCGCCACTTCCTCTTCCGTACAATAAAAAATCCATACTATCGCTGGTTAATAAATTAACTGTTGTACATTCCATAATCCGTACCTCTGTTGGTCTAGATATGCTGGTCTAGATAAGCGATTAAAAAAAAAAAAATCGGTCCACAGATAACTAAATTGACTGCATCAATCCACATTCATCACTTGAAAGAAATTTGTGTATTGTACCATCCGTACATCCACGATTGTATAGTCGCGATTCTTTGTAAATTAAGAATTAATTGCCTTATGGTACAATCAAAGGTTGACGTCTAAGGGAGAATCGAGCCCATTTTAAACTAAAAAGGTAGTTAATGTTAAGATTAAACATGAATTAAGATTCAAAGTTAATTTATTAAAGTACTATATAGTAAAAACAAAAAAGTCATAATAAAAAAATAAAGATTAATTATTATAATAAGGAAATAAAGTTCATATATATATTAAGAGGCTTTAAAGTAAGCAGAAAAAAGTTGAAAAAAGGGAATTATTTAAGGGTCATTAAAGTTTTTAAAGGTGATAAAAAAAAGTTCAAGATAATTAAAAAAGAAAGTCCCCACTATTAAAAAATTATAAAGTTCAATTAAGAGGGATAAAAGGTAACCCTGAGTTCCACCTTAAAGTAAAAGGGGTTAGTAAGGAAAATAATCAAATTTCCTAAGAGTTTAGATTGACTTAAAAGGGTTTTAAGTCCCCATTAAAGTAAAAGTTATAAAGGGCAAAGCAATAAATAAATTAATTATTAGTCCATTACAGTTCAAAATGGAAGGAGGAAGATTCCCTCCTACTTGTAAAAAAATTGTGGATCCCTTATTAAAAACTAATGGGATTATTCAAGGAAAGAATATTAACATCGTTATCAGCATGACCCAGGATGAGAACTCGATTAATATTAATTTGGCGAATCAATTATTTATTTGGGAGCATAGCATAAGTGAAAAGACAACTATTTTTTGCAAGAGACAATATGAAATTAAAAACTTGCAAGTAAAAATTGATGATTATGAATACATATCTCAATTCAATGTTACAACTATGTTTCAAGAAGAGATTGACATCATTCTCGGGTTACACTGGTTAACAAAACTAGAAACCTTCATTTTAAACATGGAAAAAACGTTTGTGACTTTTCCCTATAAAGAGACGATGATGACTCTTCAAGACACTACTATGAGATCAAAATCGATAACACCTTCATCAAAGGACTTTAAAGAGATCTCGAAGGTGATCCTTCCAGTTAATCAGAACTTGATATCAAAGATGCAAAAAGAATATGATGAAGTTATTGCTGATAAAAACCAAGAAATATCTCGCTTAAAAAATCATAGTGAAAAACTACTTACTCAAATTAAGACATCAAGGGATACAAAACAATGTGTCCAGGAGTTGGAGCAAGAGAATCAAGATCTCGAGAAGAAATTATGAGGAAAGGATGAAGAAACTTCTCGTTTGAAGAACCTTAATAAAAATCTGCTTGAACAAATTAAAAGGATGAAAGATGAAAAGCCAGAGAATAGAAATATTATAAATAAAGTCGGCAAATTAGAAGATGAAGAAGAAATCTCCTGCCTAAGGAACCTTAACCAGAAGTTACTTGAACAAATTAAAATCTTAAAGGACGAAAGAAAGGAGAATCTAGAATCAGAAAAAGACARTAGGTCAAAAAATAAGGAAGAACTTTTACGATTAAGACAACATAATCAAGATTTACTAACACAAATTAAAAAGTTGAAGCATGATAAAAAGACTTTACAAGAAAAATTCGATCGCAAAACATCATTAGTCGATAAGGAAACAATGACAGACCCAATCAACCTTACAACTCAAAAGGAGGCAAATCCAGTTGATGTAAAGATGTTTTCAAATGTCGAGGTACAAACAAGCCAGAAATATCAAGAAGACTCAATTCCAAAATTTAATCAACAAAAAGCTATAAGTATACGAAGTAAGGATCAAGTTGCAAGGATGCCTTATCAACATCCTAATCACAAAAATCGATACTTTAGTCAATCCTTGTATCAACATAAACAAATGACCAGTATGTCGAAGAATATTACTTCAGCTACAAGTGATGCTCAAAATAGAAGTTATCATGGGAGTCGAAATACATCAAGTTCTTTCCAAGAACCCTATAAACTCCCCATGCAGAAGATCGAATTGGGATGGGCAGACTCCTTTACAATGCGACAGTTCTGCTCAGTGCTTAGAAAATCCTATCGTCTCAAGTCCTCAACGATTACTAACTCGATAATGAAGAATCAGGCGACAATAATTACAAGCTAGCTCAAGAGATAAGTCTTCCATAAAGTATGCTTTGAGGACAAAGCATTTTTAAGGGGAAGGCAATGTTATGAACATAAATATACATATATCATAGACATTCATAACATAATAATTAATAAATAATAATTGTTAATAATGAAAGGTCATGTCTCAAAGGACATGACTATTGGTAAAGGGCACCACTGCGTGGATATATAAACAAGCCCTCATTTCTCAATTGCAATCATCTCATTATATATCTTTCATATCTTACTATTCATTTATTGTTTACAGTCCTATATGGATTACTTTGTTATATTCCAAATATTTTGGATAATTCTTGTGTGAGCGAACTTTGTTCATCTCAATGACCCTGTACGTGTCATCCTGAACCTATCCATCCAAAACCTCACAAGTGAACTTGTTCTTGGAATATTCCACTAATAAGTGGGATTTCCAATCCGCTAAAATATCCATTAAAGAACATGGCGCAGGTCTCCTAGATAGCGCATCAACCACAATGTTCTTCTTCCCCTTGACATACTCTATGTCGAATTCGAAGGCATGCACCTTCGTCAGCCATTTCTGTTGGCATTTTTGACCACCTATTTCAACTAGGGGATCAACTCCATGTTCCATGAAGCTACGTACCTGATGGTGCAACTAAGTTTGAAGACTTATTGGTTCTACAAGGCATTTTTGGCCTCAACACATCTTTTTGTAACTGGAATTTCCGCTCCCCTACATGGGATAATAATGTAATGGGTCTGCATGGATCATATTGTAGGTTAGTTACCTAGGACTTTATCATTAGGGAAGTCCTTTCATCGAGTGTTTTTTTTTCTCAGGTAATTAATTTGGCCTAACCAGCCTTTTTAATTACCCTTGAGCTTTTCACTCCCATAATAATCCTCCAAAGTGGTGAAAGGCGTTCTAATGATCGAGCCCTATGGGTGACTAGGGTCTAGGAATATTGTAAATGACCATGCTAGAAGTCTTCTAGAGTCTTGTGGAATTCCATCGAGTTTAAGTAGTTTTTTTTTTATTTTTTAAAATTACCCATTTAATGGTAATTTTAATTATTTTTTGTGTAAAAATGTAAAAAAATAGGTCCTTGGGATTTTTGATAGGGGTATTTGTACTCAAAAGAAATGGAATGAGACATGCTACACCCTTGGACCAAGTTTAAACTCAATTAGACAAGTTTTTCTAGGTCATTTTCCATGAGGAGTCCAAGTCAGTCTAAGAGTCAGCAATTTAATTGCTTAATTGACAGTCAAAATGTCAATTTTTGTAAATAATGAAGCAAAAAGGTTAGAGAAAGAGTGGGAGATAATCCTAAACCCCTTTCCTAAGTTACAAAAACACTTTTCTTAACTTAAACACCTCCCTCGCCCGCAGGGGTGTAGACCGATTGGCAAGTCCGTGTAAATGGCAGGAACTATGTAAAAAGGAGGTCTCAAGGTCGATTCTCACCCCGCTTTACCTGGAGGGCGTNAAAAAAAAAAAAAAAAAAAAAAAAACTTAAACACCTCCCTCATCTATCCACCACTTCATTCCCCTCATCTTCCTAAGAAAAGTGCGCCCCCCTTGAGGAGAAAGTCAAGTAAAGTAAAAAATTAAAGTAAAAAACCTCCTCTCTCCCTAAGTTCACTCCCCAAAGTATAATTTGTTGTTGGACTTTGTCAAAAAGGTGCCACCTCAGCCCCTCACTCATCTAACAAAACTCTAACTTGCTCAAAACCCTAAAAGTGTGCCCTCCTTGAGATGCTCAATGACTCTTGATTGATGGACAATTGGAGAGCATCCAAGAGGGGTAACTCTTGGCTCCCAAGTATAAATAAAGGCCTCCCCTCCCTCATTTGACACATCTATTCTCAGTATTGTTACTATACCCAAATCTCTCCCACTCCTTTCTCTATCTCTTCTTGTTATCATCCTTTCTTCTCAAGATCGTGGCAAGTATTTACTCAAGCTTGCTTCTATTGGAATAAATAAAAACTTTGGAGGGAATTCCATGGTGCATTGGGAGTCTTCTTGATGCTCCTTATGGTTTTGGTTTGAGGTGATATTGCTGCCATATCTTTCTTGTGGGTTTTTTTTCTTTAAAATTTAATTTAGGAGATCCCAAGCAAAGTATTTTTCTTGGTTAAGTTTATGTTAGTATTGCTATAGACTTAGTGGGTTACTTGTATGGTATTGGAAAGTATTTTGCAATTTCCATTTCATGTGCTCACATCCTTATTGTTTTTTAGCAAGATCTCACTTACTTGCAGGTCACTAAGGGCTTGGAGAAGCAATTTTCAGATTTGGGAAGTTTCTTGTTCAACCAAGATATTCCTCCATTTATTTTTCATTCTAACTTCTATCATTTCTTGAGGATTTGTGGTAACTTTTCAGTTCTGAAATATGCTTAAAAGTATATTAAATGTTCATATTTTTATGGTAAATATTTATGTTTTGACTAACATAAATTTTTGTGAGTTGTTTTGTACATTTTCAGCATTTCCAGCAAGCTTTAGCTTGCTGATTTTTGCAGATTCTTACCAGAAAAAGGAGAGGTGCTGCCCATTTTGGGCCACAAAACACTCAAGAAGAGCCTCCAACTTGGGGTAACAAAACCCCTTATTTATCTCTTCTCTTTCCTTAATTGTAAGCAATCCCCAAGAGAGTCTTTAGGGCTTTCACTTCTTTAAAAAAATAATTTTCTGCATTTTTTCTTTTATTTTCCCTACACCTTGCATAGTGGATTGGCCTAGTGACCCATGCAATATCGTAAGGTTAGGATTTATATTTAATTTTATGTTTTAAGTTTCATCTTGTTTGCCCCACTTGTCTTTAAGAGAAGGTTGTGTGGCTAGGTTTACTTTCTTTACTCTTTTCAAGTTATTTCCTTTCTTGCATTTTCTTTTGCCTACACCTAGCAAAGAGGCTTGGCTTTGCCACCTATGCTATATCGTAAGGCTAGTTTAGATTGTTAGATAAGTAGATGGTTGATGCTTTTTGCTTCTAGTTTTCAAGTTTCATGTGATATCTATGTCTTAGAAGCATATCTTTACATTTGCTTAAACATGGAGGCATAGTTTATTTACTTGTACATTTCCTTCAAGCATTTCCATTTACTTTCTTCAAGCACTTGCAATCTATTTTATTTCAAGCACTTAACTCAATAAACCTTAAAGGCTTAATCATTTAATCAATTTATCTTGATCTCAAGGGATCAATTTATCTAGTTTAATTAGATCACCTATTACTGTCTCAACTTTCGCTATCAAAAAAGGAATTTGTGGAGGCGGCAGGGGGTGCTAGATCAGGGATGGTCTCACAGAACTAGGTGTCCCCCTTGTTGAACACCATTTTTTCTTGGATTGACCCATGGAGCTAGGGTAAGGCCTTGTTTGCCTTGCTTCTTGAACACCCAGCAGTCCTTTTGGCCAAAGCGGGGAGAGTTTTAGGGAATCCACCTAGTCTAGGACTCAACTTCATTTAATCAACCTAATAAATCCTAAAATTTATCCACAAGTAACCTTGGTTTAATTTCATTTCATTTTTATGGTTCATGATCTTTAATTTATGCAAGTACTTTTATTTCAAGTTATTTTTAAAGCAACTTTATTGAGCATTGTAAATAAAAAGGGAAAAAGAGGGTGCCCTCTCTCATTCTTGCATTGGCATTTTCTAATTTCTCATTGAGAGAGCTCATTGTGGCTTTGGAACTCTTGGGACAGAAACCCTAGGAGGAATTTTCAGGGATTGGGTTCGGTGGTGAGACCATCCACCCTAGTTAGTCATTTTGGGAAAGAGAACATCCGGATTTCTTCATTGTGCTTCAGTTGGATTCAATTTTCCATCATTTGACAGATTACATTGTGAGCAGAGTTGATTTATTCGCTTGAGGCAGCTAGGTTTATTCATTGTGGGCAATTTTCTATATGCTGGCTGAGTTTCTTCATGGGCAGCCGATTACCTCTCATTGTGGGGCAGATTTTCAAGTGTAGGAGGGCGATTTTCTACTTGGTGGGTCGCATCAGAGAAGAGGAGACACATTGTGTGCAAGCAGTCGACTTAATCCCTGTTAGAGACTATTTTATGATAGAAAAAGGGGCAGAACTGTGTGTTGGGCACCATTATATCAGAACTGGGTTGAATTCCTTCCGTCACTGTTCATTTCCAGGCTGTTGGCAGCTTCTCCTTGTCATTTGGACAGAATTTGGTTGTTGATCCCTTGCATATACCAGTTCTGGGGCATATGCCCTCTTCCTACCAGCGTGTACTTCAACAAAATTTTGTATCTAGTTCAGATCTGTATTTTCCAAAGAAGCTGCTATATTAATACTGCTGCTTATGGTATTTATTTCTTATTATATATGAGGAGCAGACTACAACAAGAATATTCTAGGTTCTGATTTTAATGCTGTGTGTTTTCATGAGCATTGTTAATTTGTATTGCAGCCAGCTAGAATAAATAAAGACAGCAAGCTTTAAATTTTCATGTGCCATTTCATTGGAATGTTATTTAGAGTTCATAGTTCTTTTAAAGTACTGTACTAGCATTTGCATCCAAACTGTATGTTTAATTCCTGAACCACATCATTAAGCAAAAAAAACAAAAAAAAAATTAGCAAGGAACATTACACAAAGCAAGAGATTTAAGTGCTAAATTCAAGGAACAAAAAGTGCAAGGTGTCCAAAATATCTATGGATATTTAGCTTCCGCAATCATGCCAACAACCTTGCAAACAGGTGCATTATCTGTGATAATTTTCACACAAGAATCAACCCCTACATCTTCAATAACTTTAATGAACAACTCACCCATATATTGTGCATCCTCGTATTTTCCAAGAGCATCCACCGCTTTCAAGAAAACTGGTCCATTCAGGGAAGACACCATGAAATCGATGAGTGGATGGCGCACTACATTCATCCATCCATCAAAAACAATACTAACACCGGATGAGGGCCATGGTGATTTAATAGGCTCTAGCATTTTATCCATCTCCTTCTTTTCCTTAACCAACAATGTGGTTCTGAGACTCTCTGAACTAGGAGGCACATACCCGGTTGGAGCCAATACAACTAGAGCTCGACACATCTCAATAAACAAAGGAGACCATGCGACATTAAATGAGATGAAGTTGATATAGAAAAAGAACCCAATGATAAGATCAACCTCATCTCACTTCTCTTGCTGAAATATCTTATCCATTGGACCACCACTTGTAGCTGCCCTCTTTCTTGTTGGTTGAAATGCACTCCCACTCCCAAATTGAAATCCACTAGATGACTTCCGCATGAATGGAAGAGGATCATCATTTTTTTTTCCTACATGATGCTGCCACCTTCCCCAAGCCAACATTAACCTCTCTTTCCATTTCTTTCCATTTTGATGCACTCATTGATTTACATGGTCCAAGTCCACAAGGTTGGACCAAAAAATGGACCTTAAATCGGTAGTAAGTGCTCTTAAATTGAGTATGGCAGAAACCACATGTCCAAAGAACATTCCCTCCCCCCCTTACCTTGGCCCTGAGCCATTTATGTCTTGTAACATACTTCCACAATGGATATTTATTCTCTTGGGCCTGTTGTCTTGCTACAACAATGTTTTTTTCAGCATTAGAAGTTGCACTTGCAACAGATAGAACACTAACAAATGGAAATGAAGTTGAAGGAGGGGGGCAATAGTAATAGGGCATTCCTCCCTTTCCTTTGACTTTTTCCAACTTCCCTCGTTGATTGAGCCATGATTTCTATGAAATGAGGAAATAATTATACTGTTGTAGGAAAAACTTGAAGTCTGGTTGACAAATCCATCTTCCCAACACTTGGAATCCCTTCAAATATGCAAATTAAATCTCAATTGAACACCAAGACACCTCAAAGCTTCAACTTGCAAGAGAAAATGTGAAAGAATGAGGAGCAAATCACTTTTTTAGAGGCTCACGAGTCATTTTTTGCGGGACATGTGTAGAACACGAGTTGGACAAGTGTCTTGTTCACAGGACATGTGTCAAACTTGTGTCCATGTCCAACACGAGGGATACAAACACATAGGCCCCTAAGGGCATGTCCTGTTACTTAGTTGCACACATTTCTATGGTATTTTCTCAAGGGAGAAGTTTGCTATTGCATTGGAGAAAACACCCTAACTAACTTTTCTATCTTTGGCATTGTTTTGGCATCTCAAGGTGGTTAACTACCTCATCTAGGAGAGCACTCTCATTTTTCACATTTATCAAGGAGATATAACTACCCTGGCACATTTATCTAGGGCACTCAACTTTGGGAGGAGTATTTTACTATTCTGTTGAAGGCTATAGTCAACTTTTGGCACTTTATCAAGGGTGCTACTTTCATGAAGTATTTTATATTGATGAGGAGGAGGATGGTTAATGTCCACTAACACGTTAACCATGGTCAAAGTGATCCCAAAGCCTCCTCCTTGCACAATTTTCAAGAGTGCACCTCTTCCTAAGGGATATTTTATATTATATGTTGGTCAAGGATTTTATTGGAGAGTGCCATAGCTATGGGTGATTGACATTTGGCATTTTCACAATCCCAAGGATAATTTTCCTTCTCTTGAAGAGCGCCTCCTTTCCTTTGAATTAGTATATATAATTATTCTACTGAAGGGGGTTGTTGGTGGTTAACCTTTAAGGGTGTTCCAAAGGAGAAAGTGGCAAGTGGCATCTTGCATGGAGAATTGTGCATCGGGAAGAAGACGTGGCATCTATTATCTTTTGGGGTAGCTCAGACAGGTACTTCCGCATTGGCAGTGCCTAGTATGTGGAGGTGTCCAAGCAATGCTCTCTAGATAATTAAAGTGGCTTTTATATAATAACTAAAGTGACTTTTGTAAGGTTGAGTGACTTAAGTGACATCTCAATGAAAGATTAATCCGTGACCGTTAGATCGTGAGATCCAAGATCTAATCTTGGCCATTTAGATCTAGGGTTATGGTTTTAGTCATTAGGGAATTATAAAGCATATCTAAGGAGACTGTGAGGCACACAATGAGTGCATAGGAGCAAGAAGGAGTCTTGCTCATGTACTTGTGTCTAAGTGGGCAGGGGTGAGGAAAGGGTGCAGGGGGCAGGGAGGGAGATAGAAGCCATGTGGGCTAGGCTATCAAATGCAACATTGTAATTCCTCCAATGGGCCATTATCCCAGGACGGGAGCCCAAGGATTTTATTAATAAAATCAAACTCAGAATTGGTTTTCCCGTGAGGTTTTTTCCAGGGGTGTTTACTCGAATCTCGTCTGCAAATGTGTGTCTGGTTTCAATGTTGTTTTATGCTTCCACTTATTTTCCATTGAGTAACCTAGCTGTGCTTTAATTCAGTAAGTGTATTTTTCTTGGAATTAACTATTGAGTGCTAGGTTCAAGAAAATCAACAGCATCCCATTCATTGTGGCCACACTGTTTTATTATTTTATGAGGGAATTTTGCTTTGGAGATCCCATTATGTAATAGTTTAGTCTTTTATAGTATTTTCCTTGGAGAATAAAGTGGATCTAGATTCCACTAAATACTATATTATTTGTAAGGAGATGGAGCTAGAACTCTATTTAAAGAGTAGCTCTCTCCATTGTTACGTATGGTTGGATTTGGAGGGATCCCTCGTAGAAACCTAGTTGAATATCTTATGAAGAAAATACAAAAGCTAAGGATTTTTCTTGAAACACATGATGTTTTGGAGCGTATCTAGCTGAATATGAATTGTGGAAATCACTTGCATCAAATATGTTTCAAAGGGCTAAAATTAGGGTAAAATTGTTCAAGTAATTAATTGTTGGTTGTTTCCCTTCTAATTATCTTTGCTCTTATGGTTGGAAATGTTAATAGTGTATCATTTCTCTTAATTTGGGTTTTCTGCAAATCTGCATTCTCCATTTTATAGGCACATCCTCATGCATGTTTGGAGGTCCTTTGTTAAGGTACCTCAAGTCAATTTTCTGCATTAGTGGACACCAAAATAAGGGTAGTTAATGCGTTTTTATTTTAGCCTCACAATATCCTTTTATCACAAGAAAATGACCCTCCAAGTTTTGTCCTTTGACTCCATATGTCCGAGAATGGATTGGCACTAGTCTTGATCCCACTTCATAAAAATCTATACTAAATTTTTTGCTTTGCTAAACTATCTCTCCATTGTATCTTGAGCCTATATTGCATAACTATACTAATCCTATTCTAGGGATACCCCCTTGTCCTGGAGGAGAGCCGCCTAAAGTGAAAGACGAAGCTACTGTGGTCTTCGATGAATTTCTAGCTCTGTTATCGAATCCCCAGATTGGATATGGATTCGGCTCTGGATTTCTCCAAAACTTCACTAGGGTTCCGAAATTGCAAAATCCATGAGGAATAATCGAGGAAGACTTTGGAATAATCAAGGATGACTTCGAAATTGACTGCACTAATCATTGGATGATCACTTGTTTTCTTTTGGAGCTCTTGGATTTCGAAGACACCTTAAAAAATGACCATAATCATGAATAATGGAAATGGAATCTAGCTCTCGGACATGGAAATACAAGGGAAAGGGTTTGATGTAAAGTGCATACAGGTAACAAACTTCCAATAGTTAAGTAGTATACCTTAAACTGGAAGTAATTGACTCACAACCTGTGCAACAACATCAATGGCCATTTCAGGGTAAATTACATAACACCCACTAATTAACAACTTTCTTTATGTCGACTGTTCAGGATTATATTTTCGAAATTTTGATGTTCATATCTTTTTTATGTTATCACTTTTGGGGTTGCTTCGTAATCCAACAAGTGCAGAAGGCTGGGATATACTGCCTCCGAAGATAATAAAAGAAATTTTACTCAAATCTATGTAAACTTACCGAGTTTCCTTTGCCTTTGAGGTTTCCCATTCCCTTCAGAGGGTGCGCAAGTGCTTTAGCTCGTTCCTATAATTAAAATATGTCATTTCAAAAAAACCTAAATTTATTTTGGAGCCCAGCGTTTCTATCATATGTCTCCATAAGCAGCTGGTTTTTTGAATAGCCGTTTTTAGTATATAGCGGAGGTTTTGCGTTCGTAGAGATTGCCCTAACAAGTTTAACCGTATGCCAAATCACGTCTGCCAAAAAAACGAATGGGAGTCTGCCCCACCAATGCGAGTGCCTGAACAAGCCTGCCACCAGATCCATTGGGTTTCTAACCCCGTAGCTATCAATTAACTTACTAAAAGAATTAAAAATGGTTTCAAACTACACATTTGGAAAAATAAAAAAAGAGTCTTATTTCATAGGTCAATGGTAACTTACCAAAAGAATTAAAAATGGTTTCATAACTACATATTTGGAAAAATAAGAATAGAAAATAATAAAAAGAGTCTTATTTCACAGGTCAATGGATTCATTTCATGTGACTTGGTTTATATAGAATTGATGGGTAAAGTGTCTCCATTCAATGTGTTTCGGGAGTTGTGAAAGGAGGCTAATTCAATATGAACATATGTATGGTTTTTATTTTATATTTGTTATAAAATTATTTTATCAATAGAGTTGTACCTTATAAGAAAGTGACACTCATATATAGTC
>JASDQU010736639.1:308190-332578 GCA_032191745.1 Picea mariana | reverse complement strand
AAATTATTTTATCAATAGAGTTGTACCTTATAAGAAAGTGACACTCATATATAGTCATGTCAAAATTAATTTCAAACCTCGAATGAAGTGAAGGTTGCAATAACACTATCAATTTATTGACCAATCAGAGGTCATAAAAATACTAATTTTGTTATATTGAAAAATATTTTTTTTTTATTTGTTATGTTCAACATTAAAATTTATACACAATTTTTAAGTCAACATAAAACTAATATGAAAGTCAATGCTAACTCATTGCTATATACTACCTCCGTGCCTCCGGCAGTATAATAAGTAGTAAGTCGGTTTTGACCTTCAAAGGAATCCAGATATTATATTTCGTTGGAAAGGTATTGGTCATTCCCTATTATTATTTTATATCATCTTCTTTCTTTATTTTTTTTATGCATTTGAGAATTGCTAAGGAAAAAAACGTTGAAATTAGGTGTTAGGAGTTGGGGAAGTACATCATGTACACATATCATACATCTCCCACCTTACCATTGAATGTATGTAATAAGAGTTTACACATTGGAATATGAATGAACCAAGTATCTCTTGCATGTATCTGCATGCATAAAACTCTGACACCTTTTTAAAAACAAAGTTGTCGATTATATAGTTTTTATTTTTTTATTTTAAGATCTCATTTTTTGGGATTATCTGTGTAGAGTAAGTCATTAATCTATGTAATGTCCCCCACCTCTTGATAGAGAGGTGATGAGGAGGCTCAGTGGCCTGGGCACCCCCACTAGGTCATAGTCTCACACTGAGGGGGAAGGTCAACTAGACTAAAGTTATATTTTTAAGTTGACTTGAGGAAGAAAAAGGATAAAAGGAGTAAAAGATAACTCAATAGAAGAATAGAAGTTAACCCTGGGAGTTAACCTAACTCAACAGAGAATTAGAAGGAAAAGTATAAGTAAGAGGCTGGGACGCACCTATTATTCATTCTGAATTTGGTATATTGCTTGTTATTGCTCTTGAGCATTCAGTTGGGGGTTTTGCTGTACAAACCCTTGTGAGCAACTCAGTGGTGAAACACCCACTCACCTTGTTCCACAACTTGGTCTCGGAGATGAAAGACTCCTCCACACCATTCTACTCTCAGCATATTTCCATCTAACACTTCAGAAGGTAGCAGGGCCGTACTGTTCTTGTGTTTCCAGCAAGGGCGCACCATCACCTAGAGAAGGGTTCGATCCAGCTTATCAGGAGAGCCTGTGGCCATTCCGACACTTGGGTTTTACTTGCAGGGGCACAACCATCATTTGGAGGGTTTTTTTGGAGAGTTATCACCATCAGATATTTAGCTTCAGATTGGGACGTCTTGGAAGCAAAGGGGGCGTCCTATGATTCAGTAAATCTCAAATCTAGAGAGTTTCACTTGAAATCTGAGTCTGAAACTTCTCCTACAAGGTTTTCATAGCCCAATCTACATTCCTGGGGAGTTTCAGATCATTTGAAGGCTTTTCTCATCAGGGCCGAATCACCTAGGGTTCCAGGCATCTAGGAGGGCGCAACTTCAGTAGAAGATTCATAGTTTGGACGAGTTCGCCTTGGACGTTCAACTTGAGACTTCAGGAGGGTGATCCTATCACCTTGATCTATCATCTAGCCGAGTTTGGACTCGTTTGGAGTCTTCTTTCAGTTGGTCCAATTTATTGAGGGTTTCAGCTTCTATTGGAGCGTGGCATTCTTCAGCTGGAGGGAATGGCATTCATACCTTCTTGTATTGATCTTCATTTCTTATTCAGCCTTTGGAGGCTTGTTTTGTATCAATGAGAGCATTTTTTAGTAGCTCATACTTGTTATCTATTGGAGCCATCTGAGGATTATTCTAGATCTACTCTTTCTATTGTATCTGATTCATACTTCTATAATAAAGGTCAGATCTATGCTTGTGTTTTCTATATCTTGATTATATTGTGATCTTGCATGTATTGGATGAATCTGGTATAAACATCATTTAAATAATTGGAAAAATTCAATAGCCACCTTCACATCAGACAAATCAGTGGTAGTTAGTGGTTCCAAGCGAAACATTTGGCTTGGGATCATTACAGTGGTATCAAAGCTTCGATCCTCAAAACCCGTGGAGGGATCGACACATGCAGAGGTACAGTGGAATCTTTATGGGTCGGAGGAAGAAACCCAGCAGTGAAATAGAGGCCGAAATGGAAGGGCCAGGGGATGACCGTGAGCCTCAAGGCTTGGCTTTCCTAGCAACTAAATTTGACAAGTTCCAACAAACCATAAACCGCACGGAAAGCACCTTGGTCCATCACTTAGGGGAGTACCAGGAAACCAGCAGAAGAGGACAGGCCGAAATTTATGAAACTTTGAAGAAGGTTGACGAGAACCTGTAGATGATGAACAAGAACCAATCACGGATCACTGAACTTCTGTTGCAAGTGACCCATCAAGGGAAGGACCCTGATACGTATGGGAATAAGGAGGCTAGTGGATCCGGTGGAGTCCATGAGGAGATAAGATATAACCTGGAGAAAGCCCCCAGATCCAAAGGAAGTTTGGGAGGAGGTACGTCCCAGGATCAGATGGGTAGCAGGGTCAATCCTAGGCCATACATGCCCATGTTCACAGATGAACAGCTAGGCCGACATTCGGGTAGCAGAGCTAACCCTAGACCATACATGCCCACATTCACAGATGAGCAAGGGAAACAGGAACAGGTTGAAGACTTTGTGGAACAATTGGCGAGGAGTACCAAGGAATACTACAGTTTGGATATGAGGGTCCAAAGACAAATGTCCCTAGATCAGTATTTCCAACTCAGGTTCAGAAATCAACCTAGGACGAACCACAGGGGCAGTTTTGAGTTTGAACGAAGAGCAGGGAAGATAGAGATTCCATACTTTGATGGTACGACCAAGATGACAGCACAATCTTGGGTGCAAAAGCTAGATACCTACTTGCAGCTCAACCCCATGAGGGAAATGGAGGCCATCAAGTTTGCCACTATGTACTTGGATGGCAAGGCTCACGACTGGTGGTATCATGGACTCACCACATTCGGCCACAATTAGATTGTGTCATATATAGAATTCACTCAGAGGCTCATTGATAGATTTGATCAAGGAGATCCTAAGCTACATTTTCGAGAGCTCACCCAACTCAAGCAAACAAGTACGGCTGAGGCATATATTGATGAATTTCAGAGGTTGGCAGTGATGGCGCAAGATATGTCCCCGACCAGGCTCATGATGCTTTTCACAGAAGGGTTGGGTAAAGGCTTTCAAGCCTACCAACCTACAGGAGGCTATCTGGAAGAAGAGGGATTTGGGACCAGCTGCTAAACCAAAATTCATACCCAGACCACCTCTTAACAGTGGAGGAAAAGACCAAAGACCTCCAATGAATCAGGGAGGACGTGACCCAAGGGGTTTTGACAGGGGCCATGGCAGAGTGGATGAGAACATCAGAAGGGAGTTGAGACGAAAGCAACTTTGCTTCACTTGCAAAGAACCATGGAACCCAGCACACAAATGCATGGGCCGGGGTCAGGTGCACTACATTGAGGTCACTTCAGATAACGAGGAGGAAGATGAGGTCGGCCAGATATAAAACATGGAGGCAGAAACCACTGAGGCAGTTGAGGAGGAGCAGATCATAGGACGGGACAGTATGGCCACCCTGGCATCTATCAGTGGAGTGCCCAAGTATAACACCTTCCAAATGAGGGGGGTCTTGCAGGGACAGAGAGTTTTGGTTTTGATTGATGGAGGAGCTTCCCACAACTTCATTGATGCAGCATTACTGAAGAGGAGGCACATACCCACAGTAGAATTTGAAGGACTCAAAGTGGAGGTTGCAGGAGGAAGCACTATGCCCTGTGACAGATACATTCCGGGCATGAATCTTACCTTGGGTAGGCATGAGCTGATACAGGACGTCTATGTCATGGACCTTTTGGATACCAACATTATCCTAGGAGTTCAGTGGCTCAGCACATTGGGGCCTATCACCACCAACTACAAAACTATGGAAATGTCATTCACAGAGGAGGGTGGACGAAAGGTAGTGCTTCAGGGCATGACAGGGAATGCTGCAAAGGTAGTCATGGCCAAGAGGATGGAGGCCATCTTCCGGAGAGATGAGATAGTATACCCAGCCGAATGCAGGATTGTGACACGTATGGATGAACAGGGCAAGGTTCAATACACCCGAAAGATCAAAGAAATCCTTGACAGGCACCACAAGGTGTTTGGGCCTATTCCTCCAGGGGTACCACCAGATAGGGGGTTTGAGCACATTATTGAGCTAGAGGAAGGGGCCAAACCAGTTACCACCACACCATACAGACATCCCAAGAAGTACAAAGATGAGATAGAGAAGGCCACCAAGGAACTTCTGGACATGGGGCACATCAGGCCCAGTAGTAGCCCTTTTGCTTCTTTAGTAGTGTTGGTGAAGAAGAAACATGGCACTATGAGGATGTGCATTGACTTCAGGGCTTTGAACAAAAAGACCATAAAAAACAGGTACCCGATACCAAGGATTGATGAACTGTTGGACGAATTGCATGGGGCCATCTACTTCACTAAGATTGATCTTCGCTCTGGTTATCATCAGATCAAGATGAGGGAGGAAGACATCTCAAAAGCAAATTTTAGATGTCACTACGGACATTATGAGTTTTTGGTGATGCCCTTTGGCTTAACCAACGCCCCTGCTACGTTCCAATCATGTATGAACCATGTGTTCAACAAGCAACAGAGGAAGCACCTGTTGGTATTTTTAGATGACTTGCTTATCTACAGCAAGACGTGGGAGGAGCATCTAAGGCATGTGGATCAGATTTTGTCAATCATGGAGGAACAATCACTGTATGCTAAGGAGTCCAAATGCGAGTTTGGAATGACAGAGGTCCTCTATTTAGGACACATTATAGGGGCAAAGGGGGTACAGGTACATCAGGAGAAAATACAAGCCATCAGGGAATGGCCTACTCCTAAGACACTCACAGAATTGAGAGGATTCCTGGGCATGTGCACGTATTACAAGAAGTTTGTCAAAGGTTTTTCTCAGCTGTGCGCACCTTTGACCGATTTGACTAAGAAAGGAGCCTTCAAGTGGGACGAGGAGGCTCAAATAACGATGGATAAGATGAAGGAAGTGATGAGTATGTGCCCAGTCTTAGCCCTTCCAGATTTCAGCCTTCCTTTTACCTTGGAGTGTGATGTCTCCGGGGAAGGAATAGGGGCCATACTGATGCAGAAGAGGCACCCTCTTGCCTATGAAAGTCGGAAACTCAGGGGTCCCGAGCTACTCTACAACATTTATGACAAAGAAATGCTGGCTATCATGCATGCACTAGCCAAATTCCAGCAATACTTGGTTGGTGCCCGGTTTGTGGTCAAGTCAGACCATAACAGTCTCAAATATCTATTGGAGCAGAAGGATTTTAATGAGAGGCAACAGAAATGGGTAAGCAGAATATAGGCCTACGACTTTGACATTGAATTTGTCAAAGGGAAGAACAATGTGGTGGCTGATGCGTTATCCAGGAGGCCATCCATCTTTGCCATGACCAGGGTATCAGTTGACTGGAAAGACCATCTGGTGATGGAGTATGCAAAGGATCAGTTCGCATGCCAGCTATTGGATGGGCAGGTACAAGATGATGACTTCAAGGTTATGAATGACCTCATCTACTATAAGGACCGAATCTTTTTGGTTCCTAAATCAGCCTTCAAGGCTAAGATATTGCAGGCATACCATAACTCACCAATGGCAGAACATCAGGGGATCAACAAGACGTACAGGCAAGTGAGAGAACGGTTCTCATGAAATGGCCTCAAGGAGGACGTGATTAAGCACGTCAAGGAGTGTACTACATGTCAGGAGAACAAAAATGAGCACATGCATCCAGCAGGACTACTACAACCCTTACCCATTCCGGAGCACAAATGGGAGAGCATATGCATGGATTTCATCACCGGGTTGTCAAAGACACAAGGGAAGGACTGCATTTTTGTAGTAGTGGACAGGCTGACCAAGTTCGCACACTTCTTCTCCATAGCTATTGACTTCAGTGCTGCACAGGTGGCTGAACTGTTCTTTAGGGAGATTTTCAGGTTGCACGGCCTCCCCAAGACCATTGTCAGCGACAGGGATAGCAGGTTCATGAGTACATTCTAGCAGTAATTATTCAGGTTGGTTGGTACGACTTTGACCCCTAGCACCAACTATCACCCTCAGACGGAAAGACAAACAGAGATAGTCAACAAGTGGGTGGAAGGCTACCTCAGAAATTATGTGGCAGGACAACAGAAAGCGTGGGCCAGATGGTTGCATTTAGGAGAGTACTGCTACAGCACTACCCAGCACATGTCCATAGGCATGTCACCATTCAGGGCCTTGTATGGTCACGACCCTTTATCTTTTGGGGAGATTGCTTTCGGTGATAGCAGAGCACCTATGGTACAGGATTGGATACAACAGAGCCAGGACATTCTTAGGGAGTTAAAGGATCATCTACAGAAGGCACAAAACCAACAAAAAGTCCAAGCAGACAAACACAGGGTTGATCGTACTTTCGAGGTTGGTGACCTGGTCTACCTAAGGCTCTAACCATATAAGCAGGCGTCCATCAAAAGGAGTGGAGCAGACAAATTACAGCCACGTTTCTTTGGGCCCTACAGAGTTAGCAGGAAGATAGGGGCCGTAGCTTACGAGCTGGAGCTTCCACAGGGCAGCAAAATACACGACGTCTTCCATGTCTCCTGCCTTAAGAAATCCCTCGGCCAACACATCAGACCCATTGAGGTATTACCCCCCATGGATGAGGAGGGACAGCTTGTTTTGATTCCGGAGGAGGTATTAGAAGTCCGAGAGAAGAGGCTCAGAAACAGAAGCATCAAGGAGTACCTGATCAGATGGAAGGATTTACCCATTGAGGATGCCACTTGGGAAAAGGAGCACGTGGTAAGAGAAGCAGGTTTGGAATTGCTTGAGGACAAGCAATTTCAAGCAGGGGAGACTGTAATGTCCCCCACCTCTTGATAGAGAGTTGATGAGGAGGCTCAGTGGCCTGGGCACCCCCACTAGGTCATAGTCTTACACTGAGGGGGAAGGTCAACTATACTAAAGTTATATTTTTAAGTTGACTTGAGGAAGAAAAAGGATAAAAGGAGTAAAAGATAACTCAACAGAAGAATAGAAGTTAACCCTGGGAGTTAACCTAACTCAACAGAGAATTAGAAGAAAAAGTATAAGTAAGAGGTTGGGCGCACCTATTATTCATTCTAGATTTGGTATATTGCTTGTTATTGCTCTTGAGCATTCAGTTGGGGGTTTTGCTGTACAAACCCTTGTGAGAAACTTAGTGGTGAAACACCCACTCACCTTGTTCCACAGCTTGGTCTCGGGGATGAAAGACTCCTCCACACCATTCTACTCTAAGCATATTTCCATCTAGCGCTTTAGAAGGTAGCAGGGTCGTACTGTTCTTGTGTTTCCAGCAAGGGCGCACCATCACCTAGAGAAGGGTTCGATCCAGCTTATCAGGAGAGCCTATGGCCATTCCGACACTTGGGTTTTACTTGCAGGGGCACAACCATCATTTGGAGGGTTTTTCTGGAGAGTTATCACCACCATATATTTAGCTTCAAATTGGGACGTCTTGGAAGCAAAGGGGGCGTCCTATGATTCAGTAAATCTTAGATCTAGAGAGTTTCACTTGGAATCTAAGTCTGAAACTTCTCCTATAGGGTTTTCATAGCCCGATCTACATTCCTGGGGAGTTTCAGGGCATTTGAAGGCCTTTCTCATCAGGGCCGAATCACCTAGGGTTCCAAGCATCCAGGAGGGCGCAGCTTCAGTAGAAGATTCAGAGTTTGGAGGAGTTTGCCTTGGACGTTCAGCTTGAGACTTCAGGAGGGTGATCCTATCACCCTGATCTATCATCTGGCCGAGTTTGGACTCGTTTGGAGTCTTCTTTCAGTTGGGCCGATTTATTGAGGTTTTCAGCCTTCTATTGGAGCGTGGCATTCTTCAGCTCGAGGGAATGGCATTCATACCTTCTTGTATTGATCTTCATTTCTTATTCAGCCTTTGGAGGCTTGTTTTGTATCAGCGAGAGCATTTTGTAGCAGCTCATACTTGTTATCTATTGGAGCCATCTGAGGATTATTCCAGATCTGCTCTTTCTATTGTATCTAATTCATGCTTCTATAATAAAGGTCAGATCTATGCTTGTGTTTTCTATATCTTGATTATATTGTGATCTTGTGTGTATTGGATGAATCTGGTATAAACATCATTTAAATAATTGGAAAACTTCAATAGCCACCTGCACATCAAACAAATCAGTGGTAGTTAGTGGTTCCAAGCGAAAAATTTGGCTTGGGATCGTTACAATCTATGACCCATGTCTATTGAGTATTAGTTGCAACTTACCAATTTCTCATGATTTTGAATATTCCACTTAGCACTCATTGCATTGGGTGATGTTCACAAGGGTGAAGAAGTGGGATTGAAACCAGAGAAATGAACAGCATAATATCAATCATCACCTTCAGGGCTTGCACCCGGTAACCAAGACTTCCTGGGAGGTCACCCATCCCCATCCTAACACTCCTCTGGCTCAAGCATGTTTAATGGTGGAGTTTTCCCCACAATCAAGCCCACTTAGCTTGCTACCCCATTTGCAAAACCTTAGCAAGTATTGTGCCTCATGAATTATTCAGTTAGAACTCCCTTTACTCTTTTGTTTATGAGCATCAAGGGGCTTCCACAGTCCAACATATGAGATATCATTTTCAAGATTATCTGCATAGAATAAGTCATTAATCTATGACCCATGTCCATGAGTATTAGTCACAACTGACCAATTTCTTATGTTATTTAATGTTTTTGTATAGTTAGCCTCGAGATGTAGTAATCTAATAGACAATCTTGAGCTTTCTTTCTTCGAGTAATTACTAATGGAAGTATAATTTCAACAGAGAGCTACATTGTGTGTGCACGTAGACACACATATAGATGACGCAAACTGTGCCCTAGGTACGTAATCAGCAACTGCAATTAATATCTATCTATTAAGAGCTTATAAAAAAATATTCAAATCAGCATCGTTATCTATCTATGATTATGTGAAAAACATATAAAAAGAGTAACGATTCTATATGCAACTATATAAGGAAAATTAAACGAGAACCTGGAGAAAGATTTAAGATAGTCTCATTCTTGTAATCACCCAGGATGTTCTGTACCCATCCATAAATATTATATGTGCCAGGATGAACATTCCAAATTTGAAAGATACCATCTGAATCTGTCTTGGTCCAAAACTGATAACCCTGAAAGAGAAACGCTTTCTAAGAAGATCAATTATATATAATCTATTCAAAACTATATGTGCATTTGTAATCAACCATTTCTTACTGTTTTTTGAGTGATTAGAATATGGTTTTTGTTGCCATGTAGACAATGTATACTATTGATCAAAGTAATAACTATAATTAAGCTATTACTAACACATTGCATCAAATTCTTCCCCGTAAACAGAAAAACTGAAAACAATGTACCACCCAAGTTACCTTACTTTCACTTTGCCAGGATCCCTTCTCCCCAGGAGCAGCTAGACCGATGTATGCAGAATCAGCAGGAAAGGCTTGTGCAGAAACAAATCTGGGAACCACCATTTCTCAACCAACATCACAAAATGTTTCAATGTTATTACATATGGGAAACATTACTAGTCAACATGCAAAGCACATACTATATCATCAACATTTGGAGCAAACTGAATACTACACGATAGCACATACTATAATGCACATGATGGTTGTTACACACATCGAATACTTTTGATCGTTAATGAAGGTGTTGTCTAAACATTGTATTTCATTAACGAAGGCTTTTCTGTAGACTAATATAATTAGTATAGCTTTCGCTCCAATATTTTGAGTGAACAAGGTTTCTCTTGGATAACAGTAAATTAAATAACTATGAAAAGAAAGATATTTACATGAGGAACTTGTCAACTTGCTAATCATATGCATAAAACCACAGGAAAATTTAAGGTTTATGTTAAGAGTATGAGGTTGACTAAATAAGATGAATTATATATATATATATATATATATACACACTTGGGTTGCTAAAACACCCATACAAATCAGTATAAGTTTAAAAATAGATTAAAATATAATATAATAGTATAAGTTTAAAAATAAACTAAAATATAATATAATAAACTATGTAGATCGCCTAGGACAATGTGTTCTCACCGTTGGAAAAGATGACTTCTAAAGGTACCTCCTATTTCTATTTTTAACGGCCTGCAATAATACGTCCACTTTCTTCCCACGACCAGCATCCATTTTTTCAATTGTTGCTTCTCTTATCTACACTAGAGGAAACAATTCCAACACTTCAACCAAGTCAAATTCAATTTTCTTTGACATAAACACCGTTTATTCAAAAAATTTGTTACTCCAATTGGCCAAGACCAAGACGCATTGAATGACCAATGCTTCTATGGATCGGACGAATTGATGGGCAATAATAGGTCCCCGTAAATATTTAGCGACAAGGCCGTAACTCTAACGAAAAAGGTCATTAGGTGTTTCATGCAATTACGTTAGAAATCTCAAGTCAGAGTACCAAATTTGTGTCAATCACAATTGTGACAATGTTACGTTCTAATATGTGATCTGTCCTTAGGTTTGATTTTGTGTAAAATTCCTAATGCCCCTCAATTTTAGTTATGTCCACCTATCCTTTAGCATTAACGCGGATACTTGATGGGAAATATTAAAATATTAGTTTATCTAGCTTATGTATAGGCGTCTTTACTTTGTGTAGCAATCAAGTTCAATCTTTCTGGGTTTTTCTCTTCAGCAGTACTCTCAAGCTTCTCATCATGTCATGTATTCTTGATGGTACGATTTTTACCTCTCTTTTGTAATATTGATCTGAAATGCTTATTTGCGTGTATTTTTAGACTCACTATTACAAGTGTTCTCAACTTGTGGATTAAAAGGGCTCTGCCACGTGTGATGGAACTACGTTTATGCACAATAATTCGTTTTTCCTATTCTAGAACACTAAAATCAAACAAGATATGAAGAATATGGTGCATATATTCAGACTTGAAGCGTGATAAATGGTTAAAAAAGTTTTATTACTCATACTGCATACAGCAAACCATATCTTTTGACCCCCACTTCCTAAATATACATCAATATATACTATAGACACACACGCAGCAATTTTTTTTTGGATTGGAATCTCAACAGACAGAGGTTGAAAGGACAAACACACTAACCATTCATCTTCCCTTCCAACACCTCTATCGTGAGTTTTTCTCAGCAATGTGGTTTTGCAGGCTTCGTATTGTTCTGAAACTCTAGTTTCCGCAAGTGTGATTTGCAAGTTCTATGCCCTCACAATATTGGGCTAAAGATCTTCCAATTCCCAAATTTCCATAACATGAGTCTTGTATGTTGCGATATAATTTTCATATACCGCTTGTCCAAATCATCTTTTAAAAGCTTTCCCAATCATGTTGGGAAGATCTCCTTTATTGAGAGGAAAATCTTGCCATATCATCATTGTCCATGTGCTCATTGACGCCGAATCTAGTTCTTTTGAAATCTAATCAATTTATAGACTCTTGCCCATTCTAAGCCCTTTCCCTCTTGCAACAAGGAGTGGTGGGCTTAAAAATGCTTGTCGCACAACCTCAACACACCATTTCATGGCTTCCTTCTCATAATGCATCAATTCGTTGGCACACTAGAACGGGGCCAAGGACGGATTTATGAGATGCACCTACATAGACATGCTAATAGTAACCATAAATCCATGCATTTAAAAACAACCATAGCATTACACGATAATCTTCCTATGGTTGAGGTCTCCACACTCTTTTCGTCTATCTCTATCACCATTGCTACATGTCCTGCTAGATTAGTTGGCCTATTATAGCCTTGAGTAACCCTTATCCTCTAATAGAAGGCCTTTGGGTTCCTATTAATGCCATCCACGGGTCTGGATGACATGTCATTTTCCCATTATAGGAGTTGATTCTACACAATAGCAACAATTATGCCAGTTGCAAGCACGATGATCCCACAAAAGAGCCTTATGGAAGTCTGTGCCAAAGGTATTTAATGTTGATGTTTTGTAGCTTCGGGAGGTATTCCAAGTGGTCTTGGTGTCAGGCATGTGGGAATCTTTGTTGGCACCACATTGCACCTTTTGTTTGGTAAAAACCCCTTTGGATTGGAGCTTGGGGCTTCATGATAGGCTTTGGGGGCTTGTGTTGGAGTTTCACACCCATGTATGAATAAAGAGTTATAATTTAATGTTGAGTTTAGTGAAGGGCTCCTTAGAGTAAGCTAAGGGCTTCTAAACTCACTTTGAACTCCGATAAAAAGGAGAGGAGAGATTGTGACAATCTTATTGTGATATTATGGAGTTAGCATATGTGAGTGAGCACTTGTGCTAGAGAGCTTGGTGATTTCAGCAAGGGAATTTCTGCAATTTTGACAAATCTGGCCTAGGATTCTTAGACATTCTTTTTTTGTTTTCAACCTAGAAGGAAGACCACACGTGTGAGAGAGGAGAGAGAAAACAATGCATGTATGAGAAAGGTATAGGCCGCACGTGTGAGTAGTCTGCACAGTGACGTGTGGAAGCAACAAGTCTGTACAGCTGTATGTGTGGTACGAAACATGTCCATACAACCGCACGTGTGGCAACCGTACAACAAAATAATGGGTTGCACGTGTGAAGGAGTATAACATGTCCACACATGTGGGTTTTATGGGGTAGCAACAGGTCCGTAAAGGCTAACGTCAACAGTCTGTATGGCTGGAATCAACAGGTCGTACAGGTGTGCTCGAGTAGAATTGTATGTTGGGAATTTTCCCAGGTATTTTGTTGATTTTGTGGTTTTTGAGAGGACTGGTTTTGTCCTCAGATTTTGTGATTTTGTGACTGCTAAGAGGGTTAATTTTTCCCTCATAAAATTTTGAATTTGAAAGTTTATAAAACATAAATTTTGTCTCATGTGCATGGATAATTTCTCTCTGATCTTTATGTTTCCGCTACTATAATTTCTGTCATAATTTCAGTGTTAAATTATTCAGTGATAAAATACCTAGGGTTTACTATTTGGGTCACTTCGAAGTACTTTTCAGATATGAAATTAGATGCATAAAAATTGACATGGTATCAGAGCTGAGGCTTTGAAGAGAGAGAAGGGTCATCTTTTTGATACACAAGTTGTTGCAGATTGGTGCTACAACAAATTTATTGTTGCAGATTTTTGTTTTGTTCTGGGCAGGTCACAATGGTGAACACACTTAAGATTGAGGACAGGTTGGAAGGGGCAACAAATTTCTGGGCTTGGAAGGCCAAGATTCTCCTTCTCTTGGAGCAGAATGATCTCAAAGAGTATGTTGAGGGTGTGGTTCTAACTTCCAAGTCTTATTGATTTTATTGGGGATAACATCTGGCTCCTACTTGGGGACATGTGCTCGCCGTAGAGTGCATGAGAACCGCAACATCTCCTAGTAGACCTATGCCTAGAAGGAAACATCAAACTGTCAAGTGCAGGATGGCCTACTCATCCTTGTCCTCATATGATCATAATCAAAACCAACTGAGCTAGAAAAGAAAATTTTGACAATTTTTAATAAATTTCTAAGCTAAGCATGAAGCAAAAATGAAAATGAAATGCATCTAAACTAATATGAGCAATCAAGATGCAAATGTAAGGAAAACAAAAATCACACGCTGGATGATGTCAGGTGAAGTCATATAACCAGTGCAACCATTTGATCATCTCATCAAAGTATCTCCCCCTGTGCTTAATCATATAATACAACAAAGACAAGTTAAGCATATAATAATCATGAGTATAAGCACATATAATTGATCATGAAATAAAACTCATGAAGATGAGTGGGAGGTAGGAAATCCTGCTGGAAAGAGAAACCATCAGCCTGATCATCCTACCCGAAAGTGTAGCCACAAGACTGATCAATCCATATCTGAAGGGGGCTACTATATGTAGACGAAGGCTCATCTTCATCTACGCATAAGGAATCACTGCTTGTCGAGGAATGAGAGGAAATGAGAGATCGGAAGAATACTACATGGTCTCTTGGAGAAGAGGGTAAGAGGTAAGGAACAGTCTCAGGTGTAGAAAAATACCGCCTCTTCCCTTGTGAATCTCCATGGAAATATCCAAGATGAAAATACTTCCTCTTTGAAGAATGAACCTCTGACTGCTCTGAGGTGTCCACATCCTAGTATTTCTCAAAATCTAAGCACAATGGTCGGAAGTCCTCATAAAATAAATCTGCATCCTCAAAATGGTATGTACCAAAGGATGACTAGAGATCACTATGAGTATGTTGTGACAAATCATCCTTGATGGGGAAGAACAAATCTGTAACCATATCATCACCAGGCGACCAAACATATGAATCATATACGTATGAGGACCACTCCTATGATGATGACACCCCCTCTACCTAAGAGCTACCCTCATTGTCATAAATGGGGTCTCTATCAAATTTGAGACAACTAAGATCCCATCTGCGTCTACCAATCTGTATGAAAGTATCTATAGGCTCATTAACCATATTGAAGGGTACTTTCATAAGACCATTAGTATGACTGAAAATGGCCATCTTTTCGTCTTTGTGTGCAGGAGGAGCAGAGGCTTGGACATCTTCAACTGGACCTTCAAATTCTTCATCATCGAGACCGATCGCTTCTTCAACATTAGGAGGTGAACAAGGTTGGACAACCTCGCCTTCATCAAGCGGGATTAAAGATAGTGATGCCTCAATATGTTGTGCTTTATCATAATTCTTCTTTCTTTTTATAGACAATCCCCTCCATCACCTCTTCATCACAAGAGGCTTGATTCTGAGTGCATAGTTCTTTGCTTGCTTTTCTTTAAGGGGATCTTCCATATCCAAGGTTTCCTTCGATACTTCTTCACTTTCAAGGTCATGGAATAAAGCATCATCAAGGTCTTCGAAAGGGTCACAACTCATTGTGTTCTCTTTTTAATGACTTACTTCATATCTATGTTCTTTGAACATTTCTTCATCGTCAGGGGCAGGAAACAACTCTCTTATGAGATTCATCATTTCCTCAGCTTCTTTATTGGTATCATTTTCCTTTTCCATCTGTAAAAGTTCCTTATTCAAGGCATAACAATTTCTGGATGGGGGTTCATCCCATGGTGCCATATTTCCATTGATTGAAAGGACACCTCAATGGAGTCGCCAGATGAGATCAAGGCTCATCAACGGATAGAAAGAGGGAAAAAAGGGAAAGGTGGGTTCGTGGAAGATGGAGTCGCCAGATGAACTTCAAGGAGAGTTCATCAAGGGTGGAAAGGGAATGTCCCTCGGGTGGAGTCACCAGGAAAGCTAACCGAAAGTTTTTGGGATAACTTACCAAAGTGTCATTAGGGTATGAAGAAGATTCAAAATCTTCCCTGGAAATGGCGCCATAATGTTATAGTGCAAGTTGTAGGTTAGGAAAGCCGGACCCAACCACAAAGAAAGAGCTACAACTTGAGAATCCTACACCTAATGTCACCTCGATGTAGGTCCCGCACTTCAAGGGTGACTAGGTCACTCTAGGGAGGCAATCCCAGTGACCCTAGGCAGATTGAGATGGAGATGGAGGAAATGGAAATGAAGCCCCTAGAGGTCAATTCTAAGTGGAATAAAAGGTAGGGAGAGATGCCTTGCAAGTCAAGTAATTGTTTCCCCATAGGTATAGTACTTCTCTGGATGTTTGTACCTGTCTGAGACACAAGAAAAAACACTTTGCAATGATAGATGTTAGTTGGATCAGCAAGTTAAGCTTGCTGTCCCTAATTTGCAGCAGTAGATATGAGTTTATATCAGCAAATAAAACATCTAAATTAGCATATAAAGATCTAGACTAGTTAGGTAAATCAACATCAAACTTAGCAATGAATAAAAGCTGAAAATTGACACTTAAGAAGCAAGAAAAGATGGTTGTTGTAAACATGTATTTTCTGCAGAAAATTGCAGCCTTATGGCTGTAGCATTCAGTGGCATGCAGCAGCAAAATCAACCATCGAAAAGTGCCAAGAACTAGCTCAAAAGATGCACCCTAGTTAGTAGACTAAATGAGGAAAGTTAGAGATCTAGTCTAGGGTTAGTTTATGAGTTATGAGAGTGTTAGTAGCTAGGGTTATGTATTCCTAATGGCTGTAGGTTAAAGTTTGTAACAACAATTAGAGTCTTGGGAGAGAGGGGATGCCCTAGTGGGGGAAGACTCCTCTCAATGAGACAAATCAACTTCAAGCAAGAGACCTTTCAAAAGACCGAAAATTGTGTTTCCCAAGGCAGTAATTTTATATCTCCAATGCAAAAAAGTATGACTAGTTCCTTTACTATTGGGTTAATGGAGTCAAAAGGAACTTAGAGAAGCTACCTCCTTGGGGGTGTAAGCCCTTTTACTTCCCAAGGCAAGTTTCACTAGGCTAAAGTTTAGGCTAAGAGGGTGTATGCCCTTATACTACTCTTGGAAAGCCCTTAAAAAATCAATGAGATGAAGCATAAAGTGATGAAGACTATGGTGGGGGTGTATTCCCTTATACTTTCCACCTAGTTCCTAGCACAATGACCTTGACTTGAAACAAATGATAGCAAGAAAGTAAAAAACCATACCAATTCAAGGAAAAATGCCAAGACAATCCACCACAACAACAATAGAATAGCCTTCCAAGGCTAGCGCATCACTTCTTCCATCAGCCATTCATAAGTATAGCCATACACAAGTGCAAAAGAGATAAAAGAGCCAAGATAGCCGAAAATTTCAGACCAAGTCCTCTCACAAGAGGGAGAGTTATGATTCAAAAGTGATCTTATGATCTCTATTTATACTAAAAGTAGCTAACATAGTTTGTCCATAAATTAAGGAGTAAAACACAAGACTAGGGGTCAAAAACCCTAATATTTCCCCCTTAACAAAGTAATATTAAACAATTCACTTAAAAATTCACTTTTTGCAGAAATAAAACCCTAATTTAGGAGGACGTCACCCCTTTAGGGGACGTTTTGCCACTTTGAGAAAGTCGTTGGTGTTGGAGAAGCATGGATAAGCCTTCAAAGGCCACATGTCAAGCATCTAAGCACTCGTGTCATGGTGAAGACCCTTCTCCTCCTCAAATGTCCAAGTGTCAAAAGAGTGGCACCTCACCACCATACTCTAGCCCCCAAAAGTATGACGTCAAGCTCAAAAGTAGAACGTTTTTCCCCTCCTGGGCAAATTGTTTGGCAAGTAATGGGTGGGCTAGTGTAATGTTCCCAAGCTAGGATGCCAGGAACATTGCGTTTTTCATGAATTTTTATGCATTTTCTGGTTGTGGCATTTCGTCAAACACTTTGCAGACTTAAATCTCATTAGTTGCGCTAGGGCTTAATATGATGGTTTTAATGTGTGTTTGCAGCCAATAATCAAAAGATATAGTGATTGAACATACCTCAACAAGATACAAGATCAACAATACAAGGAGTAACTAAAAATACCTCAGATCTGATATTATTCATAATAGAAAAGACCCTGATACAATGGATCTACAGATCTGGTACAATAAAGCTAAGAGCTAGTAGAAAAATGAGAATAACCCTCAAGCAAGATTAAGAGGAGAAGATACAAGCCTCCAAAGGAAAAATAGCTGCATGAAAGGAATGACAAGACGAGATGTTGATCCTCCGAACTACCAAACCCTCAAACTGTGTGACTTGCGCACTAGCTTCTAGTTGTAGATGCATGAAGATTTCGGCCCTCTTCCTCCTTGGCACCAATAGCAACCAAAACACTCGAGAAGAGTAGATCTGGAGTCTAGAAACAAGATAGGGTAGTCCCTTTGTTGAAGAATGAAGCTTGGGCCCTTCCCATGAGTAGATCCACTCCAAGATTGCACCCTTCCTCTAGGAGAAATCATACCATCCACACAATAAATCAATACTCCACCAAAACACCTCCCGGATGAGCCAAGAAAGGCACTATGGCCTCTACCAAGATAACTCAATAGCCAAACCCCCCTAATCTCATTCTCCTTGGCCAAATCGAACTGAACTAACTCCACAAGTGCGCCCCCCTTGCTGGAAAGCCTCAATGTTGCGCACCCTTCTCTTCTAAAATTGTGGTTGATGTAGAATCCACCTCTGAATCAGTAGATCTGATGTAGAATGGTGAGGGAGGAATCTTTCACCTTTGTGACCAAGCTTGGACCAAGTTGGGTGGGATCTTTCACCATCGAGTTGTGTTGTCGTCCTTATACACACTTGCAAACGTGAGCTAAGTCCTGCTCACTTAGTGTGTCCTCGGATGCACAATGCCTAGGTTCAAAGTCCACGCTGTCACTTTGACTTGAACCTCTTTCGTCTAGGCTAACTCCTAGGGAAGCCAAGGGGAGTAGACCCTAGTTACTATATGAGATTTAGAGTTAAGGTTCTAGGAGTTCAATTTAATTAGTTAAATGGATTGGGGAAAATCTAGCCTATAATGTAAAGCATCAATGCAAGATGCATTGTTAGAATGGACAGTCAAGACTTTTCCTAGGACAACTAAAACTAGTGCCTAAGATTGGGCAAGGGGTCAATTAAATAAAAGGGAGTTTGATTACAAATATTACAAAGACTAAGTACAATATAGATACAATAAATAATTTCTAAGATTACAACAAGGCTAAAATGAAACAGATATAATAGATACAGGATATACAAATACTAACAAGTTGCTTGCATGTGCAGGAAATCAAGATAATCAAGATAATACCACCATCAACACAACAAGCCAAGCATGCTCACAATAGATCTTACTCTATTGGACTGCTTATCAATGGCACATAAACAATCACTCAAGACCCAGTCAAGAGAGTGCCTCCAGGTGGATGCGCAACCTCTTGAGGGATCACACAACAAAAATAGGAACAACAATATAAAAGTGCTTGAAAAGTAAAGTGTTCCGAAATAAAGATATAACCACTTAGACAATTAATCCACAACGCATAAAATGACTTGCATGTAAATGTAGATATGAGATGAATGTGCTTGCAAGTGTTAAATGTAAATTGCCGATAGATTGCCCAAAATGTGGATTAAGGATTTATTAAAGTTATTAGGTGAGATTCAATCCTATCTAAGTATCAACCCAATACTTTCCTCCCCCAATTACCAAGTAACTGTTGGGTGCTCAAGAAGTAAAGCAACGAGGCCCACCCTAGCTCCACAGGTCAGTCCTAAGACAAGAGTACTCCCGGAAAATGACGTCAAGCGCCACGAGACCGTCCCCAGCCTAGCACCTTTTCGTGGCTTCCTCCCACCCCGTTTTAAATGGAGAAGATGGTTGGTAAAGGTGACCTATTAAGTCTAATAAGTTATTAAACCTATGAGCTAAGTATTTTAAAGTGTTTGAGTGCTTAAAGCTTGCTCAAAGGTGCCAAATGGGCCAAAAACTGAAATTGCAAGTTGAGTTCTTTAAACAATGAAATTATTGCATGTGAAACGTAAAGAACTTGAAATAACTTGCGGGATGAAAAAAGATTATTTTTAAACCATTAAGATGCCCATGTTTGCATGCATGTGTGAAAAATAAATACTTGAGAAATAAAAGCTTGCATGCAACGAAATAACGACAAAAGCAAAAGATTCTAACAATGCTTCCACGGGCTCTAAGCTAGCATTGGTTATATGAGTTCTACTCTAGATAATTTTAGCTTTAAGCATGCATGTAAGATACCACAACTAAGCTAGCTAGACTATGAAAGAAAAACATAAAATAAACTAAACTAAAACTTGGAAAGTAGAAACTGAAATGAAGAGAACGCAAGCCACTTGGGTACCCTCCTTTGGGCTTGCTTACAATGCTTTAGATGGAAAAGAAAGAGAGGATAGAGTTACCACTTTGAAAGGAGGTCCTTGAAGGTGTCTTGTGATTGAAAACGTGCAGCATGCACCCTTAACCTGGCGAGAACCTGCAAAAATCAGCAGGCTATTGCTTGCTGATTTTGCTGCAACACACTCAACAAAAGTTAAGAAAATTTCTGTTTTGCAACAGAAATTTCCCACATATAAAACCAAAAAATTAAATGAATGTATTGACCTATTCTAAAGAGTTAGCAACCAAAATCAGAATATGAATAGAACACAAAGATAAACAGAAAATCTTGTGAAGTTTTAGTGAGTGATGAGAGTAGATCCTTGCTTGAATCTATCCCAACAACGCTCTTTGAGATGACCTGCAAGCTTCAAATAAAATGTGAGACAAAGTAAATAATGGATTGTATTGACTAATAACACAACAAAGTTAGCATCATTAATAAATACAAGACATATAGGCCAACAACTATAAATTTGTTAAACCTAGCTAAGCAAACAAAGTTTTACTCAAACAAACTACCCAATAACACAATAATATTCAAAGCCAAGAGAAATATCACCTCATGAACAAACGAAGCATCTAGACAAGTCTTGAAATCCACGATTCCTCCAAAGCTATTCTTTTATTATCAATGGAAGAGGTTGTAGCAACAAAGTTGCTCCAAGCTCTTCAAGAACAAATGGGTGAAGGAAAGTGACAATGAGAGAGAGAGAGAGATGGTAAGAAATTGGTAGCATAACAATACTCAAAAGAATGGTGAATAATGAATGAGGGAGAGGTCTCATTTATAGCAAGAGAAGGCAAAGAGACCCCTCTTAGATCTTTGCCAAATATCAAAAATCTAAGCCAAAGGGAACTCCAGTCAAGGAAGGCATGAGCTTTTAGGTTAGAGTGAGAATGGCAAGAAGGAATGAGGTGGATGGTGAAGTAGAAACCCAAGAGGAGTGCATTGGTCAAGGAGAGGACCACATACTAGCCTTAAAGCTAGTTTCCACTTTTTGAAGTGATGTTTCCACTTTTCTAGAGAAAGGAAGGTGCAATTCCCAAGGAAAAGCGTGTGGTAAGTGGAGGCATGTGGAAGAGTGTGTTGGAGTGTGGGAGATGTTATCCCCGATTTTTAGGGATAACTAAGAGATCATGTCTCGAGGCCCATAGGTCCTACACATGGAGTACCGAGAGCAGGATTGACCTGAGCATGGCCCTGGAGGGCCCATCTTTTTCTTCTTCCATCAGCTTTGTCCTGTCAGCAGCAGCAGCATCCATCACCATCGGCTTGGTCTTGTATCAGAAGAGGTTCTTGCTCCATGAGGTAATTGGTCCAAGTATCATGGTATGTGTCACTTTTGATCATTGAAACCTTTAAATATATGCATCTGATTCCTTTTATCTCTAACAACTGCTTGGATCTTACATTATCCCACTTGACCATGATTGGGGAAATTGACAGGGTGCCCTAGCAAGCTTGTGCCCATAGGTTTTGGTTTGCCACTTGGGGGGGTTTCTGAAAAGCCATCGTCCGCTCCCATCATAGCACCACGGTTTCATCTTATCTCCTGCTCATTTATCCCATTCCCCTTGTCTGGGCATTGGGTTGACCTGTTTGTAGGATTGCACCTTATCTCATGGGAAGAAGGGGCTAAAGGCCCAAAAGGTAAAAGCAGCTGGTAAAAGATAAAAGCCTAGAAATAAAACCTCGAGATGCTTCGCCCAGGGATCCCCGAGAAGACAATAAAAGGCCTTTCAGCAAGAAACAAGAGGGACCCGGAAAATAACAAACAAGACCTAGTCAAGAGGATAGGGGGTCTCATCACGAGCTAGCCTATTAGGTTCATGGGTACCTAACAGTATGACATTGCCACCATCTGGTTACCATGCCAGGGCAGTGACCTTTGGTTGTGTTGCCGTTCTTATACACACTTGCAAACGTGAGCTAATTCTGGCGCACTTAGTGTGTCCTTGGAGGCACAATGCCTAGGTTCACAGCCCACGTTGTCACTTTGACCGGAACCTCTTCCGTCTAGGCTTACTCGTAGGGAAGCCAAAGGGGGTAGACCTTAGTTACTAGATGTGTTAGAGTTAAGTTCTAGGAGTTAATTTTAATTTGTTAAGGTTAGAGGGGATCTATTCCTAAAATGCTAAGGCAACCATGCAAGATGCAAGGGTTAGCATGAAAATCAAGCCTTTTCCCTAGGTCAACTAAAACTAGTGCCTAAAGATTGTGCAAGGGGTCAACTATGTTAAAGGGTGTTTCGTTACAAGTAGATTACAAGTTACTTACAAAGTTACAAAAGAATAAATCCGATTATAGAATATCATATACAATTACTTACAAGATTTACAATTTAAAGAATGATAGATTACAACAACAAGCTAACCAATTATCTATTTGTGTTTGTGCAGGSTATCAAAGCATTAARGCATCATATCAACAATTCATCACAATTATGAGATCATCATCAATACATCATCATGAGAAATATCAACAACAATTTAAGAAGATTTAGAAGGCTTAGCACAAGTGTTGTTAAGATTATCACAGATGATCTACACTCTTAATTATTAAACCCCCAAGTATTCTATTAGGTGTGGTCTAAGGTTTAATTATTAGGCTTTCTTAAGATTTATCAAAGTTTTAATTAGCTTTCACCAAAGCCTCCTCCTCCTATTGCCAAATAACTGTTGGACGCTCAAGATAGTATGGCAACGAGGCCAGCCCTAGCAGAACCAGTCAACCCAAAACAAGAGTACTTCTCGGAGAGGACACACACCTGGTGCGCCATGGGGTAGTCCCCTGCCACTACCCTTCATTGTTTTCCTCAAGCCCCGTTTTAGATGGTGAAGATGGTGGTCTAAGGTACCCTAAAGTAGTCTATTAAGTATATATAATGATTAGGTAGACTTTTAGGAGTATTTTAGAGTGTTTTGAGAGTTTTATGACACTTTTAATGAGTGATTTAGTGACTTGGCCGAAACTCACTTTGGCCTTAAAGTTGCATTGTTCAAACTCGTGAATTGAAAGGCGTTGACACATATATGCTATGTGAGCGCAAGTTATTAGATGCACAATTAGATAGCTTGTAAAAACTGATAACAAATGAGGGCAAGGATAACTTGCCAAGCAATAGATTAACCACACTTATACCACATATGATAGCATTAAAAATGAGAGCATTAAGTGTGTAAAGAAAGAGAGATGTGTTGCTTACTTAACCACTTAGAAACAAGTTACTTTTAAGCATATGGCCAATCACATCAATGATCTAGGCAATGAAGAAATAAACCGTCAAATTATAGAGCATTAAAACATTTAAGATTTAAGACCTAAGCATGAGTGTAAAAATAAGCACTTGAAAGAACTAAGCATGCATGAGATCTAACTTTAGTTGATCAAGAGGCCCAATAGGCTTATGCTAAGTAGTTATTAGGTGTTTGATCTAGACCTAGAACATAAATATCAAAAACATTAAGCACTTAGATCTACAGCACATTGAAGATTAACCTAACCTATTTGGGGTATTCCTCTCCCAACTAGGTAGGTGATTAGTTATTTTGTTTAAGTTATATCACAATGACGTATATAGAAGCAAGCAACAACCAATGGAAGCAAGAAGATAAAAATGAAGCAAGAAAGCACACAAATAAGCCAAGCAATCAAGCTACCCACGTCCTACCTCAAAGAAAGCTCAAACAAATGAAGAAAGGCTAGATCCAAGCCACGTCCTACCTACCCAAGAGCTCACAAGTGGGAGGAGGCCATACCACTTCTCCTCCTACACTATGAGCTTCAACAAACAAGCAAAAAGGTGGAAAAACGTACAAAAATGCTAGAAAATGAAAGGGGGGTTGAGAGATAGCTACCAAACCCCTTGGAGGGCCCTTTAGTGTTGTGTGGATGTCTTTGGGGCAGCCAAGACTCCTCTCAACCAGATCTGATACCTGCAAACAAGCAAGGTTTCCCTTGCTAGAAAGGCTACACACAACTACACAAACTTGGAAAAACTTTGCCTTTTTAGGGCAAAATTTTTCTTTAGAAATTTTATGAAAAAAAAAAAAAATTTTGATGACCATAAGACTAAGTATGTTAGCTGAAATATGGGCTGCAATAGAAATATAAGAAGAGAAAGCAATACTAGAAGCTTGCTTGGAGTATATGTGAGTCTCAAAGAATAGACTTTTGCTCAAGGCACATCTAATGAAACCCTTGAGGTTCAACCTGCAAAAAACTTAACACAATAGCATGCATACAATGGATAATATGGAGGGTTAAACTGATAAGTGAAATACTTTCACCTTATCTAGCTAACCACATATATAGATTCACAAGAGTACTCTTTGCAAAAACTACTTAAATAAAATACTTTACCTAAGATCCATTCATACATGCATTATATCAAATTAAAACAATCTCACCTCATATGTTGTAAGATCCAAAATACTTATAGATCTTCCCAAAATCCTCCAA
>JASDQU010736639.1:213435-225670 GCA_032191745.1 Picea mariana | reverse complement strand
TCTCTTTTTCTTTGGCAAGCTGTTCTTGCCCTTGTTCATTAGCATTCTTTGCAAGATTTTCATGTTGTGGCTTAACTAATGGTGATGAATTAAAGCTTTATTTCAGCTCTATATTTGCATGCTTTACAAGTGTTAATGTGCTTCATTTTCATGCTCAACAAACACATATTTACAAGCTGCATAAAGTTTCGGTTTTGACATTAAATCACCATTTTAAGGCAACTAAAAGTCATTAAAACACTCTCTAATACATCTAAAAACCTAACCAATTGATCTATAAACTTAATATACTTAATAGGGTACCTAAAACCACCATCTTCGCCATCTAAAACGGGGATTGAGGAAGGCAACGGAAGGTGCTAGGCCGGGGACGGTCTCACGACGCGCGGTGTCCTTTTCGGGAGTACTCGGTTCATTAGGGTTGACCTGTGAAGCTAGGGTAGGCCTCGTTGCCTCACTTCTTGAGCATCCAGCAGCCATTTGGTAATTGGGGGAGGAGGGTTTTGGTCAAACACTTAGTTAGGGTAATTAAAATCCTTCAAATCTTAAAATCCTTAACTCACTAAGAAATCAACAATCTTGGTTAAAATTGATACATCTTAAGATTAAACACTTGCAAGTATAATCTTCCAATCTCATCTACAAGTAATGCTTTGTGGATAATTAACTAAGTGTCTGAATTATTGTGGAACACTTGTGTTTAAAGCTTTCAAATCTTCTAAGTGTCCTTGTGATTTTTGAGTGTTGATGTTGCCATTGAGGAGCAGTCCAATAGAGTAAGTGCTATTGGGGCATGCTTAGGCTTAATGTGTTGATGATGCTCACATCTTGATTGGATCTACTTTCCTGCACATTTAAACACACATGGTTAGCTTGTTCTATTGTAAATTGTATCTCATTGTAATATTGTGTATCTAGCATTCTTTATTTATTTGTAAGTATCTAACCTTGCTGTAGCATAAGTGTATCTTGATAATCTTTGTAATCTTACTTGTAATTAAACACCCTTACATATTAGTTGACCCCTTGCCCAACCTTAGGCACTAGTCTTACTTGACCTAGGGAAAGGCTTGTTTAACATAAGAAATCTTGCATCTTGCATTGCTGCATTTTCATCATAGGTTAGACTCCCCCTGAACCTTAACTAATTAAAATCAACTCCTAGAACTTAAACTCTAAATCTTATCTAGAAACTAGGGTCTACCCCCCTTGGCTTCCCTAGGAGTAAGCCTAGAAGGAAGAGGTTCAAGCCAAAGTGACAGTGTGGGCTTTGAACCTAGGCATTGTGCCTCCAAGGACACACTAAGTGAGCAGGCCTTGGCTCACGTTTGCATGTGTGTATAAGGATGGCAACAGAGCCAAACAAAAATCACCAAAAAACAATATCATTATTTAGGTCAAGTGGTGGGAAATGGTGATCGACCAATGATAATTCAAGAAGGCCATTGTGTCTCATTGTCTCTTTTTCTTTAAGAATATGAAACAAAAACTTAAAAAATAATAATAGGTACAAGATTAAATCTCTATAGGTTGAGGATTACTAAAAATCCAACAACCTCGTAAGGCCTAGTAGTCTTTATAATCAAATTATTTTACAAGATAAAAGAAAGTGAAAAGAGAACCATTCCTGATCCAAACTAAAGGGGATGAACTAAAACCAACCCAAAATAGACTCTTTAAGTGAGATCCCCTCATAATGCTACCACAATTGAAATTTATAATTTGAAGGTGGCATCCCCATTCTTGATCAAGGATAGGGCTTGACTCTTAAATCTAGTAACAAAAAATGTACAATATATAAAGGACCTTTATAATTTATTGTACAATAGATTTTGAATTTAGAAGTTATTAAAAAAATGAATTTATGTAGACCACATAATCCGTGGGTGTAACTCTGAGATCCATGGTCTATGAAATTTACAATCAATGAGCAAAAAAATATATCACCAAAAAATGATATCATTATTAGGTGGTCAATCTCCTGTGTAGGGATGGACCATGTTACCACCTGATCTAACACCCTAGTGAAAATTCCTAACACATGCACTAAATTGGGCCAACAAGATGGGAAATGCACCATTGTCACCTTAGTACAATTTCCCCTTCACTTTACTGCGTCTCCTAGAAGCCAAGGGGGGTATCCCTATTTGATTAAGTAAACCTCTTAGTAAATTAATTACCATGCAATCTTATGATTTACTTCAGAGAATCCACAAAATGTATAACAATTAGATGCACAAAGATTCCAATAAGTGACTAAATGCTTCAAAGATAACCATTTAGAAACAATAGCATAAACCACCAATATATCCACTTGAGAAAGACGGTTAGGAGCTAGTCGATGCATGTGTCAAATTTGATGTGAAAGATAAGCAATATGAACACTTCAGATTTGCAATCAAATGGCTATCACTCAACAAATGAAACTTCAAAGAGCCAAGAACCACTTTTAAGCTACTTTAGGGAACAAAGAGTGTAATCAACTAGCATGAATCAATGGTGCAATGTGTTTTTTCATTACAAATCAATTATATGCTAGAAAAAGGACGAGCTTATGGCTGTCTACAACTTCTAAATCTATTTTTTGCGATAAATTAACATAGAAATTTTGAAATATCCTTGATCCAGTTGATTTGGATATCTACTGTGTTGCCGTCCTAATAAACACTTGCAGACGTGAGCTAAGTCCGGTTCACTTAGTGTGTTCTTGAAGGCACAATGCCTAGGTTCACAGCCCACACTGTCACTTTGATCGGAACCTCTTCCGTCTAAGCTTACTCCTAGGGAAGCCAAGGGGGGTAGACCCTAGTTACTAGATAAGTTTTCGTGTTTAAGTTCTAGGAGTTGATTTTAATTTGTTAAGGTTTGGGGGGGAGTCTAACCTATGATGCTAAGGAAGCAATGCAAGATGCAAGGTTAGTATGTTAAGCAAGCCCTTTCCCTAAGTCAACTAAGACTAGTGCCTAAGGTTGGGCAAGGGGTCAACTAAAGTTAAAGCATGTTTCGTTACAACGTAATTACAAAGATTACAAAAGAATATTTATTTACCACAAGACTAGATACAAGTACTTACAATAAAGAATGCTAAATACAAAATGATACAACACAACAAGCTAACCACGTTATTTCAATGTGCAGGATTTAAAGAAGATCAAGGCATTAGCATTATCAACACATTAGGCCTAAACATGCCCCAATAGCACTTACTCTATTGTACTGCTCCTCAATGGAAACATCAACATTCACAAGTCAAAGGAAAACTTAGAAGATTTAAAATTTAAGGCACAAGTATTCCACAATGATTATGATACTCAACACTTAGTTATTAACCCACAAAGTATTATTAGATGAAAGATTGAATTACAAGTATTAAGCCCAATGTTTAATACTTGGTGATTTAAGGGTTCTTAAGATTGAAAAGATTTTATTACCCTTATTAGATGTTCACCCAAAACCTTCTCCCCCAATTGCCAAATGACTGTTAGATGCTCAAGAAGTATGGCAACGAGGCCTACCCTAGCTTCGTAGGTCAGCCCGAAAGATTGAGTTTTTACGAAAAGGATGCTCGTTCACGCCGTGAGACTGTCCCCGGCCTATCACCTTCCGTTGCCCTCCTCAATCCCCGTTTTAGATGGTGAAGATGGTGGTTTAAAGTACCCTATTAAGTCTATTAAGTATGTATATCAATTAAGTAGACTTTTAGGTGTATTCTAAAGTGTTTTAATGACTTTGAGATGCTTAAAATTGGTGATTTTAGACCAAAACCGAAACTTTTATGAGCTTAGAAAGTGTGTTATTTAAGCATACGAATGGAGAGCATTAACACATATAAAGCAATGGAAAGCAAGCTGAAATAACGATTTAGTGTGTTACCATGATTAAACCATAAACATGAAATAGCTTGTTATAAAAGAACACCAAAGCACAAGGGATGGAAGAACTTGCCAAAGAATAAAAGAGAGAAGAACCCAAGCTTATGCCACTTATCTTGTGTTTGTCTAAAGCATTAAGATCAAAGCATTAAGTGTGAAAGAGAAGCTTGAAAGATTTAGAAGTGTGCCTACTTATCAACTTATCCAACAATATTTACTTAAGTGTAATGGCAAATGGCCTTAAGATGTTAGAACATCAAAAAGCAAAACCATTTACTAAACCATTAAAGCATAGACCATTTAGTGTGTTGGATTAATGCATGTAAACAAAAGAGATCTTGAAAAGAGCCTATACAATGCAAATAGATATAATTAAGTTGATTATGCCCCAAGGGCTTAAGCTAAGCTCTAATGTTTGTAGAAATCTAGATCTAGAATATTTAAACTTTAAAGCATAAATAGATCACAAGCACATTGAAACCCTAGCCTTACGATTTGGGGTATTCCTCTCCCAAAATGTAGGCAATTATTAAAATTTAGAAGATAACTTGGAAAGAAAGAGAGAGAAGCAAGCAAAAGAAGAAGCAAGCAAGGCAAGCAAGCAACCACTACAAGAAGCTCACTAACCCCACATCCTAGCTTAGGAGAGTGATTTAGAGATAAAAAAACTCAAAGCTATATCTTACCCAAGCTCACACGTGGGAGGTAGGCCGTACCAATCCTCCTCCCAAGCTATGAGCTACTAAAATCAACAAGAAGTGACTAGATCTATGCACAAGAAGCTAGAAAAAGTGAAGAGAAAGGTTGAGAATGTTACCCACTTGAAGAGAAGGGTCTTGGAGTGTTGTGTGGCTATTTTAGGGCAACTTAACCCCCTAAACCAGATCTAAACCTGCAAAAACCCGCAAGGTATACTTGCTGGAAAAGCTACACACGACAAGCAAAAATGAAGAAAATATTTATAGTTTTGGTAGAAATTTTTCACATAGAAAATTTTATGAAGAAAGTAGATTTAGATGACCAATATGCTATGCTAAGCTCGCTGAAATATATATATAAAGGACAGCAAGAAAGAATGAGAAATGAAGATGAGAAAGAGGAGTTTTAGTGTGCTTTAAGGGAGGACTCTTCCTTGAGGCATTCCCAATAAAACCCTTGAAGTCAAACCTGCAAAAACTTAAGAAGATCTATGCATACCAAGATAATATGGCTGAACGTGCTAATAAGATGAAATACTTGCACCCTATTTATCAAACCCACATATATAGATCTACAAGAATACTCGTTGTTAGATCTACCCAAGTAACACTTTACCCAAGATCTGGGCTATGCATAAATCAAATCAAACATATACAAGTTTACCTCACATGTAGCAAGAAAAAAAAAATACTTGTTGCTCTTCCAATGATCCTCCAAAGTTTTCTCCTTTATTACTCAAGAATGGACCTTGGAGAAATACTTGCTCCAAAACCCTAAGAGCCAAAGAATGGAAGAAAGATGGAATAAGAAAGAGAGAGAGAGAGAGAAAGAGAGGAAAATCAAGTAGCATAACAATAGCTCAAGATATGGTGAGGAAAAGAGGGTGAGAGGGGTTCCATTTATACTTGGAGAGGCAAACTCACCCCTCTTGGATCAATGCCAAGTGTCCACCACCAAGCATAAGAGGGAATACCAAGGGTAGGGCACACCATCTGGGGTTTGAGAGGTAGATCTAGGGTGTGGATGAGTGGTAGGGTGTTGGGATCACACAAAATAGGTAGTGGGAGGCTAGGGGATGCGTGCCAAGGGAGAGAAAGGGAGCCCAACCACAAAAACAAATTTTCTAGAAGATCCACAAGAGGGGGGGCGTAACTCTCCTTGGAGGGAGAACCATTTGGGGGAGAGGAGAGGAAAGGAGTGGAGTAAATGAAGGAAAGGGAGTGGGGGTGAGAAAGAGGGTGACGTGGGGGGTGAGGGAAAGCACACCAACCAAGAAATGGGGCCATCACCCATTAAAATCGATTTTCTTGAGTTTTCTCTAGAAGGGGGCGTCACTTTCCTAGGACTGCGTGAGGGTTGAGGTGAGAGAAAGGGTGAGGGGTAGAAAAAGGTTAGAATAAGTTGGGTGGGTAGGTTTAGGCTTAGGAAAGATATCTCTATCTTTATCCACCTTTACAACATCCTCTTAACTCATTATTACAATTTTTACATTTTTGCTATGTTTGGACTCATCAATTAAAATTGTTGTTTTTGACTAACTGACACTTCGGGTGGACCAACCCATAGCAGAAGTTGTCCGACTGAGCTGAAACTTGGTCTAGGGGTGTAGGGAGTGCTATTCCATTTCTTTTGAGCACAAATACCCCTATCAAAAACACAAAGACCTAGTTTTTACAATTTTTGCTCAAAAGAAAATTAATTAATTAAATAATTAAACCTCCAAACTTAGGGAAATTTAATTAAAAATTAATTAATTAAAAAAAAACTAATCTAGACTCAAGGGAATTCCACAAGACTTTCTAAGATGCCTTGCATGGTCATTTACACCATTTCCTAACAATAGTTACCAAGAGATAAGCCCATTAGAACGTCATTCACCACTTTGGAGGAATTGTTGCAAGTATGAGGGAAAAACTCAAGGGAAAACAATAAGGCTGAAAAGATCAATTGATAACCTGAGGATAAAAAACCCTCGGTGAAAGGAACTCTCCCAATGAACCGATCCCAAGGTAACTGACCTAACGATGACCCATGTAGACCTATTACATTATTGACCCACGCAGGGGTGCAGAAATTCCAGTTACAAAAAGAAGTGTGGGGGCCAAAAATGCCCTGTAGAACCAAAGTCTTTGACAAATGAGCATCTGATGATGCATCTCTTCATGGCACATGGAGTTGACCCCCTAGTTGGAGAGGCGGTCAACATCTGGCTCCACATGGGGACGTGTGTTCGATCTTCTTGAATGGGACGGAGAGCATACGAGAATCCAGCACCTACCAAACAGAGTTCTCGCCAATAACCAACATAAGAATACATATATACATAATGAAATAAACAAATGCTATTAGAAAAATCTACATAATGAAATAACTAAAGTACAACATTATAATTTCACGAAATGGAATCTATGATACAGAGAAAATTTCTAAGTACATATTGACATAGTGAATGAAACAATACAAAATTAAAATACAAGGAAGGGTTAGAGATACGTTACAACCATCCATGCAATGGATGAAATGATGCCATAAGTGTCTGAAACATCGTTGTCCAGGATGACTCACAGAAGACCCCTTCCCAAGTTTTATCAACTTGGAATTTTTTGTGAGGAAGAACCAACAAAGAATCATGATCATTCTTCCCTTCAACCAAACACTGGAATATGACAAGCCATGTAAAGTTTGAATACTTTGTTGCTCATTACTATCAAGGTGGAAATCCAACCAATACTCATAATGATACGACACTGACAAACTGAAGTTGCCCTCCATTTCCTCATAATTCTGCATTAAGTCCTCGTTTGGTTGAGAGGTTGAAAAAGAACATATCACAGTAGCCATCATACTGTTTTCCTCAAGATTTTCAAAGTTATCCTTCAAAAAGATTGGTTCCTCGGGAGGAGGGTGGGGACTTGAATCATCTAGATATTCAACATTTTCAGTCTCAAGTTCCTTTATCTCCTCCCAATGAATGATCGGCTCATACAGAATTTCCCCATGAACTTCCTAATCCTTTTCACTGTCAAGCTCAAGTTCAAGGGGGTCTGGATATTCAATATAATTTTCTGTAAAATCGATTTCCATGATATCAAGCTGATCTTCCATGACCGTAAGTTGTTCGTTCATGGCTTCCACTTGTCTTGCATGGACCAATTGCATGGCCTCAAGCTGTTTAGTATGGGAATACTGCATGTTCAGAATTATTTCTTTAAGTTCCTCAATGGGACTTGGTGGNCGGCTCATCCAGAATTTCCCCATGAACTTCCTAATCCTTTTCACTGTCAAGCTCAAGTTCAAGGGGGTCTGGATATTCAATATAATTTTCTGTAAAATCGATTTCCATGATATCAAGCTGATCTTCCATGACCGTAAGTTGTTCTTTCATGGCTTCCACTTGTCTTGCATGGACCAATTGCATGGCCTCAAGCTGTTTAGTATGGGAATACTGCATGTTCAGAATTATTTCTTTAAGTTCCTCAATGGGACTTGGTGGAGCATCTATCTTTATATCCGAACTAGTTTCAATAGCTAGAAGATTTTTCCTCTTCCATTTTTCCACAAAATCATCAACTAATTCATTGTAAACTTCATCCCGATCATGCCCAAATATTTCCAAAAAGGCATGCAGCAAATCTCGTATGGTCTTGAACTTCTTATCCTTTGAATCATGAAACCAATCATAAGCCCACTCACGATAAAGAGTCATGACAAACAATTGCATTAGAACATCCTCATAAATAGGTGGGTCACACCATTCATCGATACATTGCATGAAGGCCTTGATGTGAGCACTAGCATCACCATGATTATGATAGTCAGGAATGTTATCAATAACATCTTCAGATATATCATGAGGGTAACCAACAATTCCTGAAAAATCAATAGGACTATAAAAACCACCCATTTCTAACTATATCATTTAAACAAAGGTCTAAAGAAAAGGACTGGGACCCAAGATTACTAAGGATCCGACGAGAAGGGAGACCAAATAACTTCTTCCAAAAACCTTTTCAAGTTCAAGGATGAGGCGAAACAAGTCGTGAGTTCCTTCTTGAAGAATACTTTGTCAAATTATTTTAAAGTGGAGTCGCCAGATGACCAAGTTTATCTCAGACAAACAAGAGCATCAAACAAAGCAAAAACAAGAAGGAAAAAATTTATTAAGTTTGGGAACAAGAATTGGACATTAATGAGTGATTCTTTTCCAAGAATTTCAAGCAGCCCACAAGGATTGCTTTTTGTAGTATACCTGATAGATCAATGGAGTCGACACTTGGAAAGGAAGAAAACAAAAACAACCAATGCAAGTTCAAAGAATTTTTTATTCTTAAAAAAAAAAATTAAGTCGTTTTGACCAAGGATAAATGACTTATCCCCAGCAGCGGTGCCAAAGATGTTGCCGTCCTAATACACACTTGCAGATGTGATCTAAGTCTGGCTCACTTAGTGTGTCCTTGGAGGCACAATGCCTAGGTTCACAGCCCACGCTGTCACTTTGATAGGAACCTCTTCTGTCTAGGCTTACTCCTAGGGAAGCCAAGGGGTGTAGACCCTAGTTACTAGATAAGATTTAGTGTTTAAGTTCTAGGAGTTGATTTTAATTTGTTAAGGTTTGGGGGGGAGTCTAACCTATGATGCTAAGGCAGCAATGCAAGATGCAAGATTAGTATGTTAAGCAAGCCCTTTCCCTAAGTCAACCAAGACTAATGCCTAAGGTTGGGCAAGGGGTCAACTAAAGTTAAAGGGTGTTTCGTTACAACGTAATTACAAAGATTACAAAAGAATATTTATTTACCACAAGACTAGATACAAGTACTTACAATAAAGAATGCTAAATACAAAATGATACAACACAACAAGCTAACCACGTTATTTCAATGTGCAGGATTTAAAGAAGATCAAGGCATTAGCATTATCAACACATTAGGCCTAAGCATGCCCCAATAGCACTTACTCTATTGGACTTCTCCTCAATCGCAACATCAACATTCACAAGTCAAAGGAAAACTTAGAAGATTTAAAAGTTAAGGCACAAGTATTCCACAATGATTATGATACTCAACACTTAGTTATTTAACCCACAAAGTATTATTAGATGAAAGATTGAATTACAAGTATTAAGCCCAAGGTTTAATACTTGGTGAGTTAAGGGTTCTTAAGATTGAAAAGATTTTATTACCCTTATTAGATGTTCACCCAAAACCTCCTCCCCTGATTTCCAAATGATTGTTGGATTCTCAAGAAGTATGACAACGAGGCCTACCCTAGCTTCGCAAGTCAGCCCGAAAGATTGAGTTTTTACGGAAATGATGCTCCTTCGCGCCGTGAGACCATCCCCGACCTATCACCTTTGGTTGCCCTCCTCAATCCCCTTTTAGATGGTGAAGATGGTGGTTTAAAGTACCCTATTAAGTCTATTAAGTATGTATATCAATTAGGTAGACTTTTAGGTGTATTCTAAAGTGTTTTAATGACTTTGAGATGCTTAAAATTGGTGATTTTAGACCAAAACCRAAACTTTTATGAGCTTAGAAAGTGTGTTATTTAAGCATAAGAATGGAGAGCATTAACACATATAAAGCAATGGAAAGCAAATTGAAATAACGATTTAGTGTGTTACCATGATTAAACCATAAACATGAAATAACTTGTTATAAAAGAACACCAAATCACAAGGGCRAGAACAACCTGCCAAAGAATAAAAGAGAGAAGAACCCAAGCTTATACCACTTATCTTGTGTTTGTCTAAAGCATTAAGTGTGAAACAGAAGCTTGAAAGATTTAGAAGTGTGCCTACTTATCAACTTATCCAACAATATTTACTCAAGTGTGATGGAAAATGGCCTTAAGATGTTAGAACATGAAAAGCAAAACCATTTACTAAACCATTAAAGCATAGACCATTTAGTGTGTTGTATTAATGCATGTAAACAAAATAGATCTTGAAAAGAGCCTATAACATGCAAATAGATCTAATTAAGTTGATTATTCCCCAAGGGCTTAAGCTAAGCTCTAATGTGTGTAGAGATCTAGATCTAGAATATTTAAACTTTAAAGCATAAATAGATCACAAGCACATTGAAACCCTAGCCTTACAATTTGGAGTATTCCTCTCCCAAAATGTAGGCAATTATTAAACTTTAGAAGATAACTTGGAAAGAAAGAGAGAGAAGCAAGCAAGGCAAACAAGCAACCACTACAAGAAATTCACTAACCCCGCATCCTAGCTTAGGAGAGTGATTTAAAGATGAAAAAATCAAAGCTAGATCTTACCCAAGATCACACGTGGGAGGTAGGCCGCACCAATCCTCCTCCCAAGCTATGAGCTACTAAAATCAGCAAGAAGTGACTAGATCTATGCACAAGAAGCTAGAAAAAGTGAAGAGAAAGGTTGAGAATGTTACCCACTTGAAGAGAAGGGTCTTGGAGTGTTGTGTGGCTATTTTAGGGCAACTTAACCCCCTCAACCAAATTTGAACCTGCAAAAACTAACAAGGTATACTTGCTGGAAAAGCTACACACAACAAGCAAAGATGAAGAAAAACTTTCTAGTTTTGGTAGAAATTTTTCACATAGAAAATTTTATGAAGAAAGTAGATTTAGATGACCAATATGCTATACTAAGCTCGCTGAAATATATATAGAAAGGAAAACAAGAAATAATGAGAAAGAGGAGTTTTAGTGTGCTTTAAGGGAGGACTCTTCCTTGAGGCATTCCCAATAAAATCCTTGAAGCCAAACCTGCAAAAACTTAACAAGATCTATGCATACCAAGATAATATGGCCGAATGTGCTAATAAGATGAAATACTTGCACCCTATCTAGCAAACCCACATATATAGATCTACAARAATACTCGTTGTTAGATCTACCCAAGTAACACTTTACCCAAGATCTAGGCTATGCATAAATCAAATCAAACACATACAAGTTTACCTCACATGTAGCAAGAACAAAAATACTTGTTGCTCTTCCAATGATCCTCCAAAGTTTTCTCCTTTATTACTCAAGAATGGACCTTGGAGAAATACTTGCTCCAAAACCCTAAGAGGAGCCAAAGAATGGAAGAAAGATGGAATAAAAAAGAGAGAGAGAGAGAGAGAGAGAGAGGAAAATCAAGTAGCATAACAATAGCTCAAGATATGGTGAGGAAAAGAGGGTGAGAGAGGTTCCATTTATACTTGGAGAGGCAAACTCACCCCTCTTGGATCAATGCCAAGTGTCCACCACCAAGCATAAGAGGGAAACCCAAGGGTAGGGCACACCTTCTAGGGTTTGAGAGGTAGATCTAGGGTGTGGATGAGTGGTAGGGTGTTTGGATCACACAAAATAGGTAGTGGGAGGCTAGGGGATGCGTGCCAAGGGAGAGAAAGGGAGCCCAACCACAAAAACAAATTTTCTAGAAGATCCACAAGAGGGGGGGCGTAACTCTCCTTGGAGGGCACACCATTTGGGGGAGAGGAGAGGAAAGGAGTGGAGTAAATGAAGAAAAGGGAGTGGGGGTGAGCAAGAGGGTGACGTGGGGGGTGAGGGAAAGCCCACCAACCAAGAGAGGGGGCCATCACCCATTAAAATCGATTTTCTTGAGTTTTCTCTAGAAGGGGGGCGTCACTTTCCTAGGAGGGCATGAGGGTTGAGGAGAGAGAAAGGGTGAGGGGGTAGAA
>JASDQU010736639.1:174029-189399 GCA_032191745.1 Picea mariana | reverse complement strand
TCATCTTCTTACGAATGCGAGTAGCCGTCGCATCTCTTCTCAGAGATAAGCTGCCACCATTCTAGCGAGTCTTTCACTCTGTATTTTTACAATCTCTGTACATTTATTTCATTAATAGAAATCGTGTATTGCTGTATCTCTGTGTTTATGGTTGCATCTCTGATACATTTCTGTTATATTATTGAATATCTGCAATATCTCTGTACATTTCTTGATTATATCTCCGCTCTCATTTCGTGCCGAAAATAATCCAGATCAGTCAGGCTTCAAACGAGGTCTGCTTCTCGTTCTATTGTTCAGTCATCTTTGGAGCCTTTTGCTCCTTTCAATCAATCTTCATATTAGATACTCTGAATCTCAAGAGATAGCTTCTTCTTCATCTTCTTTGGTGCACGAGTGTATATGATCATGTGCATAGTTTGCTTCATGTCTCATATAATATGTTGCCTTCTGCAACCTTCACTATAGCTTTCTCAGGGTTATCACCTGTAACCTGAAACAAGGTTAACAATACAATAAGCAAGAATGATATCCTTTTGATAATAAAAGATAAATAAATAGCATGAATAATCATCACAGTAGCTCCTTTAGATATATCATTTGTGGCTTGTCTAAAGCAACGATCAAAAGTAAGAGATACACTATGAAATGAGGTCAACACTCTTATAGTGTTGTGATTGAACATTCCTCCATGGAAAACTGGAACTAACACACGAGGTTTCTCCTAGTGGAGGTGTTAGTTGTATCAGGAAAATGATTACATTAAGTATTTACCTCTATATGCTCACATGCTACCAAGTAAAAGACTGCTATCTCAACTATAGTGGTTACTTGTAAAGGGGTAGTCATCAATTTGTCATGTGTACCTTTGAATATTATCAACTTGATTAATCCTTGTCCTCAAGAATGAGTGTGCTTTCTTTTCTTCCAGTTCTCCTTCACTCAAGATGACGAGTGCTTTCTTCAACCTATCTTCTGTACTAAGAAAATACGCTATCTTGACAGAAGGTTGGGTTAGAGGATAAGCTCTATGATCTCAACTTTTAATCCATCTAATACCTTGACTCATATTTTGATCAAAGGTTAGAATGATGGTCATGGAACACTGATCAAAATAATGTAATAATAAATAGATACATATCAGAATAATCACACCTAGGTTGCATAATTCCTCCGAATGTGTTGGATCTTTAGATCTTTTGGATCTATGGAAAGAGATCCCTTCTCCTGAAAATACCCTTTAAATCTTAGCCATTTAAACATGTGTGAGTACATACCTCTGATGACACTTCCAGGTAGAGGCACCATCTGGTAGCAGCAATAATGATCACCAACTCTTAAGAACTTTAAGGGTGACTGCAACTGGTACTATGGCTGCAACTGCAACTGCAACTGATACTGCAACTGGTTCTGAGATTGCAACTGCAACTGCAACTTAGGGTTTTATGAGGAAACCCTATTTTTTCAAACTTCAAATTTTGAAATTCTGATCTAGGGGATAGATGCGCTGAGCTGAGGCGAGTAAGCTGGTGCATTTAGATTTCTAAAAATCCAAATTTCCCCCCTCAAACATGACTAGTGGATTTCTGGACTGGTGCTTCTGGTTTTCTGGTACTTTTGGTACTTTTGGTATTCTGGTTTTCTGGTACTTTGTGAAAACTAGGGTTTCACTTTTCGGGAGATCTAGCCACTGAAAATTTGCGCTGAGGATGCCAAATTGATCCTTGAGGAAGGATGCACTTTTCTAGATGGTTTTGGGGCTGACATACTTCTTCAATAAAGATTCCTAATTTGCATGTACAACAACAGTGATGTTTTTAAATTTCTCTTGTGAAAAATTCTCTCTTCAGCTTGGCTCTTATACCATGTTAAGGTTTAAGCTATTATTAGAGTTCTTTACATTTCACTAGATAACAATAGCATAACATAGGATCACTGAGAAATACACAATCATAAGAGACACATCATTTATCTTGGGAAACCCTCATGGGGGAGAAAACCCAACAAAACTTCCTTATTATAGATAGCCAATACAATGCCAAGAGATAACTCAAACAAATACATAAAGTCCTCTCCCAATAATGTGCCTCTCTCTCTCTCTCTCTCTCTCTCTCTCTCTCTCTCTCTCTGTCTCTCTCTTCTCCAACTGCCGCTTCGAAAATTGCTCCTCAAATGAACAAGTGAGTGTGTGTCTAAGTGAGGCGCTAGCCTCCTTATTTATACAACTCTGGCACGTGCAGAGGTGTCTTTTCACTGGCAGGGCCAACTTCTCAATTTGGGTGGTTATAACCACCTTTAATATATTCTAGGGCCTCTTTAATATATTATGGGGCTGACTTCTTATTCTTCCTTTTACAATTATGTTTTGACCAATCCGCAAAAGGGGATTTGGTATTTTACAATAGCCGACATGATCAATCCACAATAGGGAATTGATCTAATGAATAATGCAACAATAAGAATTAGAATACACTTTGCAGTTACATTATTTCAACAATTGCAACACCAGTTGCAGTTCCTCTGGACCAATGAGGTTTCCGTGAAACATTGGGCCTAATTTTTGGTTGTCCTAGTATGCCTTACCCTACACATCTCCAACTACGTTTAGATTGCAAGTTGACGCACCTTGAAGTTTTAGGATTCATTGTTGCTTTCTGTTGTTTTCCGCTCCTGTCGGAGGTATGTACTTGTATGTGTTTAAACTGTATCAATATCTTAAGGGTATTTACGGGAGAAGGAATCTTTTGTCCAGGCAACAATTGTATATCCAGAGGGATCTCAGATCCAACACATTTAGAGGGACAACGCACTCCAGGTTTGATTGTTTTGATATACCTCTAGCTATTTGTGATATTATGAACATCTAGTTGTATTTTTATCTATTGAAGTTTTGATTATAATACTAACCTTTGGTCAAAGTTAAAGTTATAATATGAATCTAATCAAAGTATTAGATTGATTAAGGTTGAGATTTTCGAGTTTACTTGCATTATATTCCATAACTCATACTTCTGTCAAGAAAGCATACTGTCTTGGTACAGGGGACAGGTTGGAGAGAATACTTGTCATATTGATTGAAAGAGACTCAGAAGAAAAAGTAACAAAACTCATTCTTGAAGATAAGACTCCACGTTCAAGGTTTGATTGATTAAATTGACAAGTTTCCAATTTGTAAATATCAAGTTTGATAATTGCTACATTACAAGTAAACACTATAGTTGTGACAACAATCCTTGAAAGGTTCTATTACTGCTAGATACAATGAATACTTGGTAGCATGTGAGTACTATTGATATAAATGCTTATTGTACTTGTTTGCAAGATGAACTAACATCTCCTCTAGGAGATACTTCTTGTTTTTCTTCCAGGCAGGTCACCTTGGTAATGCTATGATGCTTACCATGAAATTCTCTTTTATTCTTGTTAACATAGATATGTTCTTATGAAAATACTATATATTGGAAACAATTTTTCTCTTGTTTCTCTTGTCTCGAGAAAGTTACCATGGAGGAATGATTGGTCACAACACTGGAAGAGTGTTGTTCCTATTTCTTATTATTGTATTTTTCTTTTAAATTTTGGCTCTTGTTCCAGGCAGGTCAGAAGTGATAGCTCTGAGAAGGAGCTACTATGACGATTTTTCTTGTTATTGTTTTTATTATTATTATAAAAGTATTATTCTTTTCTATTGTTTTCCCTTGTTGTTGGTCTTGTTTCGGGAAGGTCACAGGTGATAACTCTGAGGGAAGCTATAGTGACGGTTGCATGAAGCAACATATTAGATGGTATCTAGTTTGAGACATGGAGAAGACTACCCAGATAAGAAGTTGTATTCTTGACCGCATACATCCATGTATCGAAGAAAAAGAGGATGAAGAAGGGTACTTTTGCGAGATACGAAGTATCTCATATGGAGATTGATTTTAAGGAGAAGAAGGCTCCAAAGATGACTGAACAAATACCTCTAGTGTAGTTGATCACTCTTCAGATCATCAAGAAGCGTTAGTAGAGCTAGAAGGGCCTACCCATAATTGTTGCAGTAACCAAGAAGAGACCAGCATGGTCCAGTGACACTTTGCAGGATGCAAAGACATATAGCATTGATCATCCATATCATGAGGAGTAGATGGCTCCACCAATGGTGAGGCACGTGGCCACACCAAGTACCAGCTCAGAAGGAGCTAGAGTTCATAGGCAGTCAACCCTCATGATCTAGTAGAGAGGAGAATCCTCCCCGGGACCATTCATAGGAGAATTTAGAGGAAATCATCACATACAGAGGGAGAATATGGCTCCAAATATTATATAGACTCAAAGGGAGTTAAGCTTCAAAGGGAGCATGGAGACTCAAAGTGAATCTGATCTCAGAGAGAGTTAGTGTCTTAGAGACTCTCATTCAGAAAGTATTCCTCCTCAGATTCAGATGGGAAAGTAAGATGTCTTCTAGGACTGATAGATAAGTTCCATGAGTTGAGGAGGATAGATCAAAGCTTCAGAGGCTTCAAGGAGATATGAGACCTCCTGGGAAGATTCCCTTGTTTCAATGACAGAGGATGAAGCCAGTCACAAGGACTAGGATATGGATTTTTTCCTTGCGACTAGAAGGGAAGTCAATGCTGAATTCCAAATTAATCTACAAGATAAAACATGTTGCCGATGGAAATATAGAGATGTACAAAGTTTGATTTGTGGCCAAAAGATTCTCCTAGCAAGAGGGAGAATATTACAACAAGACATTTTCTCCAGTAGCCAGAAGAAGTGTACATAGAGCAACCACAAGATACATGAGAAGGAGTCTCATGTATGCATATTGAAGAAATATTTGTATAGGCTTAAGCAGGCACCCAAGGCATGATATATCATATCAGACAGTTTCCTAATGAGCTTGGGATTTACCAAGAGTAAAGAAGATTCTAACCTTTACTACAAGGTTGTGGATGGTGGACCAATGATATTACTGTTATATGTGTATGGCCTCTTTCTAACATAATATGCAAATATCATCACTAAAAGTAAGAGGAAACTTGCTATAGAATTCTAGATGAAAGACCTGGGTATGATGCATTACTTCTTAGGTCTAGAGGTATGATAAAGATCGAGTGAGATTTTCCTTAACCAAGGAAAATATGTTGTAGAAATTCTGAAGAGATTCAAAATGATGTCCATGCCTACATCGATGGTGAAAACTCTAAATTTATTGAGTGATACATCTCCATAGATAGTGGATGTAACGTCCCCGACCATCAACCTTTGTCGGGTAACGCTACCCAAACAACATTATCTTTTCCAACTAGCTCTAATACCAATTTATGAATTTATATGCATGCATATCTAACGCAAATTAACAGTTACAACATTCTGTTCATGCCACTTATTCATGTGGAAATAATCATTAAAACATACTGACAATATATGCATACATACGCCATATTCTAACCATACACATATTAATGCGGAAATAACAATAAGCCTACACATACAACATATATGATATATCTAGGCATTACTCATCAAGTTATAAAACATGTACAATTACACAACATACAATCAACAAAGATTTGGTACTTATGTTTCAATATATGACCACCAACTGCGTGCATATCTCCCACGAACCTCTCAGCCTTAGACCACGTTTCTCATCACGCTCAATAGCGGGTCACCCCCGAGATGGGACTAACCTCCATCGGGCAAGGGATTCCTAGGCTAGGTAAGGACAACATGAAGGTCACATAGATCAACAAGAAGGATTTTCTCCCAGGATCCAACTCACACTAACAACCTACAATCTCTCATTCCCCACATGTCTCTCCCACCCCAGGAAGTGTGCCCCTTCTCTGCTTAATAGTCCTTAGGCTTCCCCACTTCCTTTCCAGGGCTTCAACAATAGACCAGACATAAATTCTCATATAATTATAGCTTTGGTTGGGATCCCTCTGGGAAATCACTTCCCCAACAACCTCTCTCACCTGGAGAGAGTTTCTTACATACCTGAAAACCTTCTTCTTCAATCCATGGGCCTGACAATCTGCCTCTTCAAACCATAGGCCTGACAACCTCCTTATTGAAACCACAGACCTGACAACTTGCTTCTTCATTCCAGCTTCTAAGTCAGTTCTAGTAAGGTGAAGGAAACAACGAGGCTGAGTAAAGAACAAACAATGGCAACAAGCCACACTCAGTCAAGGAACTGTGTGGGCTGCAACAACCAACAGTTAAGAAACAACATGGCTCAAGAATTTATAGGGTGCGTCAGGCTTCACATGAGACACACAGGATAACTCAAGTATGACTGCAGGTTCCAAAGCTACGTGCTAGATGCAGAGGCGACGATGGAAGCAATGGTTCAATGCGTGAATCAGTGGGTGAATCGGGAAGAATTGTCGGTTTGCAGAGTCATGAGGGTCATAAGGAAAATTCCATACTGGTCAAGATGCAAGCTGGATGGCAAAGGAGGAATGTGAGAATGGGAAGTGAACCCCCAATAGGCTGGCTTTCCCATCTTTAACTGCATGCACCCAGGTTGACACATGTCTTCCTGCAAGTACATGAGTTCCACTTAGCACTTGTTCCCTTTCTAGGAACTTAGGACAACACCGATCATGTCCACATTAGCCTTTAGGAAATAATAATAAAATATTATTCCCTTAGAGGTAAGACCTCTAGATTAGCCCCTAGTCCTAGACACTTAGCCCCCTCCCCTACCCTACCTAATGGAGCTTAGTCCCCCATAACTCTTTCTTCATGGTCGATCTACACGCATCAATGTAATTTTATTAATGATATGTGCATTTACATATACAAAAATCAGGTTCATGGCCTTAAGCTTATAGGCTCTCTGGCCTAATAAACATATAAGTCTCCGACTTATAAACACATGGCTCACCAGCCTATAAACATAATTACAATTCAGCAGAGGCTTGACCTTGGGGTGTTACAATCCCCTCCCCTTATTTTTGCATTGTCCTCAGTGCAACTTGTTTGCACAACAACAACAAGATTTCCAAAATCTTCAAAAAGATGTGGGTATTCTGCCCGCATAACATCTTCATGTTTACATGTTGCATCCTCAGGACCGTACAAGGTCCACTGGAATTTTACAAGCCCTATGGCTCGTTTCCAGAGCTGCTTTCTTTTCCGGTCCAATATATGCACCAGATGCACTTGAAAAGAACTTTCCTGCTCCACTTGAATCACATTCAAATCAATAACATGATTAGCATTAGGTACATATTTATTAAGTAATGACACATGAAATACATTATGTATAGACATGCATGCAGGCAATGCAAGCCTATATGCTACCAGACCAATCCTCTCTAGGATTTCAAACGGCCCACAATATCGAGTTGCCAACTTTGAACAATTTTCCAACTTCAGGGAGCTTCAGTTGGCCTTCACTCTCAGGAATACATGATCCTCTACTTTAAATTTCCTGTGAGTTCTGTTCTTATCAGCATAAATTTTATGTTTGTCCTGGGAAGCCTTCAAATTATGTTTAATCTTTAGTGTTTTATCTTCCATTTCCTTGAGAAACTCTGGCCCAACCACTGCCCTATCAACTGGGTTGTTCCAACTTATCGGGGTGTTGCATTTTTTGTCATAAAATGCTTCAAACAGGCTCATCTTCAGTGATGCTTGATACCCATTGTTGTAGGCAAATTCTACCAAGTGTAGATAATCTTACCACTTATATGGTTTTTCCATCACATACATCCTTAGCATGTCCTCTATCACTTGGTTCACCGTTTCTGTTTTCCCATATGACTCAGGATGATAAGTAGTGTTGAAGTTTAGATTTGTTCTGAACCCTTTGAATAACCACTTCCATAACTTTGATGTAAACTTTGAGTCTCTGTCAGACATAATTGTCTTAGGTACGCCATGCAAGCATGCTACTTCCCTTGTATAAATATCAACAACATTGGTTGTCTTATGAGTAGTCTTCATAGGAATGAAATGGGCAGCTTTAGTAAGCTTGTCCACCACCACCATGATTGCATCATGTTGCTTGCTTGTTTTGGGAAATCTCATGATGAAATCCATTGTTACAACTTCCCATTTCCACTTAGGAATGGGTAATGGTTGCAGTAAACTGGTTGGGTGTCTATGCTCAACCATTACCCTTTGACATTCCAAACATTTGGCAATAAAATCAACAATCTCCCTTTTCATGCATGGCCAATAATATTGGCTTTTGACTGTTGAAATTGTTTTATGATATCCTGGGTGTCTTGCATAAGGTACATTGTGCATTTATTTTAAAATCACACTCCTCAATTCAGAAGAGTTGGGTACATAAACTTTGTTTCTGTACAAGAGGATTCCATCAATTCTTAATTCATAATCATCGACTTTCTGCTGCATTTTACCTCGTTGCAATTTTGTTACCAATTCCATGTATTGCAAATTTGATTTTGCAGCCTCTACAAATATGTCCTTCAAATATGATTGGTACATGCTAATGGTTGTAGCATGCAACTCATGCACTCTTCGGCTAAGTGCATCAACCACTTTGTTCTCTTTTCCTTTGATGTGCTTGATATCAAATTCATATTCACATAGAAACTCTAACCATCTGCTTTGCCTGGCATTTAGAGTTGGATGATCAAATAAATATTTCAGACCATTATGGTCTATCCTCAGATCAAACCTCTTTCCCATGAGGTAGTGCCTTCACTTCTTCAAAGCATGCACTATGGCTGCCAACTCCAAATCATGAGTGGCATAGAGCCTTTCATGCTCCTTCAACTTCCTTGATTCATAACATACAACAAACCCATTTTGACTGAGGTCTCCACCAAGTCCTTATTTGCATGCATCTGTGCATATAATGAAGTCTTCATTTGGATCTGCAATCCTTAGAATTGAAGCACTGGTTAACAACTGCTTCAATTGTTGGAAGCTTCTTTCACATTCTTCTTCCATTGAAATTTCCTCCCCTTCCTTTGTAAGGAAGTGATGGGGTGAGATATTCTCAAAAACCATACAATAAACTTTTTGTAGTAGCTAGATATACCCATAAAGGATCTGAATTCTGTCACATTCTTTGGCGCTGACCATTATTTAATGGCCTCAATATTTTCAGGGTCCACTACTATCCCTTCTTCAGATATGATATGTCCCAAGTAGTGAATTTTGTTTTGATAAAATGAGCACTTTCTCAATTTGGCATACAAATAATGCTCCCTTAGCACTTGCAACACGATCCTGAAATGATTTTCATTCTCTTCCTCTAACTTGGAATATACAAGGATGTCATCCTAAAAGACGATGACAAACTTGTTTAAATATTCTCGGAAAACACCATTCATTAAGCAGATGAAAACAGATGGTGCATTTGACAACCCAAATGGAACCACTGTGAACTCATAATGACCATACCTTGTTCTGAAGGCGGTTTTGATGATATCTTCCTCTTTAATCCTTACCTGAAGGTATCCTGACCTGAGATACATCTTTGAAAATATCTTTGCATCCTTCAATTGATCAAAGAGATCATCAATCCTTGGTAAGGGATACTTGTTCTTTATAGTCACTTTATTCAAACCACAAGCCTCTCCAAACCTCAGGCCTGACAACCTCCTTATTCAAACCACAGACCTGACAACTTGCTTCTTCATTCCAGCTTCTAAGTCGGTTCCAGTAAGGTGAAGGAAACAACAAGGATGAGTAAAGAACAAACGATGGCAACAAGCCACACTCAGTCAAAGAACTATGTGGGCTGCAACAACCAACAGTTAAGAAACAACATGGCTCAAGAATTTATAGGGTGCGTCGGGCTTCACATGAGACACATGGGATAACTCAAGTACGAATGCAAGTTCCAAAGGTACGTGCTAGATGTAGAGGTGACGATGGAAGCAATGGTTCAATGCATGAATCAGTGGGTGAATCGGGAAGGATTGTCGGCTTGCAGAGTCATGAGGGTCGTGAGGAAAACACCAGACTGGTCCAGATGCAAGGATGGCGAAGGAGGAATGTGAGAATGGGAAGTGAAGCCCCAATGGGATGGATTTCCCAGCTTTAATTACATGTGCCCAGGTTGACACATGTCTTCCTACAACTACATGAGTTCCACTTAGCAGTCATTCCCTTTCTAGGAACTTAGGACAACAATGATCATTTCCACATTAGCCTTTAGGAAATAATAATAAAATATTATTCCCTTAGAGGTAATCCCTCTAGCTTAGCCCTTAGGCCTAGACACTTAGCCCCCTTCCCTACCCTACCTAATGGAGTTTAGTCCCCCATAACTCTTTCTTCATGGTCGGTCTACAGGCATCAGTGTAATTTTATTAATGATATGTGCATTTACATATACAAAAATCATGTTCATGGCCTTAAGCATATAGGCACTCTAGCCTAATAAACATATAAGTATCCAGCTTATAAACACTTGGCTCACCAGCTTATAAACATAATTACAATTCAGTAGGGGCTCAACCTTGGGGTGTTACAATCCCCTCCCCTTATTTTTGCATTGTCCTCAGTGCAACTTGTTTACACAACAACAACATGATTTCCAAAATCTTCAAAAAGATGTGGGTATTCTACCCGCATAGCATCTTCATGTTTTCATGTTGCATCCTTGGGACCATACCAGGTCCACTGGAATTTTACAAGCCCTATGGTTCGATTCCAGAGCTGCTTTCTTTTCTGGTCCAGTATATGCACCAGATGCACTTGAAAAGCGCTTTCCTGCTCCACTTGAATCACATTCAAATCAATAACATGATTAACATCATGTACGTATTTCTTAAGTAATGACACATGAAATACATTATGTATAGACATGCATGCAGGCAATGCAAGCCTATATGCTACCAGACCAATCCTCTCTAGGATTTCAAATGGCCCACAATATCGAGTTGCGAACTTTGAACAATTTCCCAACTTCAGGGAGCTTCTGTTGGCCTTCACTCTCAAGATTACATGATCCTCTACTTTAAATTCTCTGTGAGTTCTGTTGTTATCAGAATAAATTTTATGTTTGTCTTGGGAAGCCTTCAAATTATGTTTAATCTTCAGTGTTTTCTCTTCCATTTCCTTGAGAAACTCTGGCCCAACCACTGCCCTATCAACTGGGTTGTCCCAACTTATTGGGGTGTTGCATTTTCTGTCATAAAATGCTTCAAATGGGCTCATCTTTAGTGATGCTTGATACCCATTGTTGTAGGAAAATTCTACCAAGTGTATATGATCTTACCACTTATATGGTTTTTCCATCACATACATCCTTAGCATGTCCTCTATCACTTGGTTCACCGTTTCTATTTTCCCATCCGACTCAGGATGATAAGCAGTGTTGAAGTTCAGATTTGTTCTGAACCCTTTGAATAACCCCTTCCAGAACTTTGATGTAAACTTTGGGTCTCTGTCAAACATAATTGTCTTGGGTACACCATGCAAGCATGCTACTTCCCTCATATAAATATCAACAACATTGGTTGTCTTATGAGTAGTCTTCATAAGAATGAAATGGGCATCTTTAGTAATCTTTTCCACCACCACCATGATTGCATCATGTTGCTTGCTTGTTCTAGGCAATCTCGTGATGAAATCCATTGTTACAACTTCCCATTTCCACTTAGGAATGGGTAATGGTTGCAGTAAACCGGTTGGGTGTCTATGCTCAACCCTTACCCTTTGACATTCCAAATATTTGGCAATAAAATCAACAATATCCCTCTTCAGGCATGGCCAATAATATTGGCTTTTGACTGTTGAAATTGTTTTCTAATATCCTGGGTGTCCTGCATAAGTTACATTGTGCATTTATTTTAAAATCACACTCCTCAATTCAGAGGAGTTGGGTACATAAACTCTGTTTCTGTACAAGAGGATTCCATCAATTCTTAATTCAGGGTAAAATCATGAAGCTGGGTAACACTTTTGTGAGAATCGGGTCTCCAAAATTTCTCGCGGCATTTTTTCGGCCGAATTCTTTTTTCTTTCGGCCGAAATAAATGATTTTTCGGCCAAAACATTGTTCAACCGAAAGTTTTCACGTCAAATCGAACGGTGTCTTGACGATGCCCTCGATAGTCGTGTACAAGATTGTTTTGGATGATTGTTTTTCCTGCAGTAAGAATATTTCGGCCGAAAAATATTTCGGCCAAAAGGTTTATTTTTAACGGATTCCGTTAAAAATAAACCTTTCGGCCGAAATATTATTTCGGCCGAAAACTAAAAATTGGGACTGTATTCAGAAACCAGAGAATTCCCCCAACCTTACATGAACTTTAGAGGTTGCGGACTCCTGCAAATACTCAGAATTTGGTTTCTAAAATGACACCAACATTTCCAAAATTGAATCTACTTTCAATTCCTATAATTTGTTTTCATTTTGTTTATTTTTATCTAATTTTATTTAATATTTTAAAAAAATCACTCCATAATATTTTCAGCAGACATTATGATTCGGTGAAATGAAATATCGGTATCTCTAAAAATATACAGAGAAAAATTTAGAAAAAAATATATTCATAATCCTTAAACTATTCTTTTCAAAAGGGTATATTTATATTTTAGTTTTAAGTAAAAATTAAGATAGATACAAGGTGTAGAAAAACATGTGTTTAAAATTTGCAACGTTTTCAGCTTGGTCAACTTAAAAAAATTATAGAAATTATAATATTCATTCGTTAAATTCAAAATTATAGTCATAATAAAATAGAGTCTCTGTAGATTGTTGCAGTATATTTCGTTTCTTAAAAACATAAGTTTAATTATAGATATATTGTTGTAGAAAAAATTTACTCATTATCATTCCTTTCATGTTTAAGGAACATACTGTTAAACAATTGTAAAATTGACATATCAAATCGTGATAAAAAAAAATTGAAAAATAGTCATTGGAAAGCTAACAAAATTCTTCACAAGTTTTGTTTTTATTGTAAAGTGAAATTCTAAATAAAAAAAATACTTTTGTATGCTGGAAGTTGAAGAAATTGTGAAAATACAGTTTTTTTGGTCATAAAACAAGCAAAAGTGTAACCCACCTTCATGATTTTACCCTTCATAATCCTCGACTTTCTGCTGCATTTTACCTTGCTGCAATTTTTTTACCAATTCCATGTATTGCAAATCTAATTTTGCAGCCTCTACAAATCTATCCTTCAAATATGATTGGTACATGCTAATGGCTGTAGCATGCAACTCATACACTCTTCGTCTAAGTGCATCAACCACTTTGTTCTCTTTTCCTTTGATGTGCTTGATATCAAAGTCATATTCACATAGAAAATCTAACCATCTGCTTTGCCTGGCATTTAGAGTTGGATGATCAAATAAATATTTCAGACCATTATGGTCTATCCTCAACTCAAACCTCTTTCCCATGCACTATGGATGCCAACTCCAAATCATGAGTGGCATAGAGCCTTTCATGCTCCTTCAACTTCCTTGATTCATAACATACAACAAACCCATTTTGACTGAGGACTCCACCAAGTCCTTATTTGCATGCATTTGTGCATACAATGAAGTCTTCATTTGGATCTGCAATCCTCAGAATTGGAGCATTGGTTAACATTTGCTTCAATTGCTGGAAGCTTCTTTCACATTCTTCTTCCATTGAAATTTCCTCCCCTTCCTTTGCAAGGGAGTGATGGGGTGAGCTATTCTCAAAAACCATACAATAAAATTTTTGTAGTAGCCAGCTAGACCCATAAAGGATCTGACTTCTGTCACATTCTTTGGCGCTGACCATTCTCTAATGGACTCAATCTTTTCAAGGTCCACTGCTATCCCTTCTTCAGATATGATATGTCCCAAGTAGTGAATTCTGTTTTGATAAAATGGGCACTTGCTCAATTTGGCATACAAATGATGCTCCCTTAGCACTTGCAACACCATTCTCAAATGATTCTCATGCTCTTCCTCTGACTTGGAATATACAAGGATGTCATCCAAACAGACGATGACAAACTTGTCTAAATATTCTCAGAAAACACCATTCATTAAGCAGATGAAAACATATGGTGCATTTGAAAACCCAAATGGCACCACTGTGAACTCATAATGACGATACCTTGTTCTGAAGGCGGTCTTGCTGATATCTTCCTCTTTAATCCTTACCTGAAGGTATCCTGACCTGAGATCTATCTTTGAAAATATCTTTTCATCCTTCAATTGATCAAAGAGATTATCAATCCTTGGTAAGGGATACTTGTTCTTTATAATCACTTTATTCAGTTGTTGGAAATCGATGGACAATTTATAGAGAAATTGATATCTCTCTTTGGGGGTAGTCCGAGTACATCCTTGAACACATCTTCAAAATCTTCCAGAACTGCATGGTCCTCCAGATTTGGCATCTTATCCTTATATTATTCCTCCATATGGGCTGCAAATATTTGACAACCCTTCCTGTAACATTTCTTCAGCTACATTGCTAAAATTTCTCTGATAGAAACTGCCTTAGGAATTCCTTGGAATGGTCTCTGATTTCCTTCCTCATTTAGGCAAGTGAATGCCTTGTTACAACAGTCTAAGATGGCATGGTGTTGGTCCAACCAATCCATACCAATTAGATAGTAATAGGAACCTAAAGGCAAGATGTTCAAATATTCCCTTGTGCTTAGTCCATTCATGTCCATAATACATGAATTAACCATCTCATTTATTTTTCTTTTGGCTCCAGTAGCCAACTGCACCAACCAATATTTTCCATGCATGCTTCTTGACGAATGCAAACTTTCCACCATCTTAGGATCTATATAACTATGACTAGCTCCTGAATTAATTAAAATAGTAATGGTTTGGTTGTCAATCATACCTTCCACTTCAATCATATGTGATTGATACTCTTCTTTCTTGTTGTTCAGGGCTACATAGATCCTTGGTACATTTCTACCCATGTCCCCCACTATTTCAGATCGTTGAACATTGTGAACAACTCTCACTTTGTCACTTGGTGAGGACAATCTTTAACCATATGATCACCTTTACAACCCCAACATTGAATAGGTGGTTTCCTTGTCCTTTGCCAACCTGTCTCAATTGTTCTGGGTTCTCTAGAAGTTGGTTGTCCATGAGGATTATTTCTGAATATTGGTGGCTTAATTCCCTTTTTCCTCTAATCCATCTTGAATTTCTTCTTGTCTTCCCAAGTTTTTTGGAAAGTTGGCCTTGCTTTTTGCTGATCATATAGGCACTTAGCTCACCTTATGATCTCCTCCAATGTTTTGGGATCATCATATTGTATTTTTTCACTGATGGATGATGTAAAACCATTCAAATACCCTTGAATCTTGACTGTCTCATCCTTGATGAAAGAGAAATACTTCAACAATTCTAAAAACCTTCTTTCATATTAATCTATTGTCATACTCCCAAGTTTGAATTCATTGTTTTCACAATATGGCTT